>JACAVU010000008.1:4686220-4906220 GCA_014183005.1 Castanea mollissima | reverse complement strand
ATTGTTTTGAGTTTTGGGATTTTGGGCATGTGAAAAACTATAGAACTATGTGGGGGTGTTTTGGGTATGTTAAATTTGTTGAATTTTTTGGGGTATTGGTATTTTTATTTTTATTTTTGGGTCACCTGGTGCTTTGCCATCTGGGTATTTGAGAATTTTGCTTTTAGGGAAATTAAAATTCAATTCTTTTTAATTGAATTTAATTTCTTTCTGTAAATTTTTCATGGATTCTGATTTGTCAATGGTTCTGTGGTGATAGAAACTTAATTGGAGTACGATAGTTAGTTTTAGAGAGGAAGGAAGAGATGGGGACAAGTCTGAAGTATTGGTGGCTATGTTGAAGGAAAAAGTGGATTTGGTAATAGATCTGAACATTTTAAAACATTTTTTCTGGTTGCTAATTCTGGTTTTTTGTTGTTGTTGTTGTGTTGTTGTTGTTGTTGTTGTTGTGTGTGTGTGGAAATGGTTCTCGTGTTAAAAATTTGAACTTTGTGAGTGTAGGAATAGATAACCGTTGGGGAAGTATTGGACAAACTCTAGGTTTCTTCATAAGATTAGATACTGCCTTTAATTTAACTTGATAAGGCACAACACTTCTACCTTTAATTTCAGCCCAGCAATATTATAGTTTTTTGATTGTTTGTCTTCATGCCTGACCCTAGCTAATTTGTGGAGTATCCATTGCTGACCTCAAAATTTAGGATTAAGGCTTTGTTGTTGTAGGTGGTTATATTGCAAATTCTGAATGAGTATGGGGAAATTGATCCTATATCATTGTCATTATCAATTTTTAGCTTCCTTATACATATTACATTTATGAATAATTGATTTATAGTTGCTTTTTATTTCTTGGAAATGCAGTGACTGAACTGTGCTGGTAGAGATATAATGTAAGACTCTCATATAAAAATAAAAATTACAAACTCTAGATTTTGATTTTAGCATCTGCATAACAAATACTCTTTGAAGTAATTTTCTTACTAATAAATTTTTGTTTCTCATTCTAAATGTTACAGAGAAATTCAGCTTTAATTTAAGCAAAGCCATGATGGAATTACTATGAATGTTCTTTGATAGTGTTTTTCACGTTCCTTGCATGTGCATCAAAACAAGTAATACATAAAAAGAGAGACTTTTGCCTTTGTGTGTATTGTAATAGAAAGGCAGTAGAAGGGCAAAATGATAGAGGAGAAGAAGAAGAAGAAAAGAGCGAAACTGGCAGCAGAAATTCAGTGATTGTTATCTGCTCCATCACAAATTGTAGAGAAGGGGCATGGGAGGAATTCTTCTCACAAATCGCAGAAACTCAGGATTTTATGTTGTTAGTGGGGCATTAGTTAGATCTTTCATGTATTTCAATTAATCACAAAATGATTTGTTGGTTGATGGATTACAATATGCCTCCATGCTTAGGAACTTGGAGGAAAGAGAGGAGGGAGAAGGGGAAAGGAAGGTTGCAAGTGACAATGAATTGAATTTCAGGTACTTGTTGAAATGACACTAATTACATTAATTACCACATCAATTTGTAAACATTTTGTTAAAAATTTTCTAGTAGTTTAGCATTTTTCTAATTGCATATTAGCACGTTAATAGTTTGTTAGTGCCAAATGGACAGTAATTTGCATTTTCATTAAAAAAAATTATTCATATTCCAGCCCCCCTCAATCAAAAAATCCTGGTTCCGCCCCTAGCCTCTAGGGTTATTAAAAGTTTTTATTAATAGAATTCAATTTCTTATCTAATTTTTTCATGTGAAAATGCTTGTGAATATCATGTGTAATGCTATCCCAAGTGCCATGCTCATATAGTGTACAAACTAAAGATGGTCTGGTATGCACTTTCATGCTTGGGAATTATGTGGTCTATAGTGTATAATCTATACCACTCAAATAATTGTGTATTGCATTAGCATACAAGACTCACAGTCTTGGGTAACCCATAGTCTATAGATCGGAGATATAGCCTCGTCTGGGTTGAATCTTGCTGCTAGCGGTGACCAGAAACTCTTCCCTTGCAGTAATGAGTAATTTTCCCTCACCTATATATATATATATATTAGCTTGCTTCATCCAATTTTTTTTTTTTTTTCAATCATCTAGATCTGAACTTTTGTTGTGCTGAATGACTCCCGACAATTATTTTTATGGTGACTGTTGTCTAATGAATTGAAGAATGTTAGGAAAAGAAAGACTATTGGAAGCTAATACAATTTCCATAGCATCCAGTTTCACAATTAAATAATGGATTCCTAACTCCCTAGCTAATATCTAACTGCCCAAACTTCAGCCAACACACTCGAAGCTTGCTAATGCAGGGCATTTAAGTAGTTGTTTTACATTTGTAGTTGAACGCAAACTAGTGGCAATAGTTGCTTGTGTCTAAACAGTGGGTTGAAGGTATTGTAAGTTTGTAATAGCAAGCACTTAGAGCCATTTGTACTTAGTATGTTAGTTGGTTAGATTGCCAATTACCAATTAGATTAAGTCTTTAATTGAGCCAATCCAGAGGCTGCTAGTATAGTGCAGCTTGTATAAATAGCAGATTAGTCTCTCCATTCTCATTTGTATTCAGTTTTTGTATGTGAATGAAATAAGTCTTTTAGAGCTTTTCTTGAACTTTGCAAAAGTGTTTAAGCACCTGTCAATTTGTTCTAAGTAATTCACATTCCTTTTAGTTCTAATTCATATCACAGCCAATCGCTTTCCCTGCATCACTTGCTCAATAGCTCAGTGGAATCCGTTTACCTAGTTACCCTCTGCATTTCGAACAAGTCCACCCCCACCAGCCTGGCCTGTACTCCCCCAGGAGGAAGATAGAGACAGAGACAAATCCAACAACATTGTTTCCAGAAATCCAACTACAATAATGCCGTTTCAGTAAAACTTAATACAAACAGAAGCATTTCATACAAGTGCCAAAGCCCCAAATTGTGCTCTGTCTAATTATCCCCCACAGGTTTAACACGTGGTGCAATTAGTGGAAACGTGTTTAATTACTGATCACTGGCTGTCAATCTGTTAATAGTTCTGTTTGAGAATTAGTTCTGGTTTACTGCCTAAATTGAGCTAAGCTTAAGCTTATCCCAGTCCTATAAATGGGACTCTTGTATTGCATTACCGAGTGTGCTGCATAATATCAGATTCAGATATTTTTCAATCTCTCTCTATCTCTTTTTTACTCTTTCACACATACAATCTCAAACTCTTTCAGTATCCATCAGTATTGAGTTGAACCAGCCCACGGGAGGTCTTTCCCATTTCAGAAACATAGTAGACCTGACTGTAGATGCATGGTTTGATGGTAAATAGGCAAAATTTCCATTGCCTGACTTAAACTTAGATACTGTACTCTCAGGTTAGGGCATTTATTGCTGAATATTACTGCATTTCTATGCAGCCAAAGATTCCATATGCCTGTCAAAAACACAATAGGCCAATGGGTAGAAGATTGAGCATGAATAATAGAACAATTGCCATTCCTTTTGAACCAGGAATGAAGGGGGTTTCCCAAGAGAACCCCGTTTCATTCTTGTGGAATAGTTACAAATGTTGAGCATGGTTTGGGTTTTGTTATTTGCACTTTAACACATCTTGTGGAGAGGTTACATAAGTTGCAATTGCAACAGGCCATTGAAACTTTTCTTGGTTTTGAAACCAAACAAGACAGAATATGTGTTATAAAACAAAAAATAACTTTAGAAAAAATAACTTTTCTATGATATATGCCACTCACGATGGTTGTGTATTGCATACAGAACTCAGGGTTGGGTAACCTATAGATTGGAGATACATTGCAGCCTCCTCTGTTCTGAATCTTGCTGCTAGCGATGACCAGAAACTCTTCCCTTTCTGTAATGAGTAATCTGCCCTCACCTATTAATAATTTTTTTATTATAGCTTTGCTTCAGCCAAATTTTTTTTCAGTCCTCTAGATCTTAACTATTGTTGTGCTGAATGCCTCCCTACAGTTTTATTTTTATTTTTATGGTGAATGTTGTCTGATGGATTGATGAATATCTAATCTTTGATTCATAAGATGTGTCATTTAGAGGTTGCATTTGTTAATAGATCTTGCTGTTTGAGTATTATTTTTGGTGATTATACTGTCATTGGATGCGACTGATTAGTGACTGGACTAGTCCAATCGATGTTGGTTTGATTTGGAATGTGATGATGGAACTGTATTTTCTTTTAGTCTCCAATTTTTTTTTGGCTTTTGTTATTTGCACTTTTATATGCCTTGTGGAGAACTTACATATGTAGTGATGGCAACGGGCAACTGAAACTTTCCTTGATTCTAAAACAGAACAAGACAGAATATTTGTTATGAAACAAGAAATAAATCTGATGGAATTTATTTGTTGGAAGGTTTGCAACCATTGTCTATGGGATTCTTGGTATTTTGGCTCACACTCTCTACACTGTTTAGTAACCTGGTTAATGGAAGTGTTGCACTTCCGCTAGCACTCAGCTACCCTTAGGCTGACTTTTACATGAGATGAATGATTGGTGTCCTGGAATGCTTTTTCTCTTTCTCCTTTTAATTATAATTATTCTGATTTTTTTTTTTTTTTTTTTTTTGGGTTTTATTTGCAAATAGCAATTAGTGAACCCAAACTTTGTGTATTTGTTAAATTTTAAAAATATAGAACATTGTTTAATAACAAGTATGAATTTCTGCATTTTATGACTGCTAACCCTCCAGGGGTTGGTCATCTCTTAAACAATTATATGATGTCATTTGACTCCATAATTTATTTTATGAAGTTAACTATTATGCCTTTTAGTCTTCTTGAGATAGCCATGCTTGCTAATAGAATGTCTTATTTTATAGGTGAAATAAGGTAATATTATTGCTTAAATTTGATAGCACTATATGTGCTCAAAGGAGGTTTTAAGTCATGCAGTCTCCATCATTTAGATTTTGTTTTTGTTTTTTTTTTTTTTTGGTTTATTCTTTTTTATTGCTGTGGACTTGGTTTTGTTGAACTCTTACCCTTATTGTTGTTAAGATTTCTCCATGGTACTAAGTACCAATGATCACGGTATGTTCTTGCAAGAAATTGTTTCAAAATTTGCTACTCAATTTTCTATTATTCCACTTGTTCCCAATATTTCTTCACTGAAAATTGCACATGATTGTTCACAACCTGGGGAAATAGATGAACATGGGATTTTGTAGGGAAGTATTGAGTACTTAAGTAATAAGATAGTCATTTATCTTTTGAGGAACTATAGACAATAGTAATAGTAGTGCACATAGTTAGAGATGACTTTTTTTCTTCTTCTCCTCTGCTCCTTACTCTCTTTCAATGTGATCAGACATTAATTATATATACAAGTGGTACAACAGGTTCTAAAGGAGTCTTCACCCTCACTGAAGCATCACTGCAAAGGTATCCACACCATGTATCTCGTGTTTCAATACACTTTGTAAGAACCTAATGGCCTCTTATAGACTACCATCTGTGTGTAAGATCTTATTTTTGTTTGGTATAACATATATCTGGCCAATATTCTTGACTGTATATAATTATATGTTTGTGGTGTCAATATTCATTCATGGACATTAGTTGATATCGAAAGAAAATCATTCATGTAGATGACCGATTAGGTAGAAATCTTACTGTAGATAAATGCTCTTCAGAATGTTTGATCTGAACATTTATTTGTTTTTACCTGTTGTTAACTAGACTTATAGTACAAGTGATGCTGAAATCACCTTGATTGAACTAGTGCTTGCAACTATGTAATCTGATGTTTTTGTTTTTTGTTTGCTTTTCATTATAGTGTCTTAATTAATTTGTGATTCCTGAATTGATGTTTGCCACAAATATTGACTGAAGCTTGGATGTGTACATACACTGATCAATTTTCGCATTGCCTACCATTACATTATATCCATCATATTTTACACATTTAGATTGCAAAACATTTATAGTTAGTCAATCGTCATACAATTACAACTTCAGTGTATGCCTTTCTTGGCTTACTTGTGTGAGTTGCTGTATAAAATTTGATTTGGAATTTCAATGTTAGTGATCCTTAACTTATAAGATACATTTTCATGGCCTTTTTAATGCTTTACTAGCCCCTCTGTATGTGGGTTTAACGGTAAATTAGTTTACTTTATGTTTCTGTTAAAGTTCTTTTTGTTGCACAACTTTTAGTTGTATTATCTCTGATCATGTTGTAGAAGATTGTGGGCATCATCGATGTGTTGAAATTTGAAAGGCTATTCTTTATTGTTTGATGTGGTGTATTTGGAGGAAAGAAATGCAAGGAGCTTTGATGGGTGTGAGAGGAGAATGATAGAGCTGAAATCTTTCTTTATGAAGACACACTTCTTGAGTGGATATCAGGTTGCCAGCCTTAGAGGTGTTTTTCTTCTCTAATATAGTTGAACTTCTTGATTTTTGTAATTTTAGGGCTTTATCATGACGTTCTGGTAGTATACTCCCTTGCAATTATTTATTAATAAAGTTTTGATTACCTATCAAGAGGAGAAGAAGAAGGTTGTGTTTATACCAAAACTTAGTGCAAGGGGAATCGGGCAGAGATGGCATATGTCATCTCTATAATATAAAATTACAAAACATATCACATCACCTTGATTTCATCACATTCTTAAATAATGTAATGTTGTATTCTTATATTGAGATTATATTAATGTAAGACTACAATAATGTAATATTATAGTGTAATGTAACATCATGCCGAATCAAACGCCCCCTAAAAGTATTCAATCCAAGGTGTTGACAACATGATTGTTAGGACTTGGGATCCTGATCTAGCTACATCACCAAATACTTGTTTGTGTCAGCGTTTTTGAGCAAAGAGTCACGATTGCATTTGCAAAATGGATTTTAGATGGAATGAAGTGTTTGGTAAAATTTTGAAACCCTGCTTTTCGGCCCTGTAAAGGCAATTTCCTGCATTTTCGCATTCCACCCCAGGAGATGCAATTCCAAAATGCATTGCTGTTTAGATTTTGTCTTGAACTCCCAAACTTACTCTGTTCTCTAACCAAAAAGATGTACACCAGACGGATAAAACACAGAATCATAGCAACAATAGACAAGAACCTTTTCACTCTCAACAACCCAATTTGAGTCTTCTGACACGGGTAAGGTTGAGTGACGAGGAGGAGCTCTGATGAACCCATCTGACTTCAATTCCAATTTGGTTTTGGAGAGAGAGAGAGATTCACCCGCCTTTAGGCCCTAATGCTTTTCAATGGGGCTCCAAATGTGCCTTTTGAACGTCCAAATGAATATCAAAATCTTAAAGGTGGCCTTCAGTTGCTAGACAATAGTTCATGTAGTGTGAAGGTTCAGGTTCCTGATGACTTATCGGAATTCAACACTGCAATAAAAACTGCTTAAGAACAAATGTGTTACTTTCCATAGTATTATTCTCGTCTCACGGAATTGATTGGGCCCTTTTTATATCTATGGCTCATTGCAACACCAGCTTATTGCTTATTTAAAGTTGGGCTCGGACTACCTACTAACTAGGATTCAACGTTCAAGTCCGACCAATAATTTCTCTAGCATCAATTTATGACGTTGAGAAGCAAAAATATTGCCAGGTTCTATATATGCAGAGGATTCATATCTGAGATGTTTGTGTGATACATGGACCCAACAGATGAATAATACTATGAAACTATCAAATACATTTTGCATATTGGAAAATCATGTCGGAAACATAATGTGATGTCACACTAAATTGGGTATTCCCAGGGAGGTTGTAAGTGATGTTGTTGTTGTTGTTGTTATGCTTATTACCATTGTTATTGTTGTTTGGACAAGCAATACTTTTATATGATAATTATATGGTATTGCGGATATAAGGGAATATCCCATGATAATTATATCGTACTATCAATTTTTTTTTTTCAAACCTATGATTTTTGTATAGAATAAAGTGTTAGTATACATGGCAATATCCCATGAATTAATAGTTTGTCTTCCTTCCGCAAACAAAGTTGAGTAAAATGGTAACATCAATATTGATTCATCTGTCTCTAACTTTAAGCATTTCTCAAATTATCTTAACGAGTGGGATTAACTAGAGTTCTATAAGTGAAGGATGTGACATATACTCATTACTCCAGTTTGAAAAGTACATTGTTGGAACTAGGTTGATAAAAATTAAAACTTTGGCAATATTTTAGTACTCATACCAAATAGGTATTTTACTTTGGAATTCACAATGTATTTTATTTAGCTACATTTATATCCATTAAATATAATCAATGACGGAACTAGGATTCAAACTGAGGGAGGCTAAAGTTCTTTGTTCAAGAATTTTAAGAGATTGGAATATTAAAATTAGAGGTTGACAAAGATGCATTATTAGCATTAATTTTTTTAAAAAAATCAATAATAGATATTTATAATCAAGAGTTCTGTAAGTCAATTAGCACGTCTTAATATTTTCAAGGTCTGACTAAGGTTAGACCAATTCTTTATTCTATCCACATTATAATTTTTTGTTAAATCTATTTATTCCTTTCACATAATTCTATACCTAATAACTTCATAATGCTACATATAAAAGATTCTAAAAAAAAACCTATAATTAAAAGTTCAAATCCATGTCTAGTATTCAACAAAATAATGGTTAATCAACATCATGCACTAATATTCAACGAAAAAAAGAGTGAGACAACTATTGGTGTCTTGGTAAAGGATTTTTATTTTATTTATAATTACTTGGTTAAGGTTGAGGTAGCATAAAGATGTGAGCTATTTTCCTTTTAAAAAATTGCCATTTTGAAAAAGTAGTAAAGATCTATTAAATAATCACATGATAATGAACGGTAACTTTAAGTCTTTAATCATGTAAATAATAAATCTTTTCCCATCACTACATTAATTTAGTTAAGACACAAAATTTATTACCAATAGACTAATTACAAATATGCTCTGGTGGTAGTTTAGGTAAGGCACAAAATAATAGATTGTTGTTGTTTCACATGTGTATTACATTTAAGCATGCATGCCAAGTGTGTCTCAAAGCTAATAAATATTAAAAATTAATAAAATTCTATCATTCACAGAACTAAAAATTTTCCACAGGTTGTGTTAATGAGCAATGACTCTTTTAAAATAAATATACTTTTTTTATAGATTGAGTTAAAGACACCAACTGATTAAAGTTACTGGTGACACTAATTGGTGTGTGGATGGAGTGATTAGCAGCTTAAGAGTTGTCTCTGTAACTACGGGAAGAGTCATTTGAGAGGGACAAAGAGTTCTCAAATGAAAGGTAGAAATTGTGGTAAAAATTATTGGGTTTTTGTGATTTGTTTTGCTAGGATTTATAATTGAATTGTTTTAAATTTTTTTATTTACATAGACCGTGTCCAAAGATTGTTTTTTATTATTTGAATATGTGGATTGTTTTGTAGATTTTCCTTATTGTCCGGATTTGTAAATTGTCCACATGTTTAGCTAAATATTTTTCTTGATATTCTTAGGACAACCAGACAAGGGATGATTTATTTGATAATTTTTTTTCATTTTTTGTTTCATGAGTGAACTTGAAAATTGTTTGGGAGAGGGGGCTAAGTATATTAATTTTACGGTCAAAAGTAAAAATTTTATGCTATTATATATACTAGGGAAGTTTTTTTCAAAGGCTGGGGGGAGGGGGGAGAAGGGGGGGGGGGAGGGCCCCCTCAGCCCCAAGGTAGTCCCATCCCTGAATATAATTGTATTAGAATCACAAGATAATAATTGTGGGGAGTGAAGAGACCCCGGTGGGTATATGGGCCTTTGGGCCATGCTAAGGAAGGCCGACCTGCTCCTAGGTAAAGAGTTTGTTAGTACTACGGGTCGGCCCATACGCCAAGGATCCGAGGATCCATCCGAGGGTGACTTTCTCCTCGAACAGATATAGGAGAATCCGGGACTTCATTATAAAGGTTAAGTGACGACTCGGTGGAGACCAATGGTTAAAAGGGGTGAACCCTTGAATGTCCTAGAAGCACCGATATTTGACAAATACCAAAGATAAAGGCTGCCACCTCCACATTAAAGACTCTGCACCTACCTCCCTAGAGCCGCATTAAGGAGGGAAGTGACCACACGGGAAAGAAAACTTCTAGTTACTATCCAGAGGCACTAAGGAGAGAAAGATCTAGGGAGAAGGGGGTGGGAGCAACACGTGGATAAAGTATCAGAAAGAGAAGTATTTAAGGGGAAACTTAGAACAATAGAAGGGGGATCTTTTTTGGTAATCTAAAAGGAGAGAAAAGAGAAATAATAGAAAAGGAGCTCTCGGCTTACGTCCAAGGAGGTTTATTTGCAATAATTGTTTGTTGTTAACAAGTGTTTGTAGCTCCGAGATTGTTATCAAATCCTCAATACTTCTAACCTGGGTTTCAAACCCACACTCTAGAAATTTATATTATTTAAGGCTCATTGGGCCTGAACCCGTAACTGTTCTTGGGTTCAGGTGCAATTGTGCACTTACAATTGGCGCCGTCTGTGGGAAACCTAGTCTAGAAGAAGTGGGGATAAGATGGCAGGCTTAGGTTCTCACCATGCAGAATCACAGGGATCACAACCGGAGGATCATTTCGAACGTCTTGAACGTCGAAGGGATCGTGAGGGAAGTGTCCATACAGAATACCCAAGTGCTAGCCATACTCATGGTGGAGGTAGCACCACCCACGAGGAAGGTTCTAAAGCCATGCAGATGGAGATCAATCGTTTGAAGCGAAAGCTACGCCGAGCTAAACGTAGGTCTTCACCGTCCTCATCTAATCCTTCCTCGGAGGAGGATTGGGGAGGTTGCTACAGCTCAAGGTCGCGCTTCTCCCCCAGCGCAACATCCTCCGGTGAGGAGGACGATCAGCCAACTCGCAGACGTAAGAAGCTTCCTTCCAGGGGCTTAGGTAACGATGCTATGAGTAGGGCATTGCACCGACTCACCAAATCTCCGTTTACACGGAGGATTGAGAAAGGAAGGCTTCCCAGGAGGTTTACCCAACCCACTTTTACGATCTACAATGGCCGGACTGATCCGGTGGAGCACGTGAGTCACTTTAACCAGAGGATGGCGGTGTACTCACACAACGAGACCTTGATGTGTAAAGTTTTCCCCTCTAGCTTGGGACCTGTGGCTATGAAGTGGTTCAACGGCCTTAAATCGGGGTCTATAGGTTCATTTGGGGAGTTGACCAGGGCATTCGCTTCGCGATTCATTACGTGTAGCAGAGTCCCTTGGCCATTGGACTCGTTGCTATCCATGACCATAAAGGAGGGGGAGACGCTGAAAGCATACTCTGACCGGTACTGGGAGATGTTTAATGAAATAGATGGTGACTTTGATGAGGTGGCGCTTAATACCTTTAAGGTAGGTCTTCCTACTGATCACGACCTGAGAAAATCTTTGACAAAAAGCCCGTCCGCAGCGTACGTCGCCTTATGGATCGTATTGATGAGTACAAAAGGGTAGAGGAAGACCAGCAGCAAGGAAAGGGAAAGGAGAAGGTTATCCCGCAAGAGAGAAGGGATTTCAGGTCGGACAGGTACCACAACAACAAGCCGAGGAAAGATTACTTCGGGCAATCTAGCTCGGCAGCACCTCAGGCCGTAAACACTGTGTTCTGAGAACCAGTGCATCAACTACTAGAGAAGGTTCGTAAGGAGCCCTTCTTCAGGTGGCCTAGTAAGATGGTAGGGGACCCTGCGAAAAGAAATCAAAACCTCTTTTGTCAGTACCATCAGGATGTGGGCCACACTATCGAGAACTGTCGGACACTTTGGAACCATTTGGAGCAGCTTATTAGTGAAGGAAAACTAAAGCAGCACTTGTGTCAACCTGCTGGGCAGGGTAGTCAAGTTGGCTTAAACAACCAGAGGAACAGTTCATCTCGGCCGGCATTAGGAACAATTAATGTTATCTTTGCTACACCTGGTAGGACCGGTTCAGGTCCCACTAGGGTGATGGCGGTTTCCCATTCCCAGGCCGAGGAGTCAGGCTGCAGGCCAAAGAGGTTGAAGGCCATTTTGCTCATCTTGGGATTCTCCGAGGAGGATAAGGCTGGTACCATTCAACCCCATGACGACGCTCTTGTAGTTACTCTTAGGATAGGAAATTATGACGTGAAGAGGGTGATGATTGATCAGGGCAGCGGTGCAGATATCATGTACCCTGATCTATTTAAAGGGCTAAGGTTGAAGCTGGAGGATCTTACTCCTTATGATTCACCCCTTATAAGCTTTGAAGGAAAGGCCGTTCTGCCAAAGGGACAGATTCGTTTGCCCGTCCAGTCTGGTTCAGAAACGGTTGAGGTGGACTTTATTGTGTTTGACGCGTATTCCCCGTATACAGCCATTCTCGCCAGGCCATGGCTGCATGCTCTGGGAGCTGTCTCCTCTACCTTGCATGTTAAAGTTAAATTCCCCTCGCGGGAATGTGTTGAGGAAATCCTCGGCAGCCAATCAGTGGCCAGGCAATGCATATCGGCCGCAGTGCTGCATCAGACAGAAGCCGAGTCTTCAGCTTTGATCACCAAAGACTTATAGCAGTTAACAGCTCCTGATGCATCTGGAATGGTGACAGGAGAGGAGACACATTGTGAGGAGTTAGAGAAGTTTCCAGTAGCCGATGACCCAGAGAGGTTCTTCCAAGTCGGCATACTTTTGCCACACCAAGAGAAGATGGAATTGTTGGAATTTCTAAAGGACAATATTGATGTTTTTGCGTGGGATCCTTATGAAGCTCCAGGCGTCGATCCGAGCTTCATTTGTCATCATTTAAATGTCAACCCAGCTATTGTTCCGAGAAGGCAGCCACTTCGGCGTTCTTCCAAAGAACACTCCGAGGCTGTGAAGGAAGAGGTGCTTAAACTCAAGAGAGCTGGGGCTATCAAAGAAGTTTTTTACCCCGAGTGGTTGGCCCATACAGTTGTTGTTAAAAAGAAGAATGGAACGTGGAGGGTATGTGTGGACTTCACTGATCTGAACAAGGCCTGTCCCAAAGATTCGTTCCCAATACCGCGTATTGATCAACTGGTGGATGCCACTGTCGAACATCCTCGGATGAGTTTTTTGGACGCCTTCTAAGGTTACCACCAGATTCCCTTGGCGTTGGAGGATCAAGAGAAGACTGCTTTCATCACTCCGATGGGGAATTATCATTATAAGGTCATGCCATTTGGTTTGAAGAATGCTGGGGCTACCTACCAAAGGATGATGACTAGAATGTTCGAACAGCAACTGGGGAAGACCGTTGAAGTATATGTGGATGATATGGTGGTGAAGAGCAAAACAATACCCTCACACGTGAGAGACCTGGCTGACACCTTTCAGGTGTTAAGAAAGTACAAGTTGTGCCTTAACGCCTCAAAATGCTCTTTCGGCGTGGGGTCTGGAAAGTTTTTGGGGTATATGATCACTCATAGAGGCATAGAGGTAAACCCAGCGTAGGTTAAGGCTATTCAGGACTTGCAGTCTCCTCGGAACTCAAAAGAAATCTAGAAATTAATCGGAATGATTGCCGCCTTGAACAGGTTTATATCTCGGTCAGCTGACCGATGTCGTCCTTTCTTCCAGTTGTTGAACAAGTGGAAAGGGTTTCAATGGACCAAGGAGTGCGAGTTAGCTTTCCAGCAGCTTAAGCGATATCTTTCTCGGCCACCCATTCTGTCTCGCCCAGAGACACATGAGATTTTGTTTGCTTATTTGGCAGTGGCCGTCCACGCGGTCAGCCTTGTCCTCATAAGGGATGATAACGGTGTGCAAAGACCGGTATATTACGTTAGTAAGTCTTTAAATGATACCGAGGTGCGTTATCTACCCTTGGAGAAAGCGCTTCTGGCCGTAGTTCATGCCACACGAAAGCTTCCTTATTATTTTCAGTCCTATACTGTGGTGGTTCTTATCCAATTGCCTCTCAAGGCAGTGCTACGTAGCGCCAACTACTCGGGCAGGGTAGCAAAGTGGGGGACCATCTTGGGGGCTTTTGACGTTAAATACAAGCCTCGCACCTCTGTGAAGGGTCAGGTTCTCGCTGACTTAGTGGCAGAGTTTACCGAACCATTGCTGGAAGAAACTCTGAAAGAGGCGTGCGCTGATGAGAAATCAGTTGGTGTGATCACAGCTACAGTGCCTCCGACTTAGAAAGTGTATGTGGACTGGGCAGCTAATCAAAAAGGGTCAGGTGTTGGGCTTGTCTTGATGTCCCCTGAGGGAATTGTCTTCGAAAAATCTCTGAGATTGGCATTCTTGGCTACTAATAATGAAGCCGAGTATGAAGCAGTTTTATTGGGCATGAAAATGGTACGCAGGATGGGTGGCAAGGAAATTCATGTGTTCTCGGACTCTCAGTTGGTGGTCGGCCAGGTGACGAGGACCATGGAGGCTAGAGATCCACGGATGCAGGAATATTTGGCCCAGGTCAAGCGTCATCAAACTGAATTTGACTCTTTTGTCTTAGCTCACATCTCTCGAAGCGGAAACACCCATGCAGACTCCTTAGCCACGCTGGCAACGTCTTCGGCTCAAGGCTTGCCTAGGGTTATCCTCGTCGAGGATTTGCTAGAACCCTCTCTTACCGTTGTCAATGCACCTTGCATTCATCTGATAAGGCCTGGACCTAGTTGAATAGACCTGGCCGTATCTTTTCTTAAGAATGACATTCTTCCTGAAGACAAATCTGAAGCTGATAAGATACGTCGAAAGGCACCACGCTTCTGGTTGTCCAAGGATCAGAAACTGTATAAACGATCTTTTTCAGGACCGTATTTGTTGTGTGTACACCCAGACTCAACGGAAGAGCTTTTGGAAGAACTGCATGAAGGAATTTGTGGAAGCCACACTGGGGGAAGATCCTTAGCCCACAGAGCTCTGACTCAGGGTTATTGGTGGCCCAATATGCAAAGGGAGGCTCAAAACTACGCCAGGAAATGTGATCAATGCTAGAGGTTCGCCCCTAACATTCATCAACCTGGAGGAGTTCTTAACCCCCTTTCCAGTCCTTGGCCCTTCGCACAGTGGGGATTGGACATAGCTGGGCCATTTCCGAGGGCAGCAGGTAACAAAAGATGGCTGCTTGTAGGAACTAATTACTTTACTAAATGGGTCGAGGCTGAGCCCTTGGCAAACATTAGAGACGTTGATTCCAAGAAGTTTGTGTGGAAGAACATCATCACTAGATATGGAATACCACATACACTTATATCAGACAATGGTGTTCAATTTGACAGCAAGGCTTTTAGGAAGTATTGCGGTGATATGGACATCATAAACAGATATTCCACCCCAACTTATCCTCAGAGAAATGGGCAAGCCGAGGCCGTTAACAAGGTCATAGTCAGTGGGCTGAAGAAAAGGTTAGACGACGCGAAAGGCAGATAGGTGAAAGAACTTCCACATGTCCTGTGGACGTATCGGACCACACCGCGTAGGTCCACTGGAGAAACACCATTCTCTATGACTTATGGAGCCGAGGCGGTGATACCATTGGAATCAAACTTTCCCACCCTGAAGACGAGTTCTTTTAACCTTGAGAGCAACGATGGAATCCTGGAGAAAGATCTAGACTTACTTGAAGAACGATGCGAGGCAGCCATGGTCCAGATGGCTTATTATCAACAAAAACTTAAACGGGGATATGATTCCCACGTGAAGCTAAGGCCACTAGCGCCTGGGGATCTCGTATTAAGAAAGGTTGTGGGCACTTCAAGGAACCCAACTTGGGGTAAGCTAGGACCAAACTGGGAAGGCCGTTATCGAATTGTTTTAGTAGCAGGTATAGGGTCGTATCGGCTAGCTGATCTAGATGAAAGAATTGTACCACGCCCATGGAATGTAAATAACCTGCGAAGGTATTATTATTAATAAAGTGTGTTTTTGTTTGTAATCAGTTCAAAGTTGTAAATACTGCAGGAGTTTCCAATTACTATCCATGAGAATTAAACAGAAACTTGGATAAATGTTGTCCTCGGACCACAAACCTTGTGGAAATTAATATCTTTTCATTTGTTAAACAGAACCTTAGTTATGCTGGGTCCTCGGACCTCCTACTTTGGGAAAATTAACATTTGAAGTTACCGTTCTTAAGAATCAAACAGAAACTTGGTTAAGTGTTGTCCTCGGACCACAAACCTTGTGGAAATTGATATCTTGTCATTTGTTCAACAAAACCTTAGTTATGCCGGGCCTTCGAACCTCCTATTTTGGGAAAAAACATTTGAAGTTACTGTTCTTAAGAATCAAACAGAAACTTGGTTAAGTGTTGTCCTCGGACCACAAACCTTGTGGAAATTGATATCTTTTCATTTGTTAAATAGAACCTTAGTTATGCCGGCTCCTCGGACCTCCTACTTTGGGAAAATTAACATTTGAAGTTACTGTTCTTAAGAATCAAACAGAAACTTGGTTAAGTGTTGTCCTTGGACCACAAACCTTGTGAAAATTGATATCTTGTCATTTGTTAAACAAAACCTTAGTTATGTCGGGTCCTCGGACCTCCTACTTTGGGAAAATTAACGTTTGAAGTTACAACTGTTAAGAATCAAACAGGAACTTGTCTAAGTACAGTCCTCGGACCGCAAATCTTGTCACTGTTCTTATTCTTATCACATGTTATAGGGAAATTATTATCTCTCCATTCGTTAATTTGGATCTTAAGTTCTTCATTTTTGAATGTTAAATCGATTCTTGTGAGGAATGGTCTTTGGACCTTACGCCATACTGAAAGCAATACGTCAGGTGACAAAGGTTTAACCGTTATGTGAGTTATCTACACTGTGACATTATTTAATATCTAAGGTTATGTGGCAATTTAGAAGTCCTAATGGTTTGCATGGTGGAGTCATATTTATTCTGTTTTCCCTGTCAACTATTTGTTATTGCAAACTTTCATGGCAAACACAAAAAGAATAAAGTAAAACAAAGGCAACAATAATGAAAGCCGAATAAAAATGTTCTTCATTAATTATATACAAGGAAGGGGAGTACAAAAAAATTCCTAGACTAGACCCTAAACTAGGGAAGGGGGTCTTGAAGGGAGCTGCTGCCAGCCTCAGTACTCTTCAATTCCAGTTCAAATGTCGACAAGGCTTGTTTCCCTTTGTCTGTTGAAGGAATGAGGGGCTCCACGCTGGGGACTTCCTCCTTTTCGGCACCATCACACTTGTCCTTCTCTTTATGGGAACCTTCGGGTTCTGTAAGAGTAGGAACAAGCTCTTGCACTACAGGAGGAAGAGCAAGAGAGGCAGGAACAGGAGGGTCTTCAATTTCCTGTATGTCTAGGGGAAGCCAAATGTTCTCTGGTTTCCTCAGTTCAGAAACTTGAGGAACCCCTGCTGCATTCATGGCCTCCCCCTAGACCTGCTGACAGTATTCACGGCACAAGGCCGCAAAAGCCTCTGTCAGCTCCTCTTGCGTTTTGATAACCCCCTCCTGATAACTGGCCTTCTTCACGGCCTCCAGGGCGTGCTTGTGGGCGCGAGCCTCCTCTTTCGCCCGTGTAAGCTCCTTTTCCAAGTCGGAGCGTGCCTGTTGGACTTGGGCAAGCTCGTCATCCTTTTGACGGAGGAGCTTACGTTGCCCCTCCACTTGACTCCCCATCGTCTTCAAGCTGGCCTTGTCACCGTCTCTCTCTCTTTTCAGGTCGGCCAGCTGTGAAGTGAGCTTCCCTTTCTCTGCCAGTGCCTGGTCTAGAGACCTTTCTACCTCTTGTCTTAACTCCTGCTCCATCCCAGCGCGCTTCCGAGAATCCTCCACGAACTTCTCGGCCGCAAAAACCTCTTGGATGGACTGCAAAAATGTTAGGAGGGTAAATGCAGTAAAGTGTTTATAAATAAGTACAGAATATAAGTGCAAGGTTGAACTTACCAGAGCTAAACCCTTTTTCAATGAGATAAATAGCTGCGGCTGGCCCATCTTCTCCAAGGATTCCATATCCTTGGGCAACAGAAGAGGACGCTCCAACACCTCGGCTAGATGGTGGGCGTGGCCTTGTTGGACTGCCCTAATGCTGGAGTGGTAGGGAATAGGGGCGCCGTCCAGCCTCAAATCAGGAGACCAGGTGGCTGGTGCTCGTCGCACCTCGGCCACTTCCCTGATCTCCCCACTCTCAACTGAGCGGGCGTGCCCTTTGCCTTTGTTCGGCTTCTGCTGTTGGGCCAGCGGCGGTTGCTGTTTCAGTTTCTTTGGTTTCTCCCCGCCAGCCCCCTCGGCGTCCACCTTTCTCTTCTTCTTAGAATAGTCCGTGGGAGGTTTTGTCTCGGCTGGAGGAGGGGGTGGTGGCAAAGCAGGGGGAGCTTGGGACCCTTTTGCTCCTTTCTTTGCCACTCGGGCACCTCTATCGATCATGAGATCCTTAAGCTTGTCCATTTTTTCTTCGATTGAACTGTCGTCTAGACGCGCTATCACTAGACCCGCGATCCCAGAGGCCTCGGCTTCTTCTTCCTCGTCGGAGAGGATAAAAAATGGGTTTTCGCGAGGTCGTGGAGAGTCCTCGAGCTGGAATTGTTCTATCTCCTCATCCAAAGTGTTTAAAAAGGACACTCGCTCCTCTGGGACAGCAATTCCCTGAGAGTGCACGGCGAAGGGGATCGCCGCTATGGGCTATGTGTACAAAACGGTGTGAGGGGCGTCAGGGAGATCGTGGTAGGCTAAAAAGTGAGGTCAGGCTACGTTTATCCTCCTTCGCCTTCAGTCACCCACGATTATGGCGTTTTCTATCTCCTGGAAGTCTGAAGAAATGGGATCGTACCCCAGAATCAGATGAGCAACCCTGAGTTGTAGGTCCTCGCTGACAAACACCTCGGAGCGCAGTACTCGGTTTAGATCTGCAACGTTGCAGTGGCTTAAGCGTGGGCGCACGTGTTGCTTATCTACAAAGAAAGACGTCAAAGCAAACGAACATGGTCAGATTCACACAACATATAATAAACTTAAATAAACATTAATACATGTGAATACGCATTTTTGTGAGTGTTAGAGGAAGTTGTGCGGTGGGGAGGTTAATCCTAAGGTGTCGCACCTGGATCTCCCCACTCAACTGGGCAGTGGAGGCCGTCGTGCCAGTTCCCAGAAACGACCAGGTAGTCATCCTTCATGCCTTTGTTGGATTGGGCAGACAGGAGATTAGCCTAACGACACTAGAGCGGGATTTAATGTAGTAACCTACTTTGGTGAGTTTATGGCACTCGTACATAAACACGACATCGTGCCGGGTGAGGTTCAGACCCATTTGCTCATTTAGAGCATCGACACTACCCAAAACTCTAAAAACGTTTGGAGCGCACTGATCGGGACACAACCGGTGGTTGCGAAGGTACTCCCTGGTTACAGGCTTCATTGGGAGGGCCATCCCACCTTCTACAAATGCTACCATTGGAATGATAACCTCTCCGGCCTTTCTACAACCGGCCACGGCTTCCGCCGGGCAGTATTCTAAACCTACATCGCCGGGAATGTGATACTTGGCTCTAAAGCCTTCCATTCCAGCGGCGGTATCAACTAGACACTTAAACTTTCCCATCAGAGAGGGACGAAAGACTAAACTCTAAAAGGGAGAATGTCTACAAGGATAGCCGAGGACAAGATCCGAGGAGAAAAGGTGAAGAAAAGAAGAAGCAAAAACTTACGAATCTCAAGTTGTGCAAATTTCCACGGTTTTCTGTGGGTAAAGTATGTTTACTGATGTTTTGATGGGATTAGCCCCTGGTGAATTAAATGAAGGCGCAGGTTCCCGAAGCATCACGATGTGCGGAAAGCGGCCTCGAAATTATATTTGTCCCGCCCAAATTTTCGTGGAATAACGAGGACCGTTGGATGCCCATCTCGCCGTTGAACGTGGGAGACAAAGTGTAACTTACGGTAATAAATGCGCGCATTTTTTAAAATAAAACCGCCAAGTGGCATCTTCTGGAAACGCGAAACGGTTTTCACACGTGCAATCATTCACAAAGTGTGTGGAGTAAGTTCTCATCAGATCAAAACCCTATTTTTCTCCTCGGATGTTGAAAATTTGAGTTTTGAGGGGCTATTGTGGGGAGTGAAGAGACCCCGGTAGGTATATGGGCCTTTGGGCCATGCTAAGGAAGGCCGACCTGCTCCTAGGTAAAAAGTTTGTCAGTACTACCGGTCGACCCATACGCCGAGGATCCATCCGAGGGTGACTTTCTCCTCGAACAGATATAGGAGAACCCGGGACCTCATTATAAAGGTTAAGTGACGACTCGGTGGAGACCAATGGTTAAAAGGCGTGAACCCTTGAATGTCCTAGAAGCACCGATATTTGACAAATACCAAAGATAAAGGCTGCCACCTCCACATTAAAGACTCTGCACCTACCTCCCTGGCCGCATTAATGAGGAAGTGACCCCTGAAGAGTGGAAAGAAAACTTCTGGTTACTATCCAGAGGCACTAAGGAGAGAAAGATCTAGGGGGAAGGGGGTGGGAGCAACACGTAGATAAAGTATCAGAAAGAGAAGTATTTAAGGGGGAATTTAGAACAATAGAACGGAGATCTTTTTTGGTAATCTAAAAGGAGAGAAAAGAGAAATAATAGAAAAGGAGCTCTCAGCTTACGTCCGAGGAGGTTTATTTGCAATAATTGTTTATTGTTAACAAGTGTTTGTAGCTCCGAGATTGTTATCAAATTCTCAATACTTCTAACCTGGGTTTCAAACCCACACTCTAGAAATTTATATTGTTTAAGGCTCATTGGGCCTGAGCCCGTAACTGTTCTTGGGTCCAGGTGCAATTGTGCACTTACAATAATCATGTATTATTTTTACAAAAAAAAGAATGAATTTGAGTTTAGTTTTAATACAATTTGTATAATTTATTTGTAATTTCATTATGTTTAATGAGATACTATTATTCTATAACTTAAAAAAATCCATAAAAGAGTTTTTTTTTTTGGGACCCGGGGGGGGGGGGATTCATATTTTTTAGGAGCCAAATTATTAAAAATTTTAATTTAAGAAAAACACATATTTACTATTTTAAGAAAATGCTGAACAATGTTTTTTGTAAAATATTTTACAATGCACAAACAAAGTGTTTGTAACAAACAGAGACTTTGCAGGGGAATATAAACAATCGGTTTTTCGACATACCTCTCTTGGCCTAAACCGATAATCACATAGGAGTTTGAGATTGTTCTGCGTTGTCCAGAGTCAACCTCAATGTAGACCAGCTATTCAAACACTATCTGAATTCTAGTTTTATAACCAACTAACCAAAAACGTTTCTTTGACGGTATTGAATACTATTAGAGTGATGCAGACATAATTCACAACCTAAAAAACTCACTACACTTTGTAAACACTATGAGAGAAATGTAGAATTCATTCTCAGTACAATGGGTATCAATCTTGGTATTTATATACACACCACTCTATTAATATTGAGCGTGATAGTGGACATAGTAGAGTAGAGTAACGGTTCAAGTTATTACTTCATAACTCATGGATGTTATTCTTGGTGAGATATACATTGGGACATACTCACTTTATATGTCCTTCTATATTCCTCTTAGTTTCTAGCAGTATTAAAAGTTGTTTGTTTTCAAATGTCTTGCTTTGCTATTAGAAATATTACATAATAAGTTATTTGGAATGGGTTGTGTTAACGGGTAATTTGTCTTTTTTTTTGCAGTTTATGTCATTTTTTTTTTCTATTTTGCAGGTACAATTTGGTGTCTTTTTTAACTTTTTATGACTATTTTTTTTTTGTCTTTTTTGCACTTAACAAACATCAACTACAAGGTGCCCATTATCTACAATTTTTTTATAAACTTTTTTCTGACAAAATTTATGTCTTTTTTGGCAGTTTATGTCATTTTTTCAATTTTGTAGGTACTATTTAGTGTCTTTTTGACTTCTTCTTTTTTTTTTTTTTGACAAAATTTTGTCTTTTTTGCACTTAACATTCCCCATTTAGAATTAGCAGAAGAAGTTTTTCTCAAAAAAAGAATTAGCTGAAGATGTTTCATTGTGGGTTAAGATGAATCCAAGAACTCCTCTCTGCCTTTTCCTACCCAAACATCAGCCCCATTCTATGGTCATTGTCTATTGACACGTTTCTCCATTAGGTAGCCAATATTGTTGACATGCTCAAGATTACAAGAATTTCCAAAATTGTAAATTTGTCATAATAACTACAAAACCATAAGATTATAAATATTGATTGATTCGATTCTATTCCATTTCAGGTCATTTCAACCCTTAGTCAAAAACAAAAGGTCATTTCAACCCAAATCGGCCAATGGCCTTAGTACTCCCTTTTCTTTTTTCCTCTACGCGTGCGTATTGTGTTTTTTGACTAGATCTTACAGTCTATGATTCAGTCAAATTTCAAAAATTGAGCATAAGCAGAATAGCTGTGGGTCACACAGCACTATAAGTTAAAAATTATTTTATTATCATATTTTTAGTAATAAATTTTTAATTTTTAATAAAATAAATGATATATAAACATACTCTACATTTTACTCTCTTTCATGAAGAATCTCTTTCATCAGTCTCTCTTCCACAGTCAAATCAAAGGATACACTTTTATTATGATTACTTTTTCTTTTCCTTCTCTTGCCCATCCCATCCATTATTCTTTGATTTATTTAAAATTTATCTCTTGTGAAATATATTTTTTAATCTAAGATTTGTTATATATACAATAAGTATCATGTTAAAGAGATGCCTTTAAAATAATTATCAATAAATTATATCATAAAAGTTTTGATATAATTTTTATAAAAAATATAAAAATTTGTCAATAAAATTAGTTTCTAATAAGAAAGTCAATTTCATACTAGAGGACGTACCGGTTTGACCAGAAAAATGATATAGTTTGGTATCAGTTAATACGGTGTACCGTTTTGAGGTAACCGCTAATTCTATAATAATAATAATAATAATACAATATTTTTTAAAAAAACTAATACTATTTGGACAAAGTTTAGTTATAAAATTGGTTGTAACTTAAAGTTACAACCTTACTCAATATATTTTTATTGGAGATGAAATTTTAGCGAACCCTCCGTTGGATTATATATTCTTCTTATATTTTTCATACTTGCAAAATTTCTATAAAATTAAAAATCAATAACTATGTTATCAATAAATTGTTTAAATTACAAGTTTTTGTAGTTTAAAATTATGCATAAAATGTAAGTCTATAGATCATATGATAAATAATATCTAATTAGCACAAAATTTGATACGCATATTAAGAACATAAAAAATATACAATTCAACGGTTAAATTTTCAAAATATGTAGTAATGTAAACGATATTAAGTAAGGTTGTAAGTTTAAGTTACACCTAATTTTGTAACTAAATTTTATTTATACTATTTAACTAATGTAAAATATATATAGTTTATTATAATATAAATTTTTTTGATAACCAATTTATTATAATATATATATATATATATATATATATATATATACTATTGTACTCTTTTTTTTTTTTTACTTGAAGACTAGTACGATAACATAGTTAAAGGGAATAAAAAATACATCAAATATAGGCCATTTGATTGACATGATCATTTGGATGGGTAAAAAGGGAACATGAAGGCTTGTCTTTTTCACTTCCGGCCACAAGTTTCAAAATTTTACATTGAGATTCGCAGCCAGATAAAACAAAGGAAAAGAAAAAGAGGGGAAGAAGGAAACCGCTAGAAGTAAAACTGTAAAAGAAGAGAAGTTCATGAAGAAGGAGAAGAAGTTCATGAGGCAACATCAGAGAAATGAGAAGAAGCAGCAGTTTGATGAATCTGCAATGACAGGTGAAGAATTTTTTCAAAAAATCACAAAAGCCTCAACGGCTTCTTCTATTTTTATTCTTCTTCAAAGACCTTCAATTTCTTAGAATCTACAACAAAACCTATATGACACTCATAATAATATTTTCCACATAATAATAATAACGATAATAATAACTTGAATTAGTTATCTTGAAATATATAAATATCAAAATATTTTATTTTAATAGACAAATTGACACGTATATAAAATCAATACTCAAAACGTTGAATAAGATGCACACAAATGGTTTGATAAAATTCATGAGTGTTCTTTTTTTATTCTAAACTCATTTTGTACGGTGTTTCATATAGAAAATGATATGTATATTTCACTGTGTTAGCTATCTTGCATTCTTGCTTATCTTCTTAGTTGCATCTTTGGCCATTTCGTTTTCCTATTCAAAAAGCAAATATTTATTTATTATAAATTGCTGGTACTAGGTGAGGTTAGTTTTTTGGTTTCCTTTAACTTTGTGGTGCCTATTAGAATTGGGAAATTATTGTGTACTCTTGGAGTACCATAAATGCGTATTTTCTCTTCTTATATAATTAGTGGGTCCCACTAATTAAATTAATGATAAGACTTACCATTCATATAAGAAGAGAAATTACGTATTTATAGTACTTCGAGAGTACCTAATAATTTTTCATCAGAATTAATAAAAGGAAACATACTCGGTTAATTTAATCTCAATAGTTACTCAAACTTGCCTATCTCTTCCCTGTGAAATTATTCCCTACTCCACTAGAGAACGATTTTGCTACTTACAATAAGGTATTAAATAATTTCTAGGATCTAGATTAACCATTTATCACCCAATGTTTTTAGGATCTTTTGTTATTTTTATTAGGCTTTAGATTTTTTTTTCAAATTTTTTTTGAGAAAATTTCAACCTATGATATCTACTCCTGATGATAGCTCTTATCATCAGACCAAGATATCAATTAATTTTTTGTGTAAGCGGAGATTGAATCCCAAATTTCTTATTTAATCATAATTTTTTTTTTACTAATTGAACTAACTAGAATTCACAATTGTTTTTCAATTTCAATGCTAAAGAAACATTAACGAGTCTTTTAGTATGCGATATATAGAAACATAAAGTTTACTTTTGTTTTTGTTTTTACCTCTTCTTTTTATAATTATAACAATGATCATATTTTTTTATATTATTTTCTTGGCAATCTTTTATCAATCATCATATTTTTAGTATTGTTGACAAATATATTTGTTTCTGGTAATCTTATAAACTCAATGATCATATCGTTCTTATGAATGGTAGGCTCTAACGTTATACATTTATAAAAAGAAGCATGCAGCAACGTCCCATTACTAGAAAGTGAGATTTGTTTTCCTATAATTTTTTTTTTTTTAAAGAAACATCATAGGGAGAGGGAGGTGGATTTGAACCAAATATATGGAATACCATAAAAATGTCATTATTGTGTTTTATATATAGGTATATACAAGGATTGGTTGTAATAATGATGATATTTGAGTTTGGAAAATATTGTTTAATAAAGTTGTTAAAGTGAAAATTCAAGTTTTAGAATTTTCTAAGTTAAAATTCAAAGTTAAGCATTTTTGATTGGTCGAAACTTTGACTCGATTGATCGAAATGGTAAGAAAATAATTTTGGAGTTTCTAGATGTCTTGATTGCTACTCGATTCCTATTCGATTGATTGAAAAGAGCACTCGATCGATTGAAAGGAATTTTCAACCGATTGAAAGTTGAAAATCAATATTTTTCTACATAATTTTCTGGTGACTGTTTAGTGTGTTTGAAGAGGTTTCAAGACTTGTGAACAGTTTTATGAAACATTTTAACTCTCCATACTCGCCTTTTGATGAAATACAACCCTATGGGTATAAATACTGTGGTCACTCTCCAGCATTGCTATCTGTAGAACCTAATATCTTGGATGTATCTTGTGGAAAAATTTGTGATAACCCTTTAGCAACAATAGTGTAGGGGCTCATATTGTCTAAGGAAAACGATATTGTGCCTCCAAATTATCTATTTTCTGTTTATCTTTTGTATTAACCTTGTTTTTCCATAATTACTTTGTATAATATCCCTAACAATCTTAAACAATATTTCCTACAATGGAAGGAACAAGTGATGTTTCAGCGTTGAAGATGTTGAATCATGAGTTGGTGAAATTGTATCGCTTTGATGGAGCCAATTTCGACCGATGGAAAGACAAGATGAAATTTCTACTTACTGCACTCAAACTCTTCTATGTCTTGTACCCAAATTTGATGTCTTTTCCTACTGCAAGTGATGAAGACACTGATAAGATAAAGGCATAAAGAAGAAAACGGGAGGAAGATGAACTGATTTGCAAAGGGCACATTCTCAATACTCTTTCGGATCATCTCTATGATCTTTACACATCAATGAAGTCACCGAAGGAGATTTGGAATGGTTTGGAGGCAAAGCACAAAACTGAAAAAATAGGTACAAATAAGTTTATTATTCAAAAGTATTTTGATTATAAAATGCTTGATAATATCTCAGTTTTGAATCAAGTACATGAGTTACAGATTTTGGTCAATAAACTCTCTGATTTGTCAATCAATATTCTTGAATCATGCCAAGTGGGTGCAATCATTGCAAAACTCCCACTAAGTTGGAATAATTTTAGAAAGAAACTTCTGCATATGTTGGAAGATCTCACTTTAGAATAATTCGGACAACATTTTCGAATTAAAGAGGAAAGTCGGGTTAGAAATGAGACTAATACCGATTCTAAAGTGAATGTGAACAATATGAGCAATGTTTAAAGTGGGAGTTCAAGTAAGACCAATAAGTACTTGAAAGCAGGGGTGTCAATTCGGGTTTGTGTGTGGGGTTTGTGTCGTATTGAGGTAGGGGTATTTACCTAAATGGCTAACCCTAATCCGACCCATTTAATAATCGTGTCATGATTCTTCAACTCTAACCTGACCTATTAATAAGGTGGGTTGACTTGACCCAATCCATTTGACACGCTTAATAAACGAGTCGTGTTAGGTTGACACGAATGTAATACAACCCATTTCAACCTGCATGATATTTAATGTAACATCCATCTAGAAATAATTTTTTTTATATCCCAAAAGTAATGCATACACTTCAAGTCTTCAACCCACATTCAAAATAATATAATTCAACGAAAATATAATATTTATCTAAAAATAAGTTCTTTACACCCTAAAAGAAGTGCATACACTTCAACTTAAATGCAAAATAACATAGTTCAACAAAAATATAATATCCTTGGAACTCGCCAAATGCTAAGTGTTAATATTGAAAGAATTGGAGTAAATAGTAGATTAATCCTGACTATGACTACAGTTATTATCCATAGAGAGAGAGCAATAATCAGTTTAAGACTTTGAGTTTGACAATTAGGCATGAGACTATAAGATAGTAGAGTGAGTAGTACGGCTGAAATTAAAAAATAAAATAAAATAAGATATTTATAAGAAGGTTTAAAGATCTAGAGTTTGTAAGGTTTAAAGATCTAGGGTTTGTAAAGTTTTAATTTTCAATTTTCAATAATATCCCTTGTAAGTTTTTGTAATTACTCACTTTTCTTTTTCAATTTAAAATATATGTTGGATATAAAAGGTATTTGACAAATCTTAAATAAAATGAATAGTATTTGTTATACGAGTTAAACAGGTTGTGTTAAGTGGGTCATTTTAGATTGATACAAATAAATTGGCGTGTCAAACGAGTCTATTACAAGTTATATGAGTTGATCCACTTATGACACATTTCTTGTCGTGTTGCTTTCGGGTCAACCCATTTATGACCCAAACACATTAAGGCATAACCCTAATCCGCCAAAACCCGTGTCGAGTTCGTGACCTTGTACATTTGGATGTATGTGAGTTGAATGGTGTATTAACTAGAGAAGTTAAAAGATATTTCATTACATTCATTGATGATTTCTCTAGATTTACATATGTGTATTTCGCGAGTAATTCGCGAGTAAGGTCTTCTCGCGAAATACTTGCGAAACGTTTTGTTTTACTATTTTAGCATATTTGCTACACCATGTCTTCACCCACGCTATATATACCCTCATTACCCACATATTAGAATGAGTGTTTTTCAGAGAGAAAACCCTAGCATACACACTTGAGAGTCAAAGACTGTTATACCCATAATTCTCTACACAATCTTTTGTGGTTTTCTTCAAACTCCTACCTCTCCATATCCATATCCTTGAGAGATTGATAGCTCAAACACTTACCACACTCATTTTGAGTGTAAAGTGAGGTTTTGGTGCTACTCGGAAGCATTGGAAGGAGCCAGTGTTGGCAGATGCAATCGGGTTGAATTGAGGGATCTAGAAAACTAGACAAAACATGATTCCAAGAAGCCTTGTTGGAGTAGGATATTGGAAGGTTTAGGTGCATTGGGTAGATTAGGCTTGGAGAGTCTCTTGCTATTCATGTATCTCAGCTTATTTTCTAGTGGATCGATTTACCGCTTGGAGGGCGGCGGAGAGGTTTTTTGCCAAGTTCTTTGGTTTCCTCTTTGATATCACGTCTCGGTGTTATCTTCTGTTTGCATCTTTCTTCCATACTCTTTTAGCTTTTATTTTATTGTTGATATATGATGAATATGGCTTAGAGTAGTTTTATTGTTTGTTCGCTCGCATTTACTCTATTCCACACTTAGTTAAGTTAGAGTAAAATCAACCGAGCTGTAATTTTTAATTTGGGGGTCTAAACAGCACTTGCGTTTTCACACAAATTTGAGCTTTCAATTGGTATCAGAGCGGATGCACTTGTTTTGGTTTCATTACCTAAGTGCGATCCTAGACCTCGTTTGAGATGGAATGATCTCAATCCCTAAATGCATCTCCCTACTTTGATGGGAGCAATTATGCATTTTGAAAAGTCCGTATGAGAGAATTTCTATGTTCTATTAATGATAGTGTTTGGGACACTGTTGAGATAAGATGGACTAGGCTGAAGGCCGCCAAATCCGAATGGGATAAGGCAACCCTTGCGGCATCTAATGCTAATAGCAAGGCTTTAAATGCTATTTTTTGTGGTGTTTCTCTTGACGAATTTCATAGGATCTCTTATGTCACAGGAGGCATGACAAATCTTGGAGACGACCTATGAGGGCACGAAGAAAGTCAAGGACACAAAACTCCAAATGCTTACTACCTGATTTGAAGTGCTCAAGATGAGTGACGATGAGTCATTTAATTCATTCTATAGGAAGCTCAATGAGATAGTGATCGCCAAGCTCAATCTTGGTGAGAAGATTGATGATACTAGGGTTGTGAGAAAGATTTTGAGGTCCTTACCGGAAAGCTTCCATGCAAAGGTCATAGCTATAGAAGAGAGCAAAGATTTAGTTGAGATCAAGATTCAAGAACTCATTGGATCTCTCCAAATATATGACCTCGGACTACCTACCCACAAGCCAAGAAAATCGCTTGCTCTCAAAACCATTAATGAGGGAATGGATGACTCCTTCGAAGTAGATGATTTGGAGAAGGAGGTAGCGTTCCTTGCAAAGAACTTCCAGAAATTTCTTGAGATGAAAAACAGTGGAAAGTCTTTTAGCAAAGTAAAGTTCTCATCCTCCAAAGGTGATAGGAAGGAGTTCAAAAAGAAAGATAAGAAGGATTCTCAATCCCCTCAAGGAATCGTATGCTACGAATGCAACGGTCATAAACATCTCTAGAAAGAATGTCCCAACTATTTAATAGGGAAGGGTAAAATGTTTGCCACTACCCTTAGTGATTCCGAAAGCTCAAATTCAGACATGGAAAGAGAGCGTGATAGTGATGGAAATTATAGGGTCTTCATGGCAATTACCACCATTGATTCTAAGGATAATTTAAGCAATTTGGTTGATGAGCTTTGTGTGCATTCGAACAGTGAAGAAATTGAAGGTTCAGATGATGAGGATGTGTGCCTCAATGAAGGTGAAAAGAATCTTCGAGAAGTATATGATGCTTTGCTAGAAGATTGTGGCAAATACGCCAAGGTTGCGAATAATATCGTGAAAAAGATGAAGAAAATTGAAGAAGAGCATAGGTGCACCCTTGTGCAACTTAAGGAAGCAAAGTGTGAAGTAGAAGGGTTTAAGGGAGAATTGGTGGAAGCCTATTCTAAAATCAAGTTTCTTGAACTTGAAATTATCCAAGTAAATGTCAAGGTTGAGCTCATTTCTACCAAGAAACTTGATAGTATGCTATCTTCACAAAAATCTCTACATGATAAGACCGGTCTAGGTTATATCGATGAAGGAAGCTCTAGTAGCGAACCCAAAAAAGAAGTGAGGTTCGTAACAACCAAGAATATTGAGAAACTCAAAGAGGTGAAGCCTGAGATTGAGACCCCTGTTGTTGTAAAACCAAAGGATAAATGGAAGTCATTACTTAAAAATCAAAGGGGACCTCAAGTGAAGTATTGTTGTCATCATTGTGACGTGCAAGGGCACACAAGGCCAAATTGCTTCAAGCTTCATGCACTCAAGAATGCCGATTTTATGTGTGGCCAAGAAAGTTCAAGAAGAATACCAAAGGAAGCACAAGCTAAGTGAGGAAGTGAGGGACAACTCATTGGAGATGTTATGAAAATTTTGAAGAACATCTCACTATTCCTTGCTAGCTTCTCCCTGAGGTTTGAAAGTTATGTACATTATCTTTAGTACTATACACTTGTGCCCTTGTTGGCTCTTGTATCCTTGATACAAATACCTTTGTGTTTTGCATTGGTTGTGTGTACTTGTGCCCTTATTGGATCTTGTATCCTTAATGCAAATACCTTTTGTGATTTGCATTGGTTGTGTGTTAGACATACAATTGATTTTTCATTGCTTTTAACTGCATTGCGTGTTCGGATGATCATTTACTAGTTAAATGTTCATTGTAATCATTCTTTAATGACTGTTCTTGTTTGATCAAGTTATGCTTCATAGTTTATATATTGTTAATTACCTTGATCGCATTTTACTTGTTCATATACGTACCTTATATTCAACTTGTCATAAGGTTAATGAAAGTTTTGTTTGTGTGTGAGTGTCTCAAGATACAAGTGTATACGTGCAAGTACTTCATAGTTTCTAGATTAGGTGTGAGTGAGTTTTACCACTGTTCCCAAACTCAAGTTTTATGTCTAGAGTATATTTTAGGGGTTTTGTCACGGAATAGCCAAAGGGGGAGATTTTAAAGTTGTTATTTACAACTATTTTGTGTTGACTTTAATTTCATACCAAATTTGATTGTTATTATGTTCAATCATGTTTGCCTTGTATTTTATGTGGGATTTCATTATATAGGTTGTGTGTGAGAGAGAGTGTGAAGACTCAAGCACCTATTGAAAACAAAGTGGATTTCACGAGAAGTTTCGCGAGAAGCCTGCCCACGAAGTGAGCCTTGTGCAGAGCACATGATTGGAATGCTAAGAGTCATGATAGTTGGTTTTTGTGAGTAATTTGCAGGTAAGGCCTTCTCGCGAAATACCTGCGAGACGTTCTGTTTTGCTATTTTGACATATTTGCTACACCATGTCTTCACCTACACTATATATATCGTCGTTACCCATATATTAGAAGGTGTATTTTTCAGACTGAAAACCCTAGAATACACACTTGAGAGTTAGAGATTATTATACCCACAATCCTCTACACGATTCTTTGTGGTTTTCATAAAACTCCTACCTCTCCATATCCATATCCTTGAGAGGTTGACAACCTAAATACTTACCACACTCATTTTGAGTGTATAGTGAGGTTTTGGTGTTGTTGGGAAGTATTGGAAGAAGTCAAGCATTGACGGATGCAATCGGGCTGAATTGCAAGATCTAGAAAGCTAGACAAGACACGGTTTCGAGAAGTCTTATTGGAGTAGGAGCTTGGAGGGTTTAGGTGCATTAGGTAGATTAGGCTTGGAGGATCTTTTACTATTCGTCTATCTCAACTTATTGTCTAGTGGATCGATTTACTGCTTAGAGGGCGGTAAAGAGGTTTTTCGCTGAGTTTTTCGGTTTCCTCTTTGATAACACGTTTCGGTGTAATCTTGTGTTTTCATCTTTCTTCCCTACTCTTTTAGCTTTCATTTTATTGTTGATATATGATGAATATGGCTTAGAGTAGTTTTATTATTTGTTCGCTCGCATTTACTCTATTCTGCACTTAGTTAAGTTAGAGTAAAATCAAGCTGTAATTTTTAATTTGGGGGTCTAAACAACTCTTGTGTTTTCACACAAATCCAAACTTTCAGATACCTATGCACCGATGGATAGGATCATGTCTATTCGTGTGTTGTTAGCTCTTGTATCCATATACAAGTTGATTGTACAACAAATGAATGTTAAGACAGCTTTCCTAAATGGTGATCTTGATGAGGAAGTTTACATGAAACAACCTGAGGGTTTTGTACATCCTAGAAATGAAAAGAAAGTTTGCAAGTTGGTCAAGTCTTTGTATGGCTTAAAACAAGCTCCAAAACAATGGCATGAGAAGTTTGACTTAGCAATTTTGTCAGATGGCTTTATGCACAATAGTTTCGACAAATATATGTATTCCAAATTCACAAAGGAATATGGAGTCATTGTATACCTTTATGTGGATGATATGCTCATATTTGGTATGAATATGAAAGGTGTATGTGAAACCAAAAAGTATCTTTCTTCTATGTTTCAAATGAAAGATTTAAACAAAGTGGATACTATTTTGGGAATCAAAATTAAAAGATATAGTGAGGGATTTTCATTGTGTCAATCTTATTATGTTGAGAAAGTGCTTTAAAGATTTAAACATCTTAATATAAAGGAAGCAAATACACCTTTCGATCGGAACATAAAGTTGGGTGAGAACATTGGAAGAGCAATTGCATAGCTCAAGTATGCTAGTGCTATTGGTAGCATGATGTATGCTATGCATTGTACAAGACCAGTCATATCATTTTCAGTGGGCAAAATTTCTAGATTTACAAGCAATCCAAGTGTGGATCATTAGAAAGCAATTGGTAGAGTTCTTGGTTATTTAAAGAAAACCATAAGTTTAGAACTCTTTTATTCTGAATTTCCAGCTGTGTTGGAAGGTTATTCGGATGCTAGTTGGATTACTAGTGTGATTGATAACAAATCCTCGTCTGGTTGGATATTCACTTTTGGTGGGGGTGCCATCTCTTGGGCATCAAAGAAATAAACATGTATTTCTCATTCCACCATTGAATCAGAATTTATAGCCTTGGCGGTAGCAAGCAAGGAAGCGAAATAACTAAGAAATATGTTGTTAGATATAAAGTTGTGGCCACAACCAATACTAGCCATTTCAGTGTACTATGATAGTGAAGCCATCTTGGGCAGAGCAAACAACAAAATGCATAATGGTATGTCTAGTCATATAGGTCTAAGACATGATTACATAAGACAATTGATAGAATTTGATATCATTTCAATTGTAGCAGTGTCTCGAGATATGGTTGGGGTAAATTTTTTTGAAATGGGACTACAACCCTTCTTTTAAGAGAACCACCAATAGTGGAAACCCAACCTCAAATTGATTTATTCTAAAGAGGTTTAAAGGGTAATAACAAACTATTGATACGTGGTTAGTAAGAGCACTAATTTTGTGTCTCATTCAAGATGGATTAGTGCAGACTGTTATGATGAAATTGAGGATGAATTTTATACTCTTAATGAAGTTCATAAAAGTGTAAATGGTTATGTAACATGGACATAAGAAGGAACTTCACCTTTGTGAACATAGAAGTGATGCCGCTTCTATCCTATTCACACCAAAGGTAGAATAATATGCGCGTTCTTAGAGACTTTTCTATTTTTTGGGTAAAGGTTAATAATTTGCATCCGTTATAATTTGGGTAAAGGTTAATACCTAGGGGTGTTATGAAAAAATTATTTCGCTCACAAATGCATAACACTCACAAACTACTTATCAGTTATCATGTACATGTTATTCTCACAACTTCCCATTATCATTTGTTATAAAAATTACAACCAAAAAAATTATAATAATTTTTAATATGAACCATCACAAACTTCTGACAAAGAGAAAAATGTACTCTATGATAAGAAAGTTGTAGATTATGTCAAACAAAGGGGAAAAAAACAATAGAACTTAAGAATTTTTGTGGGCGTTTGCCTCAAAATTTATGATTATATTATTGTGTGAGTTTCAAGACTTTTGAATTTTTTTTTGTTGATATCTTTTTGTTTTTGGGTTGAGTTTGCTTCTTCTTTCTAATATTAAAAATTCATTTTGATTATTACATTTTTCAACTACAAAAATACCTAGAGATGTAATGAATGTTTTGCTTGGGTAAAATAAGTTTTTCATATATGAGTGTTTTGCATGTGATGTACCTCTAAAATTCCAAACAAAAGATTAATAATTATTCAAAAATGTGCTAAAAAATACCTTTTGTAAGGTTGAATTTATTTAATCATGTGTTGGCTTTATTCCGTACCAAATTTGCTTGTATTTTAGCAATTAGATACCCTGTATTTAGGTGAGAATTATGTAAGGGTAGTGTGTAAGAGAGTGTGAAGAAATCTTAAATGTGTGCACTCAAGGAGAGCCTCGCAACTAGATCTCGCAACTGGTTAGCGATTGGCGAGTTGCCAAAAGGTGGCACATGTGTGGAGTATACAGGGGAGTTGAAGGGTCGTGATAGCTGGAGCACTACAGGACAAAATTTTCAATCTGGTTAGGCAGTTAGCTCGCGACTCAAACTTGCAACTCGTTCCAGTTGAGAGGTCGAGTCGCCAAAATGTCTTGTTTGGATAAAACCTGACGTTTCACATTCCTTATACACTCTAATATAAATACCCTTACACCTATGAAATGTAGAGAGTTTTCAAAGAAAATTTTGAGAGAGAAACCCTAGAAAAAAACAAAATTGATTCATCCACGATCTTCATCCTTTGATTCTCCAAATTCCTCTAGTCTCACCCTTTTCATTGATATATCCTTGAGAGGTACATTTACCAAATCCTTATCTCACCATACCCATATTAGTGAGGAGGTATTTTGGTGCTTGGGAAGCAGTTTAGAAGGGACCAATTCATTTTGGTTGATGTAATGGGTGATTGAGGGATTCGGTAAGCTAGAGAAAACAAGGTTCGGTGTAACTCTGTTGGAGCAAGGAGCTTGAAGGGCTTAGGTGCACTAGGTAGATTAGGCTTAGAGGGTCTTCTGCTATTCATGTATCCCAACTTTATTCTCTAGTGGATTATTGACCGTTTGGAGGGCGGTGGGGAGGTTTTTCGCTGAATTCTTTGATTTCCTCTTCGATAACACATCACCATGTTATCTTTGTGTTTGCATCCTTCTTCCCTTTCTCTTTACCTTTTAATTACTGCTGTGTTTATGATTAAATATGGTTTAGAATTTGTTACCAATTTGTTTATAGCTTATATTTCATTTTCCGCACATATATTGTTTGATTATAAGCTTGTATTGTTATCTTTAAATTTGGGAGTTTAAACGTTCATTGGTGTTTTATACACTAATTGAACTTTCACCTTTAAATTATATGCTCCATGCAGCACAAAAGTTTCAACACAAAAAGCTATCACAAAGTTTTAAGTTTTAACTAACACCTTTTGAAAGCCATTCCTTATCCACCAATTACTAAATACACATTCTTGATTATCACAATATGGCATTTTGTCACAGAAATTCTATAAAATTGTTATTTTTCTGACCATTCGTTCCATCTACTTTTCTTTTTTTTTAAATAACTTTTATCCTCATCCCACCATCCCATTATTCTATTTAGTTTTTATTTGTGGGAAATGCTAATGAATGTCTTTAGAGTATTGGTTAATAATCCATTTTTAAAAAAAAATTATGGAAAAAAAAAAAAAAAGAATCAAACAATGTTTTGACATTTTTTATTTTATTTTTTTATTTTCCATAAAAGTAGTGTCAAAACTTTCCTAAAAGCACTCGTTAGCATCACCTTTTATTTATTTATCTCTATATATTAAGAAGATTCAGAAAGTTAGTTATTGCATCTTTGACTTTCAAAAATACTCCAACTTTTTTTTTTCACACAATAGAAACACAAAAATTGGAGTAAGAAAGTAATTTAGAGTTAATTGACACAAATAACCCATATATTATCTATACTATTATTTAAGGAGCTTCCCCTGTTTGGACTATATTTTTTTAGTTTCAAAATACCCCTACACCTTAGGTGTAAGTAGGGGCAAAATTTGGTAAAAATACATCTTTAACTTCCACTAAAACATTAACTACAAAATAGGACCACTCTCTTGATGATCTTCAAATTGCTTTATCCATTTATAAAAGAAAATAAAATAAAACAAACACACGGTTTCTTTGTAAAAACACATCTGCCATACTAATAAAAAAAAAAAAAACAGACGTACACTCACAATTTAGTCACACATAACTCCAAACTTCTGCCCAACAATTTTAAATTTTCCCATTATCATTAAGCAGTTATTAAGTAGTTATGATGTTGTCAATTTACTTCTTATCTCCAACTCTCTAACATATATCACGTTGCTTTTTTTTTTTTTTTTTTCTTTTTCTAAATTCTCATACAGTTTTTGTTAGCATCAATCCAAAACTCCAATCCATTGAGTCCTGAGCTGAAGAAGAGCTTTGTGACATTCAAGAACACCGTGGTGGATCCAAGCTACCCAAAGGAGACGTGGATGATTCTAGAGCACGCAACCCAGGTATGCCGTATAGGTAAGCCGTATGCCCGCCTTTGCTTTTTATATATAATTGCACAGTTTTAGACTACTATGCTATTAACTATTAATTGAATATCCTAATAATGTAGGGTATTTATGACTGATTACAAAATAAATAAGATATGTCATTTTGTCTTACTTTTTTCAGTTCTCTTTTACAGAGTGTTATTGTTGCACTTCCTGTTTACTTTGCAACACAGAGGTAAGATTCTGTGAAGGCACCAATTAATTAACTCTTTTGAAATTTTTTATTTTTATATCAAATATTTATTTATTTTTCCTTTTGTTGCTGTTGCACTTCCTGTTTATTTTGCAACATAAATATTTTTTTTTTTTGGAGAAGAAGACATAAAATAAAGTAAAAATCCTCATTGCACACACTTTGCCCATGCGATAAGGCTCTCTTTTTCTTTTTGTTTTTTGGTTATAGTATAATAATTTTTTAATTCATTCATCTCTTCTAATGTCATAAATTTTAGAGGCTCATCATTCAAAGAATTTTCAATGGTGAAAAATTAGCAATTTAGGATGTACATCTGAGGTCAAAAAATTTGTAAGTAAATAAAAATTGAAACAAATACTCATAGAGATTCAAACAATAGCAATATATATTACTATAGTAATCCCAAACAAGCCTCTAAGCATGCGCATGACGAGAAACTCTTCTATTTTTTGCGTAAAATTTAATAATTTGCATAAATTATAATTTAAAATTACTATATTTTTCAATTACAAAATACCTAGGGGTGTAATAAAAAAAAATACCTAATAGTGTGGTGAGTATTATGCATTTGTGGATTAAATATTTTTTTATCACACCCTTAGGTATTTTGTGATTGAAAAATGTAGTAATCTCAAATAATAATTGATGCAAATTATTAAATTTTACTCAAAAAATAGAAAAGCCTTTGAGCACGTGCTCACACATGTGCTCCGAGGATAGTATATTTTAACGTGTTTCATTTCAAAAAATGCAAGGGTAGATACAAAATTTACATGGCCAAAAACTACTTTTGAATAACTTCATTCACATCTTCAACTTCCCACTACAAAACAAAAACTCCTCCCATGAATGACATATGATCCCACTACAAAATACAAACTTCCCACTAAACTACTGTGAAAATTCAATCTTCTACAATCACAATGAGGTCTTTCTTATTCTTGGCTAGATTTCTTTTCCTTTCTAATCATATTCAGCTTTTTCCCCCCCTGAAACCATCAATGATCTCTGTGATAATTGAAATGTCAAAATCTAATTCCACCTCAAATAAGAAAAAGCAAAAGCAAAGGTAATCTCTTTCTCGATCTCTTTCCACTCCACTTCACATTTCCTGAATTTTTTTGTCTTGATGCAAAAATTTTGATGGTTAAGCACATAGTTTGTGGTTTATAAAAAAAAATGCACATGATTAATAATTTACATCTATTATAATTTAAGAATATTATTTTTTTCAATCATAAAAAAAATAGGAGTATGATGAACAAATTACTTCACCCACAAATACATAATACACATCACACTTCTAGATTTATTTTTGATTGGAAAATGTACTATTTACAAAATATAATAAATACAAATTATTAATATTTTTTCAAAAACATAGAAGGGTGGTTAAGCACATGTTAGCATGTGTTCAAAGGCTAATTACTATTTACCATTATAAACTTGTCTTGAATTCTTTTTCTTTTCTATAAATCCATCCCATTTGTTCATTCAACAAACATGCATTGCATTGAATCAATCCAAAAAAAAAAAAAAAAAGCATTGAAAATACACATCCTATATCTTGTAGTTGATTAGAAACCCATCATACCACATATTGATAGAGAGAAAAACATGTTTACAAAGAAAACTTTCTCCACCATTGTAAAGGTGGTGATGATGATCATGATGATATTCACGTTGCTCGTTTTTAACAGCAAGCCTGTTGAAGCTACAAGGCCTTTGGTTGCTGTCATGAAGTCAAAAAAAGTTGAGACAACCAAGGTGGTTTCAGTTTCACAAGATCGAGCCCCGGTTACACCTTCTGAGCCTAATTCATGCACTTACTTGCCTGATCCTGCAAATGTTTCCGGTTGTCATCATTGAAGATCATGGAGCTTAGCAATTTGGTCATCATATCTGTGGAGTTGTGTTGTCACGTTAATCTGTATTGCAAGAATGCATAATATTGTTGTGTGGTAAAAATAAAAGGCAAATTGTCTCTAGCCAACTTGCCCATTGTTTGTTTTATGTCATAGTTGCAATTTCTCTCCTCTTCATAATAAAAGGTTCAGTGTTATTGGTTGTTGTTTAAGCCCTAGCTCTAGCTAGGAGGTTTTACGTAGGATAGTTGGCAACTTCATCGCCATGCTTTTTTTTTTCTGTTTTTTTGAGAAGGACATTGCCATGTTGTTTCTCTTTCTTTTAAATTTTATATTTATATACACGTATATTTTCGTTAAGCAGGATATGAAATTACATTTTCGTCCATATTTTATTGTGCCAAAGCGTGTTGAGCAGGGTGTTTTTTCGTAATTTGAGTTATCTATAGAGTACGGTTTGACAACTGGTACGATAAGAGTGAGTACTTGTCAAAACATCAAGTACGAATACGATGGCTCTGAGTCTGACCACAATAATCCTCTGCTCATGGCCTTGGCAATGGCCATCAAGGGACAGATTTACGACGAGCTCAGCAGTTTTTTTTTGGGCTTTCTGGCTACTTTGAATTTCTGTTTTTATTCTTCTCGGACTTTATTTTGTCTTTTGTTTTGGGGGGTAAAAATACATAAAACTGAGTTTTTAGCATCTGGGTTCTTTTGTAACTAATGGTATTAGCCGATATGTGCTGAATTGTTTAGACTTTAGAGGGGTTTTGAGTTTTGGGAATTCTGGGCATGTGAAAAACAATAGAACTTTTTGGGTTTGTTAATGTTAAATTTGTTGAATTTTTCGGGGTATTTTTAGCTTAATTTTTGGGTCACCTGGTACTTAGCCATCTGGGTATATGTGAATTTTGCTTTTAGGGTAATTAAAGTTCTTTTTAATTAAATTAAATTTTTTTTTGTAATGTTTTCATGGAGATTCTGATTTGTCAATGGTTCTGTGGCGATAGAAACTTAGTTGGAGTGTGATGGTGTTTTAGAGAGGAAGGAAGAGACGGGGACAAGTCTAAAGTATTGGTGGCTATGTTGAAGGAAACTGTGGATTGGTAATAGATCTGAACATTTTAAAACATTTTTTCCGGTTGCTAATTCTGTTTGTTTGTGGAAATGGTTCCCATGTTAATTTGTTTGATTGTTTATCTTCATGGCTGACCCTGGCTAATTTGTTGAGTATCCATTGCTGACCTAAAAATTTTGGGATTAAGGCTTTGTTGACGTTATTGTTGTAGGTGGTTATATTACATTTATGATTAATTGACTTATAGTTGTTTTTTTATTGCTTGGAAATGCAGTGACTGAATGATATAATGGAAGGCTCTCATATAAAAATACAAATTACAAACTCTAGATTTTGATTTGAGCATCTGCATAACAAAATACTCTTTGAAGTAATTTTGTTACTAATAAATTTTTGTTTCTCATTTTAAATGTTACAGAGAAATTTAGCTTATAATTTAAGCAAAGCCATGATAGAATTACTATGAATGTCCTTTGATAGTGTTGCACGTGCATCAAATGATAAACTAGCAATACATAAAACTAGAGAGTTTTACCTTTGTCTGTATTGCCAGATTTTCCTCCAGTTTTTCTCCCATTGACACCGAGTTGTGAGTACTGATAGAGAAACACGTATGGAAGAAGAAACAGAGAGGAAAAAGAGAGGAGAAGAAGCAGAAAAGAGGGATCCTGGCAGCAGAAATTTCAGGGATTGTTATCTGCTCCATCACAAATTGCAGAGAAAGGGGCATAGGAGGGATCCTTCTCACAAATTGCAGACATTCAGGATTTTGTGTTGTAAGTGGGGCATTAGATCTTTCATGTTTTTCAATTAATCACAAAATGATTTGTTGATTGATGGATTACAATATGCCTCCATGCTTAGGAACTTGGAGGAAAGAGAGGAGGGAGAAGGGGAAAGGAAGGTTGCAAGTGACAATGAATTGAATTTCAGGTACTTTAATGGATGCATTTGAAGTGTTTTTGAAAATGTCCCAATGGACTTTTGGGTGTGTTTTTGTTATTCGTTTATTAGCTTAATTAGTGGTATAAGCTAGATGAAAGATGTGGCCATAAAACATGATGTCAATTTTAGTATGAAGTGTTTGTCTTGAGGGCAGAACCTTAAGTAACTCAACCTGAGTGTACAAAGATGGATGGCCACATATTGCTTGTGTATAAGGAACGCAACCTGAGTGCATATGTACAACTATCTTTTAGATTGCTTTTGTTTCTTTTCTGATTTTGTATTATGTATAATGGTGCTATTAATGTTTTCTCTATATCTTTATTTTGTTAGACAGGAAGCAGAATGACTTGTACATTTATACCAAGGGTCCAGCCAATGCCTTTGTAGTTGTTGTAGAAAAAACTTATCCAATGATCAACATGGCTTAACCCCCTGTGTTTTTGAGAGATTCTGTGCCCACATAAAAAAAAAATTATCCAATTATCAAGTTGATTCTCTTATTTGTAGCTCATTGAAGCTTATATCATATCATTGTACTATAGTCCTAATTTGAGCTTTTGTACTTCCTTAATAGGAGCAAATCAAGCATGCTGGGGAAAAATTTAACTATCTGTGTTGTTTTTCTTTTCTCAAGTTTGAGTGATTATAAACTATTTCTTTTGGTAGACTTGACCTACTTATTCTAGTAAGGATATGCCATTTGATTTTTCAGTTTATTGCAAATTTACTATGAACAATCACCAATTTGTTGGATCCAATTCAGGGAAATCCTTAGTTAAAAGGAACTTACAAATATTTCATCTTTCATTTTTATGCTAGAAACCTGGTATTCTTAGGTCTTTTCTTTTGTTCTCCCAGATAAGAGAAGATATCAAATTTGGCATATATGTTGAAAATCTCACAGAAGAGTATTCATGTACAATGAAGGATGTGACTCAAGGCTTGATAAAGGTTTTCTATTTTGTTATACTTCTACTGTAAGCATAGCATGAATACATGTTGTGCTTTGGCATTTGTGATTTTACTCAAGAGTATTCACAGAGAAATGTTTTTAGTAGTGTATTTAGGGACCTATTCTTAAATTTCTGTTGAGAATGAAACAATTGGATCATACAAACGTGCATTGCAAATGAAATAAAATAAATTCATTTTTTAGGGTTTTTTTATTCTTTTAAATTTGATAAATTTGGATATTGATACTTGATTCTAAGCTAGTAGTTTTTATTGGATGATTCAAGTTCAGTTACGTGGAAAATATCTCAAAGGGTTGTCCCTATGTGTGGCTAGCTTACTTTTCAAGGCCTGGGAATCCTTAGGCGCTGAGACAAATTTCTTGGCCTGATTACTATGAACTTCAGCTGAATCTGTTGCATTTTGTTAAGCGCCAAAAATATTCCAAAAAATCTTAGACAAGCCCCTTTCTGACCTATAGTCGGCTTAAATTAGAATGTTTCAATGGTATACTGAGATCAATTTTCTTATTGGCTTGGATTCTCTCTTTAATATGGGCTTACCTGTAGACATGGTTCATGTAGTTTAAGAGTTTCAAGTTTCTGATGACTTCTTGGAATTCAACACTGCACTAAAGCTACTTAAGAATAAGTATATATATATTATATATATATATATATATATATATTTTTTTTTTTTTTTTTTTTATGGTAGTCACACAAGTGTTACTTTATTGATTAAGAACCACAAGAGGCTAAGACAGTGGGTTTATGTCATTATTTTGTTTAATTAATGCTGTTTATGAATTTTCCCACAACTGATGTTTACCATTTTATGCTGCTGTCTTGGTTCATACAAAACACAGGATGAAAAGATCTAGACAGTGTTCGAGGCTAAATCTTTATAGCCCAACACAATAGGCCAGCAAAATTAAATTTTCAAATTCGGACTCATAAAGTTGTTAAAGGCCCAATTACTCAAGGCTCGACGAAATGTTTTACTTTAGCTCCTGCTACTACAAACGGATGATACAAAGAGCCCATTTGGATAGGCAAAACGCCTGTTTTCAAAAGAAAGTGCAAAACAATATGCATTTGACATTACGTTTTTGTTAGGATTAGTGCCCTTAAATCCTATTGTATGATATTATGTATGGCATTATATATGACTTAATATTGTGATTGATAAAATTATTTTATTATTATCTAAAATAATGGTAATATGAAAATAGAATATTATCATATAGTCCATGAGATGCATTGTATATAATTTATGTGAAAAGTCACAAAAACTGTAAATCACAAGTTCTTTGTAAATTCTGAATTTATAGTTCGTAGTCGGTGATGAAATTGGGCATTTCATCTGCGAAGATTATAACGTATCAACTAAGATGATTTATCTTGATCATGAAAATGGAGACTTCTACTTGATATGTTGATATGTTTAAGAGTTAAGACATATTGAACAGGACCACTGTGAGATTTATTATTCTCCTAATGACTGTCAAATGAATAATAAATTTCACGACTTTTATTTGCATGAACTCTTAATCCTGAAAAAATAATGGACCTGATTATGAGGTGTAGGTTGTTTTGATATATCGGGAGTGAGATCTAAAGTGACGATCAAAATCTCAGTATGTTGAGCAGCCACATTTAGTGTTAATGGAACATATATTCTCAATATGGAATTCATAATCTCTTGATGGAGATATAAAATATTCCCTTAAGATAAGTTTAATGAGTTCAGTTATTTAGAGAGTTAGGCCTAGCCACTTTAGTAAGAAATTACTAAAGTATATATTTATGAAATTGGATTTCATAAATATATAATGAATAACTTTAAAGGATTAAACCGGGTACTCAAGGATAAGATGTAGTAATTTACAAAGTGGCAGACTAGATTTATGACTTTGTGTTACTACGAATATTTTATGAAGGGGTTGCATGTATAATAAAATCTTGGGATATAATTTATTAATAAGGCCTAGAGTGCAATTATATTTATATAGTGGTATTAAATATAATTAATGGTAACTTTGGACTTGTCAAGAGTTGATGGAAAAGCCAAAGGCCCATTGGAGCTAGTGTCTTATTGGTCCCTTTTGGTCCCACTCCAAGCCACACACTAAAACTCAATTGGAAAGGCCCAATAGGCCAGCCTAATTAGATAATCAGTTAGTTATAAAAGGAGAAACATATTGAATTTTTATTAGTGAAATAAGAAACGGTGTGTGAGAGAGTGTGAGACACACTTTCATTCTCCTTTGAAAACTGATTGAGAAACCACACATCTTGGGCGTAAAGTGGAATTGGAGTGAAGATTAAAAGTATTCCTAAGTGTTTCTAATATTTATTTTGAATTTCTTCACACCAAGGTACGTTATCTTGTTCTTAAATTCTGAAATTTATATAGTGCACGTTATCAATTATGAATGAAATAAATCCTTGTTTATTGCTTCCGCTGTGTGTTTTGTATGAGATGCAAAACTAGTTTTTCTTTCAATTGGTATCAGAGCTAGCTTTTCATATCATGATTATATAGTGTGTGATTGAATTTTAGAATTTAAGAAAACCGTTATCTTTGTGTTTTCAAATTTTTGCATAAAGATATTATTTCATAAATCTTGTGTGCATTAATAAATATATGTGATATATTGTTCTACATGTGTACGGATTGGTCATTGATTCAATAACCATTAATGGAAAACTAAGTTTGTAATACATATTGAAAGTGAGATTGAATTTTGTACCGTGTCTTCGTGATGGCCATTGATAGATTGCATGAATCTATACGGATTGCATTGTTTTATGGTGGTTATTGATTGTTCAAATAATTGTTTGGTAACTACCATATTTGTGAATCATCAAATGCACGGCTTGGACTTCATGCATGGTTTGCATGGCTTGGACGTAATTTCACGGATTGTGATTGCATGGCATGGAATATAGTTGCACGACTTGGCTACACCAAGGATTCAATTGTCTTGCATGCAATATTATAAAAGTTTCCATATGCATTATTTGCATGTATCATCCGTATATCCTTGATGGCATGCAATATATATATATATATATATATATATATATATATATGTTAATGCTAGTTTAATAAAATTTATTCCTAATGAGATTAGGATTATATTTTCAACGTGTCTAGCATTATTATGGTTCTTCATCTTAAAAACCTTTAATTTAAAATATCTAGTGGAAGAGAGATACAAGGATTGGATTTTACGGCCTCCATTGTTGGTTCATAGTAGTGTGAAATATACTTTGTCTTTGCCTCGAGCTTAGCATTCCATGCGGAGAGTATTTATTTCAGGGTCCTACAAAATTGAATTTTCTGGTTTATAGTGATTTAATGAACACTTTGTCTTAGCTTCGAACTTTGCATTTCATGCGGAGGGTGTTTTATCATGGTATTAGAAAATAAGCTTGTTAAAGAGATGAAATGTGGTTACACATGATTCTAGACAATAGTATATACTAGGCTAAGTATTATAGTATCCTCTATGCTGAGTTCTTATTATTATTACTTAGAGGCTAAATGTAAAACGTCATATTATTAATGTTTGATAAGAGTTATTATGATAACACTAATAATGAAAACAGTTTTCAATCAATCATAGTATTTTATGTTCACTCTATGTTGAGGGATATTGAATATGAGATTGGGTTGTCGTTGCATATATTATTTTACGGTTTTATTAACGTTTCATATTATATGCTTATATGCTAAATTGATAATGTCCAGTTTACTTATTATATTCATGTTTATTATTTTCAGATTTTATCATGGCATCATTTAACCCACTAGTTTCTATTCTTAACCAAAACAAACTAATTGGATCCAACTATGTTGACTGGAAAAGAAATTTGGGCATTGTTCTTACTGTTGAAGAGCACAAATATGTGCTTACTCAACCATGTCCTACCTTTCCTTCATTAGATGCTCCTCTTGAGGAAAAACAGTGATATGATCGTTGGCAGAAATCTAATGAGATGACCAAGTGCTATATCCTAGTATCTATCTCAAATGTTCTACAACATCAAATGCAGGATGTAAAACTTGTTTCGGACATAATGCGTAGTCTGAAGGAGATGTTTGGTGAGTAAAGTCATTCTGCAAGACAAGAAACGATGAGACAAATTTATAATACCAAAATGGCTGCATGAAGTTCAGTTAGGGAGCATTGTCTTAGGATGATTGCTAATTTGAACACATTAGAAGTTTTAGGTGCCGACATTGATGGAGAATCCCAAGTGGATATGATACTCCAGTCATTACCAGAATCATTCAAGGAATTCAAATTCAATTATAATATGAACAAAAAGATTAATTCTTTGTCTGAATTAATGAATGAATTAGTGGCGGCGGAAGGCATCCTTGGTACTTCTAGTATTGAAGCCAATGTAGGTGAAGTTTCTACTTCTCAACCTAAGTTGAAAGGTAAGGGTAAGAAGAAGAAGAAGAAGGACTTCATTAAGAAAGATGGTAAACAAATTGTTTTAGGGGTTGCCAACAAAGAAAAGAAAACCAAAGGAAAGTGTTTCCATTGTGGTGAGAAAGGACATTAGAAGAAGAATTGTCCAACATTCAAGGCTGCCAAGAATAAGGGTATGAAAAGTTCATTTCTTCTTGAAATATGTTTGGTATAGAATCCAACGGATTCCTAGTGTGTGGAGTCAGGTTGTACTAATCATATCTGCAATTCTTTGTAGGGGTTCCAAGAGACCAGAAAATTGAATGAAGGAGAACTATTTCTTACTTTGGCTGATGGGAGCAAGATTCTGGTTGTAGCTGTTGGAGTGTTTGATTTATGTTTTAAGTCTTGAGTTTTAATATTGGAAGACTGTTTGTATGTACCTAATGTTCGTAGGAATTTAATTTCTGCAACTTACTTAGGTAAACATGGATATTGTGTTATCTTGAAAAACAATGTTGTAATAAAGAAGGATAAAGTGTTTATCTGTTCTAGCAATATTGTGGATGGTCTTTATATTTTAACTCCTGATAAGCATGAATTATACAATTCTGAATTAGATCGTAGCTCTCATGTAAAATCATTAAAGAGAAAGTTTCCTTCTACTAGTGATGCATATCTATGGCACTTGCATTTAGGTCATATTAATTCAAGTAAGATTCAAAGATTAATCAAAGATGGACTTTTACAACCCATGGACTTTGATGGTTTTCCAGTTTGCGAATCTTGTTTAGAAGGTAAGATGACCAAACGGCCTTTTAATGCAAAGGATAGAAGAGCCCAAGATTTGCTAGAACTAGTACATTCAGATGTATGTGGTCCTATGTCAATCCAAGCAAGAGGTGGCTATGAGTATTTCATTATTTTCACTGATGATTACTCTAGATTTGGTTATGTGTACTTAATGAAACGGAAGTCTGAAGCCTTTGAAAAGTTCAAAGAGTTTAGGGTTGAAGTTGAGAATCAATTGGGTAAACACATAAAGGCCATTCGATCTGATCGAGGTGGCAAATACCTTCTTAGTGATTTTAAGGATTACTTGACTGAAAATGGGATTATATCCCAGTTGACTACACCTGAAACTGCACAACAAAATGGTGTAGCAGAAAGAAGGAATAGGACTCTTTTAGATATGGTTAAATCCATGTTGAGTTATTCGACTCTACCAATTTCTTTTTGGGGATATGCCTTAAATACTGCAATGTATCTTCTGAATTTAGTACCTTTGAAGTCTATTTCTAAAACACCTGTAGAGTTGTGGAATGGGCGTAAGCTTAGTATGAAACATCTCCACATTTGGGGTTGTCCAGCACATGTGTTGAAAGGAAAGTCTGACAAGTTACAGTCTAAAACAGAAGTGATATTTTTTGTAGGGTATCCAAAAGGAACAGTTGAAGGTTTATTCTATGGTCATAAGGATAATAAAGTTTATTCTATCAATATTCTCTTATCCATTACTGCTCATTATGATTATGAGATTTGGCAAATGGATGTCAAGACTGCATTTCTTAATGGTAATCTTGAAGAAGAAATACACATGTTGCAACTAAAAGGTTTCATAGCAAAGAACCAAGAGCATATGGTATGCAAGTTGAATAGGTTCATTTATGGACTTAAACAAGCTTCTAGGTCATGGAACATCAGATTTAATCAAGAAATAAGTCATTTGGTTTTGAACAAAATATTGATGAACCATGTGTGTACAAAAGACATCGAAATAAAGTAATAATGTTCCTAGTGCTTTATGTTAATGATATTCTACTCATTGGGAATGATGTAGGGGTAATGTCATCGGTTAAAGTTTGGTTGTCAAGCCAATTTGATATGAAGGACTTGGGTGAGGCTAACTTTATTCTAGGAATCAAGCTTTGGCAATATTGCAAGAATAAGATGTTAGACTTATCACAAGATGAATATATAGATAAGGTCCTAGAATGGTTTAGCATGCAAAACTCCAAGAAAGGATTGCTTCCTTTTAGACATGGAGTTCTTCTGTTTGATGACCAAAGGCCTAAGACTCAAGAGGAAGAAAATATGATGAGACAAGTTCCTTATGCTTTTGCAGTGGGAAGTCTCATGTATGCCATGCTTTGTACTAAACCAGATATTTGTTATTCAGTTGGCATGGTTAGCCGATATCAATTAAATCCAGGACCAAAACATTAGCAAGCAGTAAAGCATATTCTTAAGTATCTTAGGAGAACGAGAGATTATATGTTTGTTTACCGATGTGAGGATTTAATTCCCATTAGCTATACAAATTCAGATTTTCAATTGGATCTAGATTTCAAAAAATCTACTTCAGGATGTGTTTTCACATTGGGAGGTGGAGTTATAAGTTGGAGGAGTGTTAAGCAATCTTGTATTGCGGACTCTACCATAGAAGCCGAGTACGTTGCTGCTTGTGAAGCAACAAAAGAGGCTGTTTGGCTCAAGAAATTCTTTTATGATCTTGGTGTTATGAGAATGAAACAAGTTCTCATCACATTGTTTTGTGACAATAGTAGAGCGGTTGCACAATCCAAAATTTCTAAGGAATTACAAGAAAGAAAAACACATTGAAAGGAAGTACCACATCATTCGAGACATTGTTACTTGTGGAGATGTTGTGGTAGCAAAGATTGAAAGTGCAAATAATCTAGCAGATCCTTTTACCAAAACCTTGCCTCAAAGGACTTTCGAGTCACATTTGGAAGCAATGAGAGTTAGATTAGTGCATAATAGTCTTTAGGGCAAGTGAGAGATTGTTAGGATTAGTGCTCTTAAATCCTATTGTATGATGCTATATATGATATTATGTATAACATTATGTATGACATGATGTATGACTTAATATTGTGATTGATAAAGTTATTTTATTATTATCTAAAATAATGGTAACATGAATATGGGACATTATCATATAGTCTATGAGATGCATTGTATGTGATTTATATGAAAAGTCACAGAAGATGTAAATTATAAGTTCTTCATAAACTCAGAATTTATAGTTCGTAGTCGGTGATGAAATTTAGCATTTCATCTGCGAAGACTATAACGTATCAACTAAGATGATTTGTCTTGATCATGGAAGTAGAGACTTCTAGTTGATATGTTGATATGTTTTAAGAGTTAAGACATATTGAATAAGACCGCTGTGAGATTTATTATTCTCTTAATGACTGTCAAATGAATAATAAATCTCACGACTTCTATTTGCATGAACTCTTAATCCTAAAAGAATAATGGATCTGATCATGAGGTGTAGATTACTTTAATATATCAGGAGTGAGATCTAAAGTGACGGTCAAAACCTTAGTATGTTGGGCAACCACATTTACTGTTGATGGAATATATATTCTTAAGATGGAATTCATAGTCTCTTAATGGAGATATAAAATATTCTCTTGAGATAAGTTTAATAGGTTCAGTTATTCAGAGAGTTAGGCCTAACCATTTTAGTAAGAAATTACTAAAGTATATATTTATGAAATTGAAATTCATAAATATATAATGAATAACTTTAAAGGATTAAACCGGGTACTCAAGGATAAGATGTAACAATTTACAAAGTGACAGTCTACATTTATGACTTTGTGTTATTATGAATATTTTATGGAGTTGCATGTATAATAAAGTCTTGGGATATAATTTATTAATAAGGCCTAGAGTGCAATTATATTTATATAGTGGTATTAAATATAATTAATAGTAACTTTGGACTTGTCAAGAATTGACGGAAAAGCCCAAGGCCCATTGGAGCTAGTGTCTTATTGGTCCATTTTGGTTCCACTTTAAACAACACACTAAAGCCCAATTGGAAAGGCCCAATAGGCCAGTCCAATTAGATAATCAGTTAGTTATAAAGGGAGAAACATACTGAATTTTTATTAGTGAAATAAGAAACGGTGTGTGAGAGAGTGTGAGACACACTTTCATTCTCTCTTAAAAATTGATTGAGAGACCACACATCTTGGGCGTAAAGTGGAATTAAAGTGAAGATTAAAAGTGTTCCCAAGTGCTTCTAATATTTGTTTTGAATTTCTCCACACCAAGGTACGCTATCTTGTTCTTAAATTCTGAAATTTACATAGTGCACGTTATTAATTATGAATGAAATAGATCATTATTTGTTGCTTTCGCTATGTGTTTTGTATGAGATGTAAAACCAGTTTTTCCTTCAGTTTTCAGCAAAATACGTTTTCCAAATGCCAAGAAATCACGTTTTAAAATCGTTCCTCCAACTAGCTTTTTATGAAAACGCTAGTTTTAAGACAAATGTTTTAGGGCTCTCAACACCTAAAATACCCTTAAGTATTTGCTTAATAACAAATTTATCAATCTATTAAGTTCTCACCTATGTTTGATTTGACTTTCCAACGACTGCAACTTCTTGGCACAAGCTATTTTGTTGGAAAGAAGATCATGCGACACACACTAGAAGCTGCGAGAATGAGTTCAATGGTGAACTCTATTTGGTTGAGAAAAGACCCACGGACATATATAATACTATTAATTTTTCTTAGCTGTCATTAACTATGTAGTGGGGACTAAAAAAATAAAAGTAAAAAGCTTTGAAGTGAGGGTACTAGGTAACTGTGTTAACATGTTTAGCACGGACTACATTTAAAATGACAGTATATCCTTAACATCAAAATTAAGTCTTTTTTTTTTGTATTTCTTCTTAAAAAAAATTCCATTTTTGGTAATTTGCATCCACAACAAATAATTTACAGTTTTCAAACCGCAATTTTTACAAGTTTTACCAAACGTTTAATTGTAGCTTTCAAAATCGTGTTTTCAAAATGCGCATTTTAAAAACACTATTTTTAAAAAACGTAGTTTTCAAAACAGCCTATCCAAACAGACCCAAAATCCTGAAACCCAAACCTTTATTTCACATTGCTATTATTTGGGCTTGTGCCTAAGAATTCAGATTAGTTTCATCGTGCAGTCCAATCCTACGTGAAAACCCAAAGTGTAAAAGTGAAGGGGTTGTGTCTTGGAGGCAATAAAAGGAATTTTTTTTTTCCATCAACTTTTGGGCTCCATGCAAGGACTAGCAAATGGTTTGGAGTTGTAGGCCATGAATCCATGATGGCTAAATTGTGTATAGAAGTGTATTCTTTTTCTTTTTTTAAAAAATAATTTGAAAGTTACTATAGAGACTCAAAAGTTTGGGGCCCAAACCTACTTAGAACAGTGAGGCCTGTACCACCAAATTAGGCTCAAACAGATAGAATTTATGAAGAGAGTGGGAAAAATAAGTCTGAATTCAAGTCCGAAGATTCAAGGAAGAAGGAATGAATCGGAGGAGAGAATCAAGTAGTATTAATACCTTCCTCGAGTCAGCCCAAGGACAAACTCTTGTACAAGGATATGCCCTCTTCTTTTTCTCTTTCTCCCTACTGTTCTTGTTCTAATATCTTTTTCTTGATTTTTTCTACCCCTTGATCTAGAAGTTCTCTTCCTTTATATACTCATTTCTTTCTTGCATCCTAACCTTCCATCTGCTTCCTTCTAGGTTTTCCTTAGGACACTTGTCCCATTAAACTCCTATTGAATGTGGTAGAATGGGTTGCTTAGCTGTGAATTTACTGTTCAAGTGTCATTTCCTCATCAATGCAGCTGATAAACTGCAGGTGTCATTATTTCTATACAGCTAATAACCACCCTACTCATTTGTTTTGGAAATGGTTCTCGTGTTAATTTGTTTGAGTGTTTATCTTCATGACTGACCCTAGCTAATTTGTTGAGTATCCATTGCTGACCTAAAAATTTTGTGATTACGGTTTTGTTGATGTTATTGTTGTAGGTGGTTATATTACATTTACGATTAATTGACTTATAGTTGTTTTTTTATTTCTTGGAAATGCAGTGACTGAATGATATAATGGAAGACTCTAATATAAAAACACAAATTACAAACTCTAGATTTTGATTTGAGCATCTGCATAACAAAATACTCTTTGAAGTAATTTTGTTGCTGATAAATTTTTGTTTCTCATTTTAAATGTTACAGAGAAATTCAGCTTATAATTTAAGCAAAGCCATGATAGAATTACTATGAATGTTCTTTGATAGTGTTGCACGTGCATCAAATGATAAACTAGTAATACATAGAACTAGAGAGTTTTACCTTTGTCTGTATTGCCAGATTTTCCTCCAGTTTTTCTCCCATTGACACCGAGTTGTGAGTACTGATAGAGAAACACGTATGGAAGAAGAAACAGAGAGGAAAACGAGAGGAGAAGAAGAAGAAAAGAGGGATACTGGCAGCAGAAATTTCAGGGATTGTTATCTGCCCCATCACAAATTGCAGAGAAAGGGGCATAGGAGGGATCCTTCTCACAAATTGCAGACATTCAGGATTTTGTGTTGTAAGTGGGGCATTAGATCTTTCATGTTTTTCAATTAATCACAAAATGATTTGTTGATTGATGGATTACAATATGCTTCCATGCTTAGGAACTTGGAGGAAAGAGAGGAGGGAGAAGGGGAAAGGAAGGTTGCAAGTGACAATGAATTGAATTTCAGATACTTTAATGGATGCATTTGAAGTGTTTTTGAAAAGGAAAAAGTTTCTTTCCAAATTAGTTTGGAGAGAAATCCTTCAAACTTATTAAATATTTTTATATTTAGTGTGAAATTTGAAATTCTAACTATTGGATTGCATGTTCTTATTATATTATTCATGCTTGCAAAATTTCAAGAAAATCAAAAATCAATTGTTATGTCATCAAACAAATGTTAAAATTTCAAATTTTTGTAATCTAAAATTATGTATAAAAAATAAGTTCATTGATCAAATAGTAAATAAAATCCGATTTGAACGAAATTTGATATGCATGTTAAGAACATAAGGAACATGAAATTCAACAGTTAGATTTTCAAAATTCACACCTAAAAAAAAGATATATGATAAGTTTAAAGGGTTTCTCTCCAAACTAGTTTGGAGAGAAACTTTGTTCTTTTGAAAATGTCCCAATGGACTTTTGGGTGTGTTTTTGTTATTTGTTTGTTAGCTTAATTAGTGGTATAAGCTAGATGAAAGATGTGGCCATAAAACATGATGTCAATTTTAGTATGAAGTGTTTGTCTTGAGGGCAGAAACTTAAGTAACTCAACTTGAGTGTACAAAGATGGATGGCCACATATTGTTTTGTGTATAAGGTACGCAACCTGAGTGCATATGTACAACTATCTTTTAGATTGCTTTTGTTTCTTTTCTGATTTTGTATTATGTATAATGGTGCTATTAATGTTTTCTCTATATCTTTATTTTGTTAGACAGGAAGCAGAAAGACTTGTACATTTATACCAAGGGTCCAGCCAATGCCTTTGTAGTTGTTGTAGAAAAAACTAATCCAATGATCAACAAGGCTTAACCCCGTGTTTTTGAGAGATTCTGTGCCCACGTAAAAAAAATTATCCAATTATCAAGCTGATTCTTTTATTTGTAGCTCATTGAAGCTCATATCATATCATTGTACTATAGTCCTAATCTGTGCTTTTGTACTTCCTTAATAGGAGCAAATCAAGCATGCTGGAGAAAAATTTAACTATCTGTGTTGTTTTTCTTTTCTCAAGTTTGAGTGATTATAAACTATTTCTTTTGGTAGACTTGACCTACTTATTCTAGTAAGGATATGCCATTTGATTTTTCAGTTTATTGCAGATTTACTATGAACAATCACCAATTTGTTGGATCCAATTCAGAGAAATCCTTAGTTAAAAGGAAGTTATAAATATTTCATCTTTCATTTTTATGCTAGAAACCTGGTCTTCTTAGGTCTTTTCTTTTGTTTTCCCAGATAAGAGAAGATGTCAAATTTGGCATATATGTTGAAAATCTCACAGAAGAGTATACATGTACAATGAAGGATGTGACTCAAGGCTTGATAAAGGTTTTCTATTTTGTTATACTTCTACTGTAAGCATAGCATGAATACATATTGTGCTTTGGCATTTGTGATTTTACTCAAAGAGTATTCACAGAGAAAAGTTTTTAGTAGTGTATTTAGAGACCTATTCTTAAATTTCTGTTGAGAATGAAACAATTGGATCATACAAACGTGCATTGCAAATGAAATAAAATAAATTCATTTTTTAGGTTTTTTTTATTCTTTTAAATTTGATAAATTTGGATACTGATACTTGATTCTAAGCTAGTAGTTTTTATTGGATGATTCAAGTTCAGTTAAGTGGAAAATATCTCAAAGGGTTGTACCTATGTGTGGCTAGCTTACTTTTCAAGGCCTGGGAATCCTTAGGCGCTGAGACAAATTTCTTGGCCTGATTACTATGAACTTCAGCTGAATCTGTTGCATTTTGTTAAACGCCAAAAATATTCCAAAAAAGCTTAGACAAGCCCCTTTCTGACCTACAGTCGGCTTAAATTAGAATGTTTCAATGGTATACTCAGATCAATTTTCCTTATTAATTTGGGCTTCAAACGAACCTTTGAAACATCCAAATCAATATCAAAATCTTAGACAGTTAGAGGTACCCCCCCAGTGGCTTGGATTTTCTCTTTAATATGGGCTTACCTGTAGACATGGTTCATGTAGTTTAAGAGGTTCAAGTTTCTGATGACTTCTTGGAATTCAACACTGCACTAAAGCTACTTAAGAATAAGTATAGATTTTTATTTTTATTTTTTTATTGTAATCACACAAGTGTTACTTTATTGATTAAGAACCACAAGAGGCCAAGACAGTGGGTTTATGTCATTATTTTGTTTAATTAATGCTGTTTATGAATTTTCCCACAACTGATGTTTCCCATTTTATGCTGCTGTCTTGGTTCATACAAAACACAGGATGAAAAGATCTAGACAGTGTTCGAGGCTAAATCTTTATTGCCCAACACAATAGGCCAGTAAAATTAAAATTTTGAATTCGGACTCATAAAGTTGTTAAAGGCCCAATTACTCAAGGCTCGACGAAATGGTTTTACTTTAGCTCCTGCTACTACAAAAGGATGATACAAAATCCTGAAACCCAAACCTTTATTTCACAGCGCTATTTTCTGGCCTTGTGCCTAAGAATTCAGATTAGTTTCACTGTGCGGTCCAATCCTAGGTGAAAACCCAAAGTGTAAAAGTGAGGGGGTTGTGTCTTGGAGGCAATAAAAGGTTTTTTTTTTTTTTTTTTTTTTTTTGCCATCAACTTTTGGGCTCCATGCGAGGACTTGCAAATGGTTTGGAGTTGTAGGCCATGAATCCATGATGGCTAAATTGTGTATAGAAGTGTATTCTATTTTTAAAAAAAAATAATTTGAAAGTTCATGTAGAGACTCAGAAGTTTGGGGCCTAAACCCACTTAGAATAATGAGACCTGTACCATTAAATTAGGCCCAAACAGATAGAATTTATGAGAAGAGTGGAAAAAACAAGTTTGAATTCAAGTCCAAAGATTCAAGGATGAATGAATGAATTAGAGGAGAGAATCAAGTAGTATTAATACCTTCCTCAAGTCAGCCCAAGGACAAACTCTTGTACAAGGATATGCCCTCTCCTTTTTCTCTTTCTCCCTATTGTTCTTGTTCTAATATCTTTTTCTTGATTTTTTCTACCCATTCATCTAGAAGTTCTCTTCCTTTATATACTCATTTCTTTCTTGCATCCTAACCTTCCATATGCTTCCTTCTAGGTTCTCCTTAGGACACTTGTCCCATTAAACTCCTATTGAATATGGTAGAATGGGTTGCTTAATTGTGAATTTACTGTTCAGGTGTCATTTCCTCATCAATGCAGTTAATAAAACTATTGTCAGTTATTTAATGCAGAGGCAGTAGGTAAGTTTTTACAGGAAAAATCTTTCAAATACCTTGACCTTTTCCTAGAAAGTCATTTTCTCCACTTGGGCTTCCCGGAGACATTGCGTCCCTTTCCATTTTCTTTACCGGCAAACCCACTCCTTGGGTTTAAGGTGCTTTCAAATAAAGGTCATAACATTCTTAGTCTTCCTCAGTCCTCGGATTCCCACAATTACAATAATAAGAAATAAGGAGTTAAACTCTAATTATCCTCATAAAGAAGTATTAGACAATACCACTAAATTATTAAACTCTTGGCTTGTGTATAGAAAGTGAATCGACATGGGAGATTTACAAACTAATTGAATAAACACATGCACACAAAATCTCAAATTTGCATTTAATTCTAATTTTATCCCAACAACTACTCATTGCCCCCAAACTTTAAAATTAAGAAGATCCAGAAGCCGTCATTCACCAAATAGAAACAAAATCCAATAAAACAAGATTAACCTACTTGCCTTGTTCATCCAAAAAAGAAAAGAAACTAATCTAGATTTTCATGAATTGCACCACCCAATGCACAGGTTCTGCTGGTATCTACCATTTCAAACAAGTTTACCTTTCAAAGACATTTTGCAAAATCAAAAGTTGTTATAAAAAGCAAGGTCATTAAGGGTGTTTAAGAGTTAACTATCTCTCACTAAACTCTTTTGTTTCTTTAATTTCGAGAATAAAACTTTTGTTAATAGCACAAATGGAATTCCTTTTTTCTCCCATCTCACCAAACTACTGCCATAATCCTCCTAAAAATTAAATTTAGTTGAGAAAATTTGTTTTTTTTAATAAATAAAAACCTTTATTTTTATGGGCTTAAAAGTATCCTTGACTAGATGTGGTGACTGGTATGTGATCTCAGTGTGTATATGAATAACTAATTAAGTAGATAATTAGATAGTAGACACTAGACACAAACACAATCAATACCCATATATAAGTTTTCTAAAATTTAAATTAAAAAAAAAAAAAATCCCTATATAAGGTCCACATTCTCCTTCCTTCCTTGTCATTGAACTTCTTAAGAGGTAATGTGACGTCCTTTTAAAATGACGTTAAGCTAATAAGCTAATTTAAAACAACTCTACAGTGTTGGGCCTTTTTTATATCTGTATTATTGCAACCCCAGCCTATTCCTATTTTAAAGTTCGGCTAGGACTACATGTTCTAGAGCTTGAAAGTAATTAACAAAGCCTTAATTTTTCTGCGTGATTTGTTCGGCCTACTGGGAAGTCCACTTAGGATTTGACGTTCAAGCCGGTCCAATAATTTCTGTAGCCAATTTTATGACCTTGAGAAGAAAAAAATATCGCTAGGTTCTATATTTGCGAGTGTGATACATGGACCCAACAGAGGAATGGTCGTAATACAAAAACTTTTTTTTGATTGTGGCGAATTTGGATTTGGTCAATCTGCAGCGTCACTTAAGCCTTTGGATGATTGCCATGCCAATGCAGTACTTTTAGACGCATACTATGCTACATATGAACGAGGGTACACCAGTGAAAAAAGCAAATACATTCTGCATATTCGATTGGCAACTATGATTGCATAGATAGATTGGGAATTCAAGCCAAGTGGCTCCTTAGTTTAATTGGGAGATTCATCTTGTATATTTTGAATATTTGGTTAGTACAACATCACTCTCAAAATATCGCTGATATTATTTTTATTATATTTAATATGCCAAATCAAAGATTGTATATTTATTGTGACTTTAGATGTACTTTCAATTTTTTTTTTAAACCTAAATTTTTTGTGCTAAATAAAATGCTAGTATACATGGCAATATCCTATGAATTAATAGCATGTCTTCCTACGCACACAAACTTGAGTAACATAGTTGATGAGTACATAATTTTGAGTCGTCCAACCTTGATTGGACGATCACAAGCGCCTTAAACAGGCATTTAATGTACAGCCGTTACCAACTAACGCGAACAGAGGCAAGCCCGTTGACGACCTCATTAATATAGCAAATACATTACTAGAGGCATAAATGGAGCCATTAAAGACCCAACGGCTAGAAGAAGACAGGCTATATAAACCATACCACAAGAATAGAAAGGTACACGGTTATTAAGCTATAATTTCACTACCTTGTGACTATCCTCTCCAAATATCTCACTTTACCATCGGAGATTCATTGGTTGGCACCATGCCCGTGTTGCTAGATGGAGGAGCATCTCATTCTGATTTTGCAGGTCACGGCTAAGCACCACTTCATCTGGACGATCACATATATTGACGATCTAGTGCATCATCTATAGTAACATCAATGATTTATGTGTCTCTTACTTTGAGCCTTTCTCAAATTATCTTGATAAGTGGGATTAATGGGAATTCTATAAGTGAAGAGTATGAAATACACTCACATAGATCAAATGAAGAAGGATATGCATCGCACATTGTTAGCAGAAAACACTAATAGTGTGTACCTCAACTAGGGACGGTGTCAAAAATTTTCTCTTGGAAGGGTTGACCCTATGACTAATATGATATTGTATAAATCCATATCACAAAAAGAATAGACATACATGCTTGTACATAGTTTTTTTTTTTTTTTTTCTTGAAAATGTGAATAAAATTTGTTATATTTTGTAAGAGACAACAAAACTCAAATTGTAGAAAAAGTTTGTGATGATGCTTGAAAATCAGTAAGTTGAATACTCCAAGTTTCAACGGCAATTGGATGACTTGAAAAGAAAGAAAAAGGCTAATGAAGGTGACCGGGGTGAACCAGTCAAGGACCCTCTGATGGTCAAGTTAGTTTTCTCTTTAGAACTCAAGTATAGTGAGTGGATGAATAGTAGAATATACCTTGGTTTGGTGAGGCTTGGTCCCTTTTATAAAGAGTTTATAGTGGGTCTACTCGTTATATGCCACTAACATCGTGGGAGATGTATGGGCTTAGTGGGGAGAGTGGAGAGAATTTCGGGGAATTCACCCCACGTCTTGGAATAGTAGATCGTGATCTGATCATTTTTGGTTAGTGAAAATAATTTGAAATTCACTAAGTGTTTGTTGCTCGTCTACACCTTCTTGTGGTGTAGATAGCTAACACTTCTCTGGATAACTAGTATCTATTTGGACAGCCAGTAATCTCTCTCAACGACCTCCTCTTATATTTGTGGTCTCTCTCTCTCTCTCTCTCTCTCTATATATATATATATTATATATATATATACATATATAAAGTACACTTCAATGATTTTGGATCATGAAAGCTAAAAAATGTGTGAAAATACAAGAGCTGTTTAGACCCCTAAATTAAAACTTACGGCTCGGTTGATTTTACTCTAACTTAAACTAAGTGCAGAATAGAGTAAATGTGAGCGAACAAAACAATAAACTACTCTAAGCCATATTCATCACAACATAGCAGTAAAATGAAGGCTAAAAGAGTAGGGAAGAAGAATGTAAACACAAAATAACACTCCGATGTGTTATCGAAGAGAAAACTGAAGACCTCGGTGAAAAACCTTTCTGCTACCCTCTAAGTGATAAATCGATCCACTAGAGTATAAGTTGGAGTACATGAATAACAAAAGACCCTCCAAGCCTAGTCTACCCCATGTACTCAAGCCCTCCAAGCTCTTGCTACTAACTGACTTTGCCAAGTCTTGTCTTTTCTAGCTCTCCGGATCACTCAATTTAGCCCAATTGTATCCACCAAACAAATGGCTTCTTCCAATGCTTCCCCAGCAGCACCAAAATCTCACTTTATACCTAGGATGTGTGTGGTAAGTGTTTGGGCTATCAACCTTTCAAGGATTTGGATATAGAGAGGTAGGAGTTGAGGAAAACCACACAAGATTGTGTGGAAGATTGTAGGTGTGACAATCTCTAACTCTCAAGGGTTTATGACTAGGGTTTTCTCTCTAAAAAGCACACCATTCAATATGCGGGTAATGTGGGTGTATATAGTGTGGGTAGAGATATGGTGTATCAGATATGACAAAATAGCAAAACAGAATATTTCGTGGGTATCTCATGAGAAGGTCTTACCTGCGAGACACTTGTGAAAACTAGCTGTCACAATCTGTCATGACTCTTCGCATATTTACCAAATTTTATATACTCTGAATATTTTTTATTTTTATATCCGTTCTCATCCAAAAATGTTAGGTTGTACAGTCGAAGTCTGTCTTTTAACCTACTACTAACAATTATACCTATAAATTAAGTGGGTGGTCAACTTGAACCAGAGAGTCTAAACCATTAACAAGAGGAAAGAAGTAAGTTGAAACTATTCTCATCATGATATTTGCGAAGGTTATTGGTAAGTGCTACAATTAGAGTGGGATTGGTAAAGCTTCTGGGTTTGAAATCTCATTAGGATTAATGGATATAAAAATAAATATATAAAACACACGATGTCTTCTTGTTTTAACTTTTAAGGACACACCACATCCACAGGGTTGGTATCCCTACTCTTCCCTTTCATTTAAACCAATAGAATTAAGGGTTTGGTTGATTCTTTCTAAGGACTAATGAAAATTAACAAGCCATAATCCCATGCATGCATATTGTAAGGGCATGTTTTGGATCCTGGGCCCAAAAAGTAACAGGACTAGGGCCTAGAGAGCCTAACACAATGAATTTATAGAGAATAGGCTTACAGGCTGGGCTTCAATGGAAGAACCAACGTGCACAATAGATTAAGGATAACAAGAAAGTAAAGAAAATTAAGCTGTATGCGAAGAAAATCACTCCTCGGACTTTGCCGAGGAGAGTAGTTCTTGAATATATTTCTTCAAATTTGGTTACAATTTCTATTCTAGGTTGCTATAGTGTCTTCTTCCACCATTTTCCAGATTCCCCTTGCCTGGAGGATCCCTTACATTATATAGCCTATCTTCATTAATCTTGGTCCTCCATTTATTGATCATGCAGGCCACTACTTGAGTGTTGTCCCATTAAACACCTTCCCAGGTCTTTTATGAGCTGTGGCAACCAAGACAGCACTATTCAGTGGTCTTCTCCACATAAATGTAGCCAGGAGGTTTGGTGGGATGCAATTAATATGGTGGCAGCTTCCATCCCTGTAGACAAGACAGGCTTGTCCCCCTCACTGGAGTTCTTCCTTTATAGTGTGGCCTCCTTTGATGATGTGCCATTGATGTGGCCAAAGCTTGCCACCTTGGTCTTACTGTCTGAGGGGATGGTCTCCTCAAAACTATACTGGACTCCTTGGTCGCAAACATGACACGTGACATTGCTATCTTATTAAATTATTGTACCCCACAATAGCCCCTCAAAATTCCAGTTTTTTCATTCTTGTTTGAGGAGAAAAATAGGGTTTTGGCCTTGATTAATTGTTTCCACACGCTTTGAATCTCCCACGTGAGAGTGTCACTTCGCATGTTCTATAACCGCTCTTGGCGCTTCGAAATCCACAACATCTCATTTAATGCTCCTGGTAGCGCCTTGTCTCCCACGTCTTATGGTGAGATAGAAATCCTACTGCTGGGATTTCTCCTCAAAATTTGGGGCAAGATAACTCTCGCCCAACTTTGCCTCCTATATAAGGCACCTAGGGGATTCATTTCTCCCACTTTCAAAATCTTCGAACTTTCAAGACTCTCCAAATCTTCAGACACTCAAGAACCTCCTAAAGTGTCCCCTGCCTTTATTTTCATAAGTTCTTTCCTTTTTAGGTTCTTTTCTCCTCGGCCCTTTATTCTCTATTTCCTTTGCTCATAAAAAATTCTTTCACTTCATCTTAGCTTGCTTAGATTGGTAGGTTTGCACACCTAGTAAATTCTCCCATCGATATTGAGGGTTTAAAGGCCTTGTATCACATTCCCTGGGGCGTTTCCTTGCAGTATTGCCCTCTGGGAGAATGGATTGACCTTAAGAGGGAGGGGGAAGTAGTCATTCCCATGATCGCCTTTATAGAAGGGGGGATGAGGCTACCCATGGGGAGGGTGACTAAGGACTGCTTGCTAGCCCATAGGATTCGTCCTTACCAGTGCAGACCCAACCTATTTAAAGTCTTGGACAGTGTAAACGCTTTCAATGAGCAAATAGGGCTAGGCCTCATCTGGCACGACGTCGTTTGGATGTACGAGTGTCATCTGCTTGCAAATTTAGGATACCATCTTAAGTCTAGGTCTTTCATTGTTAGGCTCATCTCATGTCTCTCCAAATCTAACAAGGGCATGAAAGATGCTTTTTGATTGTCTCGGGTGAATGGCATGATGGTCTTCACTGCCTAGTCCAGGATGGAGAGCCAAGTGGGGTACCCTAGGTTTAGGTCTTTTAACATGGGCACTGGTTCTGTAGTTTTGCTGCTTTCTCCTTTCCTTTAGTATTTTGTTTCTTTCTGATGGAGGGCTTCATTATTCTGACTGTGGTTTTACTCCTTGGATGTTTTTGCAGATAAAAAATACGTAGCTCCCAATATCAGCTTTGTCAACATTCTCGATCTCAATAAGTGTTGAGATCCAAGGTATTTGTAAGCGAGGACAGATAGCTGAGAGCCGCCCATCTCATCCTCGGCTTTGAGCCCCTATAAGACAAGTTCCAGGACGTGGGCCACGCGATTAGAGCCGATGATCCTCAGTTGGCTCGGATAGATGTCACAGCGCCTGGATTCTTGTCTTGAGAAGACGTTGTGCTAGTTAGGTTGCCCTTCCATCATTTTTTCCGTGAGGTAGCGGCTCCTAAAGAAGAGACAGCTTCCTTGTGCCTGTCACTTAAGACCGAGATAGACCAATTTCAGCTTGAGGAAGGGAGAGAGTAGTGGCGAGTGATTCAAGTCTTGGATTAGGAGGAAGAGCTTGACAGATCTTCAAATGTCTATACCTCTAGATTTATAGTTGTGAGCACAGTTATCAGCTTGGAGGAAGAATAAGAAATGTCTTAGACTAGGAAGAGAGGTTTGTGCAATCTTCTCACGGACAGGGCCAAAGGGTCGGCGCCCAAGGATGCCTCGGTGTCTTAGCCTCCTCTTACTCTTCGCCCTCCTTCTCCTGCTCCTCCTCCAGTTAACCCATTTGCTTCTGCGAATCTGAAGAAAAGGAAGAAGTAGAATGAGGTGGTTGAGGAGGGGTAGTTGGTCCTTCAAAAGGAGGGGGTTCCCCCCCAAGCAGTAGAAGATGGCTAAGAGCAAGGGGAGGGCCTCCTCGGATAAGAGCAAGGAGGACCAGACCTTGGCAGAGGTGCGCCTTTAGAACCTAGCATGGGACCCTTATCTGGAGCTAGATGGGGCTATCATACCATGGAACTCTAGCATTAGGGAGTTCTAGAAAGGGCATGCCCACTACCTCACCGAAGCCTTAGAGCAGCCCCTCCTATTGCCGAGGAATATGTTTGCGCTGAAGAATGTGAGGCAGTCAGACCTCTTTTTGTCCCTCAAAACGGATCTGGCCTTGGCAAGTTTCCCGGCATGCCTTACTGGCATCATATTAGGCCACCTTGGTAAGTTCCTCTGTTGTTTTTGTGCAGGCCATCCAAGAGGTATTTGTGGTCGAGGAGTGGGCAAAAGATGCCAGGAATGAGACTAGGGTCGAGGCCAACCTCTACGTTGAGACCAACAAGGCCTTAGGCGGGAGGCTGTTCAGGTGGCTAAGGAAGCTGTGGAGAACTCGGAGCAGAATCTATGCCCTCAGGGTGTAGGAGAATAAGGTCCTTCTGGTAAAAGAGCTAGCTGAGCTTTGTAGGGATTACTGCCAGAAGGTGTCGGCAAAGGCATTCAACCTAACTAGAGTCCCTGCTGCTTCAGAGTGGAGGAAGCCGAAAATATCTACTACCCCCCAGACATCCGTGAAGCTCTAGCAGTACTTATGGACCCTAGAGCAAGTGTTGCCCCTGCGCCAATTGCCTCTGGGCAGCCCTCTACCATCCAGGTCTTCCTTCCTACTCTTGAGGTCTCAAAAGGGCCTGTCAAGGCTAGTGACCAAGGTAAAGGGGTGGAGGTGGCCAAAGGTAAGGAGGCTGGCCAGGGCGGTTCTCAGCTAGAGGACAAGGGCAAAGGTAAGGATGCCAAACCCTTGCCAGAGGCCAAGGGTCCAGAGACTGCTTCCAAGCCCAAGGATGCTACTCTCAAGGCAAAGGAGGTTGATCCCCAATCCAAGGAAGTTGATCCTAAGGCCACTGACCCTCTTGCCCCCCAGTTAGGCAGCAAAGAAGACCATCCTGCTCCAACCAAGGCCTAATATGGGACCATTTTTCTTATCTTTTTTTTTTTGTACCTTTCTTTTATTGTGGCAATCTGCCACTGTTTATGATGTACCTTCTCCTCTTTTCAATGAAATGACATTAATTTTACTTTATGAATCTTTGTTTTTCCCTGCAATGTTTGTCTTTAATTGGCTGTAGTTATTGTTTTGTCCCTTGATGAAAGGTTAAATTGATGATGCTTCCAAGGGTAAGCACCCTTACTTTAACAAAAGCCAATAGTAATGAACTGTTGTTAATTCAAATCATTCAAACCCATGTAAGCAATGAGAAAAATAACTATGTGTTAGTACCAAAAACTGCATAACCAGTAGGGATGTCTAGGTCCTTAGAGGCAAGCAAAACATTTAGTACAAAAAAGGGAATGTTTGAGGTCCTTTATCTTAGAAGTACCTTATGAGTGTATCTCCAGAGTCTTTTGACCCAAACCTAGGGAAAGTCCTCATTTTTTCTTGGTGATGCACATGCCGAGGTCACATCCTTGGTGAAATTGCAAACTGTTATTTTACTCAAGGCATGTGGTCCGCGGTACTGCTTAGTATTCTTATGATTAAAGAAATGTTAATTTACCCAAGGCATGTGGTCTGAAGAGGGCCGGTCATAACCAAGGTTTCATTTAACGCTTGAACAAATAACCAAGAATATTAATTTACCCAAAGTATGTGGTCAGAGGAGCCAGGCATGACCAATGTTCTGTTTAATATTCAAACAAGTAATGGAGAGTATTAATTTACTCAAGACATATGGTCCGAGGGACCAGGTATAGCCAAGGTTCTGTTTAACACTTAAACAAATATCCAAGAATATTAATTTACCTAAGGTATATGGCCCAAGGAGCCAAGCATGACTAAGGTTCCGTTTAATATTCAAACAAGTAATGAAGAGTATTAATTTACCCAAGGTATGTGGTCCGAGGAACCAGGCATAACAAATGTTCTATTTAATACTTAGGCAAATATCCAAGAATATTAATTTACCCAAGGTATGTGGTCCGAGGAATTAGGCATGACCAAGTTTCTGTTTAATATTCAAACAAGTAATGAAGAGTATTAATTTACCCAAGGCATGTAGTCCGAGGGACTAGACATGACCAAGGTTCTGTTTAATATCATAACAAGTAACCAGGAAGACACACGACTTTGACAGACTCATGTCAGAATTGCCTTCCATTAATAATAATACCTTTGCAGGTTATTTACATTCTAGGGGTGTAGTACAACATGCTCGTCCAGATCTTCAAGGAAGTATGCTCCTATACCAGCTACCGAGATGATACGGTATGACTCTTTCCAATTGGGTTCTAACTTTTCCAATGTTGAGTTTTTGCAGTACCTAAAAACTTTCGCAATACCATGTCCCCAGGGGCTAATGGCCTTAACTCCAAATTGGAGTTATACTATTGTTTGAGTTTCTGTTGATCTTATTAAAGCTTAAGTCTTCCCCACAGACGGCACCAATTGTAAGGGCATGTTTTGGATCCTAGGACCAAAAAGCAATAGAACTAGGGCCTAGAGAGCCCAACACAATGAATTTCTAGAGAATGAGCCTATAGGCTGGGCTTTAATGGAAGGACCAACGCACACAGCTGATTAAGGATAGTAGGAAAGTAAAGAAAATTAAGCTGCATGCGAAGAAAATTACTTCTCGGCAAAGTCTGAGGAGAGTAGTCCTTGAATATATTTCTTTAAACTTGGTTACAATTTCTATTCTAGGTTGCTACAATGTCTTCTTCCACCATTTTCCAGATCCCTCTTGCCTAGAGGATCCCTTACTTAATACAGTCTCTCTCCATTAATCTTGGCCCTCTATTTGTTGATCATGCAGGCCACTACTTGAGTGTTTGTCCCATCAGACACCTTTCCAAGTCTTCTGTGAGTTGCGGCGACCAAAACAACACTGTTTAGGGGTCTTCTTTACATAAATGCGGTTAGGGGGTTTGGTGGGAATGTGGTAGCAGCTTCCATCCCTGCAGACACGATAGGCTTGTCACCCTCCCTGGAGTTCTTCCCTTACAGTGTGGCCTCCTCTGATGATGTGCCTTTGATGTGGCCAGAGCTTGCCACCCTAACCTCATTGTCTGAGGGGATGGTCTCCTTGGAACTATATTGGACTCTCCTATCGCAGACATGACATGTGGCATTGCTATCTTATTAAATTGTTGTACCCTGCACATATTTATCAAAATTAACCAGCCCTAATCCCACAATTTTAATCAACTATTCGATATCCTACATGATGCATAGAAACTTTATACTTTTATTTTGAAATAATTTCTAACTATTCTTTATGGCCCTATAACACTCATTTGATGTTCAATTATGATATACATATCATTAAGAGGAAGAAAATAAAAAGAACCAAAATTATTATGAATATACATAATTAAGATTATAAATACATAATTCATAATTATTTGACTATTTTGGCTAATTAAAGTTTACAATTATCTTTTACATTCCTTGAAAGAGAAAGGAAACCTGTACATATAATTTGTTGGCTTCAAGAGTTTTCTATATTAGAAATTAAAACAAAAAACAAATCAAAGGGATTGTTGTTTCTATCATATAAATTGTTTATTTATTTATTCTTAATAGATTCTGCCATATAAATGAAGATGCATGGTGTAGAAATAATCCATTTTTGTGCAAGAATACCATCAGCGATGAGAAGAGGAAAGAGAAAATTAATGTGACACTTGATAATAAGAGTCTTATCAGGAATATTGTAGAGAGAATTTTTCAAAGTGTGTGTGTCCTATTTTATGATATCAGCCCATAATTTAGAGAATGTGGAAAAAAAGTTAATGTGGAAGGGTCATGCCTGAGTCATTATATGTAAGGTAATAAGTAGGTTTGGGTCTTTCATAAGGTTTGGTTTGATTTTAATTTAATTTTGAAGTACAACCCATCTTTTAGATAACAGTTACAAAAAGTTAATGTGATCTTTTAAATAACAGTAAGAAAAACTTAATGAAAAGAGGTTAAAAATATTAAATGAAATATTGGAGAACTACGTGCTAGGACTTCATGCACTCTTCTATGGGGTCTCTACTATGATAATTGTCTATTATTTATATGGGAGAAGAAAATTACAACTTCTAGATTCGTCTCTCTTAACTGAACACATGACACTTTTTTTTATTTAAAATATATCATTACAAACAAATCAAAACCTACAGAAAATTAAGCAACACAGCAAATGCAGAAGATAGAAATAGAAAAGCCAATTTTAAACGAATAGTTATAGATACATACATAAAAGAAATAGGCAGCCACTATGATATGCTCTTCTTCTTCTTCTTCTTTAAGATGTGCAATTAATGACAATGTGAAGATCCACATTGCCATGGGTTGCCACTAGGGCCGGCCCAACCTAATTTGGGGCCTAAGGCGAAAGATTTATATAGGGCATTTTATATATAAATATTAATTAAATAAAATTATTTAAAATTAATAGAAATGAAGTTAATTTGGTGTATAAAATACATAATTTAATGAATAATGGTATAATACTAACTAAAACTAAGGTTAATTTTATATAGAGAATTGAATATCATAGTTGAAAAATAAACTTAACAAGAAGAAAGAAATATATTATTTTTAAAAAAATTATCTTGGATATATGATGATACATAGTTAATTACATTTATAATCTAATTTATAATCTATGATATTAATTGATGTGTGATTTTGTAGTAGATTAGTTTACAAATATTAAAGTATCAAACTATTAGGAGAGATTAATCATCATTGATAATCTAACACATTTGCAATTTTTTTAAAGCCTTGTTTGAAATAAAAAAGGAAAATGCTAAAGATGCTACAAAATGTTCACAATATAATGTGATAATACCAGTAATTGATAAGTTTTAATAATGTAATTAATGAATATTTAAAATACTTTTTTTTTATTAGTAACATGTTAATTTGTTAATCTATAATAAAAAGAGCATAACCATTTGAAAAAATTCATATTTTTTATAAAATTTTGAACCTTTTACGGGGTCTTTTTTGGAAGGGTAAATAGTTTTTGTAGTGGGGGCTTAGGCCTAGGCCTAAGTTGCCTAGGCCTTAGAGCCGGCCCTGGTTGCCACTTTAAGATCTTTTTCTTCTGCGGTTTGAATTTTGTTAACATGGAAATTACGTGAAGCCTGTCTTACTCATTGGTCTAGAGTGCCAAATTAGTATTAGGTCAAAGAGTGAATTTGGGTTTGGACTTTAATATATATTACTTTCACATAAATCACACGTCAGTCACGATTTATCATTTCAATAGTTATAAAATTTTTGTCAACTAAGACTTGTTGAGTTATTTAAAATAGTTGGCTATAAATTAAGGATATAATTTATTTACAGTGCAGACAAGGGTTAAGCCAAAGGGGAGGGGGGGAGGGGGGGGGGGGGGCATTTTCCCCCTGACCCGCCAAAAAAATTAACACCCCTCCTTATTTATACTTTTTTTTTTTTTTTTTTAAGTTTACATTTCCTTATATATTTTTTCATATATTTATTTTATATGTCAATTTTCATTGAAAAAAAAAGAATTTTTTTTCTTCATGTTTTATCAACATTTTCTAAGGTTTCAAAAGTTATAAAAGGAAAACCAATATAGGAAAAAAGAAAAAGTTAAAATAAATAAGCAAAAGTTTTAATTAAAGAGTTTTTTTTTTTTTTTTACATTTCAAAAGTGTTAAGAGTTTAAATTAGTTATGTAATAAGTTATTATTTTTAATAAAATGAGTATATAAGACATAAAATTAAAATATAATGATAAAATAAGATCAGTAATTTGATATTTGATGTTGTTTTAAGTTAACTCAAAGTTTTATATATGCACAAGATATGTGGTTAAGACTGTAACAAAAATCGACATATGATTTACTTCTGCAGGTTTATCTAACTACTAAAAATAACATGAGAATTATAAGTAAAATTTTGACCTTGAAAAAAAAAGTACGATACAATTATATATATATATATATATAATATATATATATATATATATATATAAAGAAAAAAAAAACATAACAAACAAAAAAAATGTCTATCTTTTTATGAATTTCTAACATTAAATATTGTTGCATTTTTTGTTCTCAAAAAAAAAAAAAATTTATATATATTGTTGCATTTTATTGTCTATATATGTGTATCTAAGTTGTGCGTGGGTGCACATGTGCATAAATTTGTTTCCTTGAAGTTAAATCTTGACTTAGCCAATGGGTGCACTGCATTAGGTTTCTTGATTAAATTTAAATATATAACTTTATTGAATATTTTTTTTGAGGAAATGGTAATACTTATTAGAACACATGAACACAAAAGTAGTGTATAGAAACTTTTTAAACAGGTTTATAATATATTACATAACTAGAGTACCAGTACAAAATGACCTAACCTTTAGGAGTGGCTTAATATATATATGGGAGCATAAGGCGAAAACTGATATTGAGTATATATTTAAATATAATTTTTTAAAACTTAAATATTACTTAAATTATATTATCTTGTTTTAGATGCCAAATTACTACCGATTAACATGAACCATGTAGATTTTTTTTTGGAAAGTATAGAAAAAAAAATTGACAAAACTTTTCACATTTGTTGATGTGGTAGATTGATAATGGTAAGTAAAAAAGTGCTGTTAGTGGTAGACTTACATAAAAACTAGTAAAAGTTTGTTCAACTTGTGAAAAATGTTGTGAATTTTTTTTTTTAAAATTTTAAGAAGTGCTACATTCAAAATATTTTCACAACAAATCCTAAGAGTTAATTTGTTACTGGTTAAAATTTGAAGTTATCATTGAAATTAATTTTTTGTCATCAATAATATTCTGTAATAACCTACCACTTAGGATTTAGTCTGAAAGTGTTACGAAAAATGTTGTGGATGTAACATTTTTTTTCTTGTTTTTCATTTGAAAAAAAAAACATTATTTTATTTATTGACTAATATTTAGACTTAATTAATACTGTAAGTGCGCAATTGCGCCTAGACCCAAAGACAAACGTGGGATCAGGCCCAATTAGCCTTAAACAATAAAATTTATAGAGTGTGGATTTGAAATCTAGTTTAGGGACGTTGGAAGTTTGACAAACAGGCTAAAGTGTTACAATATTTGCAAATAATAAACGAAAGTGACAAAGGAACCTCCTCGGACATAAGCCGAGGACGATCTATATATTATTTCTCTTTTTTCCTCCAAAGATTACAGATCTCATTTCTCTTTTTTCTAATCTCCCCCTTTCTTTACTCTCTTCTCTCCTTAAATACTTCCTCCTTCCCTTTTGTCCACATGTCACACAAATCCTCTCCCCCCCCCCCCTTTCCACCACCTTCCTAAAGTCTTTAAATAATAGCAGGAAGGTGGAATTCTACTGTTCAGGGGTCACTTCCCTATTAATGCAGCTAGGGAGGTAGGTGCAGGACTTTTAATGAGGAGGTAGCAGCCTTTTTCTGAGATATTTCTCTCACACCGTTCTGTCTAGAAGGTACTTAGATCCCCCTCTTAACCAACGGTTTTTCTAAAACTCTGCCTTGATCTTTTTGGCGATTCCCATGTTCATTGCGGGTCTGTCCGAGGAGAGATTCGTCCTCGGATGAATCCTCAGACCTTCGGCCGGTGAGCCGACCTGCAGCCCTAGAGGCTTTTAGTCAAAAGCAAACTAGCGCCCATCAATAAAGCTCAAGGCCCAAATACTCGTTCAGGTCCTTTTATTCCCCACAATAGCCCCTCAAAACTTTATTTTTCCCATCCGAGGAGAAAAATAGAGTTTTGATCCGACCAGAGCTCCTTTCATACGTTTCATACATCACCACGCATGTGGGGGTCGTTTCGTTCCTAGAAAATGCCGTCTGGCGCTTTGAATTCCAGAACGCGCTCATTTATGACCGCAAGTTACACCCTGTTCCCAACGTTCAATGGTGAGATGAATATCCAACGGTCCTTGTCGCCTCCTGAAAATTTGGGCGGGACGAATCCAATTTCGAGGCCGCCTCCCACACGTCATAACGCTTGGAAATCTGCGCCTTCATTCATTTCTTCAGAATTCAATCACATCAGAGCATCAGTGATCATCTTTTCTCTCCAGAAACCCGTGGAAACTTGCATAACTACAAACTTGTAAGTTCTTACTTTCTCTACTCCTTTTTCCTCGGATTGTGTCCTCGGCTCCCTTCTTAACCACTTTCCTCTTGAAAACTTGCCCTTTCTTTTCTCCTAGATGGGTAGGTTTAAGTGCTTAGTTGATACCGCCGCTGGGATGTAAGGCTTTAGGGCCAAGTACCAGATTCCCAGTGACATAGGCTTGAAATACTGTTCGGCGGAAGCCGTAGGTGGTTCTAGGAAGACGAGAGAGGTTATTATCCCTATGATTGCCTTCATAGAAGGTGGGATGACCCTCCTTATGAGAAGTGTAACTAGGGAATACCTTTGTAATCACAGGTTATGCCCAGACCAATGCGCATCCAATGTCTTTAGGGTCTTAGGAAGTGTCGATGCTCTAAATGAGCAGATGGGTTTGAACCTCACTTGGCATGATGTTGCCTTTATGTATGAATGCCACAAACTTAAGAGCGTAGGTTATTACATTAAATCCCGGTCTAGTGTAGTTAGGTTAATTTCTTGTTTGCCCAAGTCCAATAAAGGCATGAAGGACGACTACCTCATCGCCTTAGGCAACTAGCACGACGGCCCTCACTGCCCAGTCGTATGGGGAGATCTAGGTGTGACTCCTTGGGAGCTAATTTCCCTACCTCGTACTTCAATCTTAAAATCTTTAAATGTTTATTTCCTTTCGCACACTGTGAATTTCAATTTCTCATGTGTATTACAGATCTAACCATACTTGGCTTCTTTGGTATCCTTTGTCACAGATAAACAGCACGTGCGCCCACGCCTGAGTCACTACAACGTTGCTGACCTAAACCGCATACTACGCTCAGAAGTTTTTGTGAGTGAAGACCTGCAAGTTAGGGCGGCTCACTTAATACTAAGGTACGACCCTATATCCTCGGATTTCCAGGGGATAGAGAACGCGATTATTGCGGGGGACCGGAGGCGCCAGAGAATAAACGTAGCAAGGCTGGACTTTCTCGCTGACCACAACATCCCTGACGAACTCAACACCATCTTGTACACGCGACCCATCGCAGCGATCCCCTTCTCGGCACACTCTCAGAAAACTGCTGCCCCGGAGGAGCAAGTGTCCTCGTCGCACTCGTTAGACGAGGAGATAGACCAGTTTCAGCTCGAGGACGTCGAAAGACCCCAAGGAAACTAGTTTGTCGTACTTTCTGACAAGGAAGACGAGCCTGCCGAGGCCTCCAGAATCGCAGGTTTGATAGTTGCATGTTCGGACGACAGTTCCGAAGAGGAAGGGATAAACGTGCTCAAAGGCTTTCTGAACAAAAGAGGCAAGAGAGTCACCAAGAAAGGAGCGGGGGGGTCTCAAATTCCCCCGTCCTTGCCACCACCCCCGCCCCCAGCTGATCCTAAGCCTCCCGTCGAGGAGCCCAAGAAGTAGAGAAAGGGGGAGGCCGTGGAGACTGGTGGCGAAAAGCTGAAAAAAAAAACAGCAGCCACAACAAGCTCAGCAGCAGAAACTGGACAAAGGCAAGGGACGTGCTCGTTCAATTGAAAGCGGGGAGATCAGGGACCTAGCCGAAGTGTGCCAAGCACCGACTACCTGGTCTCCCGAGTTGAGACTGGACGACACACCAATCTCCTGCCAGTCCAACATCAGGGCGTTCCAACAAGGCCACGCCCTCCACCTAGCCGATGCGTTGGAACGTCCTCTTCTGCTGCCCAAGGATATGGAAGCCTTGGAGAAAATGAGCCAACCTCAGTTGTTCCTTTCTTTGAAAAGGGACTTAGCCTTGGTAAGTTTCACCCCTTATGTATATTTAGTTTTTCGTAATATCTGACTATTAGTGAATATTTTCCTACGTCTAATCCTCTGATATTTTGTCATAGGCCGTTCAAGAGGTCTTTGCTGCCGAGAAGTTCGTGGAAGATTCTCGGAAGAAGATTGGAATGGAGCAGGAGATTCGGCTGGAGACTGAGAAGTCCCTAGGCCAAGCCCTTGTAGAAAACGAGAAACTCTCCTCTCAGCTGGCCAACCTAAAAAGAGAAAGAGACGGCCCCGAGGCCAGCCTGAGAACGATGAGGACTCAAGTGGACGGGCAGTGCACGCTTCTTCATCAAAAGGATGATGAGCTCTACAAAGCACAGAAGAACGCTCTGACTTGGAGAAGGAGCTTACGCAGATGAAGAAGGAAGCTTGTACCTTCAAGGATTCACTGAAGGCTGCGAAGAAGGCTTGCTACCAGGAAGGGGTGACGGCGATAGAAGACCAGCTGATAGAGGCGTCGCAGCCTTGTGCCGAGAATACTGTCAGCAGGTCTGGGGTGAAGCCCTAAACGTAGCAAGGGTTCCTTCAGCTTCCGAGCTGAGGAAGCCCTAGAGCGTTTGGCTTCCCCTTGACATACAGGAGATAAAAGAGGCTCCTGCTACCTGCCCCTGAGACAGCTCCTTCAACTCTTCCTCCTATGATCCCAAAGCCCATTCTGGATCCTACAGAACCTTCAGGTTCGAATAAAGAGAAGGAAGGGTATAAAGGTGCCGAGAAGGACCTAAGTCAAAGTGTGGAGCCCATCGTCCCTCCAACAACTACAGCAGACAGAGGAAAGCAAGTTCTGTCTTCTTTTGAGTTGGAATTAAAAAACACTGAAGCTTCCAGCACTTCCTAGCAAGACCCCCCTCTAAAAGTTTAGGGCCGAGCCTAAGGCTTCTTTTTCTTTGTAATCAAGATTTTGCATGTAATGTATGTCAGAACAATTAATGAAAGATAGTTTCGTTTGATTTTCATTTGACTTGTATTTATTTTATCTTTGTGTTTACCATAAGAGTTCTTTGCAAATTACATCTTAGGAGTATATCAAGCGCGAAGTAATAACGAACGCCTAACAGGCTAACTTAACTTTTTGCAAACATTTGAAAAGTAAAGTGTTCAAGAACCTAACAAAAACAAACTTGGTTTAGAGGGTAAGTAGTGCCTCACTTTGCAAACCAATGTGATACTTAGAATTTGTAACCTGAAACGCTAACTTCAGTAAAGTGTGGGGTCAGAAGACTCTACCTTACCAAATTTCTGCTTGATACTCAAAGATGTATAACTTAAGATTCTATTTAACTATGGTTCTGTTTAACAAATGATAAGATACTAATTTCCACAAGGTACGTGGTCCGAGGACCATACTTAACCAAGTTTCTGTTTGACACTTAGTAATATATCAATTTCCATAAGGTATATGGTCCGAGGACCATGCATTACCAAGTTCCTTTTTGACACTTAGTAACATATCAATTTCCACAAGGTATGTGGTTCGAGGACCATGTATTACCAAGTTTCTGTTTGATATTTAGTAACGTATCAATTTCCACAAGGTATGTGGTCCGAAGACCATGCATTACCAAGTTTCTATTTGACACTTAGTAACATATCAATTTTCACAAGGTATGGGTCCGAGGACCATGCATTACCAAGTTTCTATTTGATATTTAGTAACGTATCAATTTCCACAAGGTATGTGGTCCAAAGACTATGCATTACCAAGTTTCTGTTTGACACTTAGTAACTTATCAATTTCCACAAGGTATGTGGTCCAAGGACCATGCATTACTAAGTTTCTGTTTGACACTTAGTAACATATCAATTTCCACAAGGTATGTGGTCCGAGGACCATGCATTACCGAGTTTCTGTTTGATATTTAGGAATAGTAATTCATAAACCCATAGACATTCATAATCTAAACTACAAACAACAAAAGTACCTTTTATTAATAATAATATTTTCGAAGGTTGTTTACATTCTAGGGGCGTTGTACAATTTTTTCATCTAGATCAGCTAGTCGATATGACCCTATGCCTGCTACAGAAACAATGCGATAAGGTCCTTCCCAGTTTGGTCCCAGCTTACCCCAAGCTGGGTTCCTAGCAGTACCCACAACTTTTCTCAGCACCAGATCCCCAGGCGCAAGTGACCTTAGTTTCACATGGGCATCATACCCTCGTTTAAGCTTCTGCTGATAAAAGGCCATTTGGACCATAGCTACCTCTCACCGTTCCTCAACTAAATCCAGGCTTTTCTCCAAGAGGCGGTTGTTGTTTTCGGGACTAAAAGAACTAGTCCTTAGCGTGGGGAAACCGGATTCTAAGGGTATCACTGCCTCGGCTCCATAAGTCATAGAGAATGGTGTTTCCCAAGTGGATCTTCGCGACATAGTTCGATATGTCTATAAAAAATGTAGTAGTTCTTCTACCCATCTGCCCTTCGCATCGTCCAGTCTTTTCTTGAGTTCACTAACTATGACTTTGTTAACGGCCTTGGCTTGCCCATTTCCTTGAGGATAAGCTGGAGTGGAGTATCTATTTATGATGCCTAGGTCACCACAATATTTCCTAAAAGCTCTACTATCAAATTGAACGTCATTGTCCGAAATGAGTGTGTATGGTACACCAAATCTAGTGATGATGTTCTTCCAAATAAACTTCTTGGAATCGACGTTCCTAATATTTGCTAAGGGCTCGGCCTCGACCCACTTGGTGAAGTAGTCAGTTCCCACGAGTAACCACCTTTTATTTCCTACAGCCCTCGGGAATGGCCCTACTATGTCCAATCCTCATTGAGCGAAGGGCCAAGGACTAGAGAGAGGGTTGAGGACTCCTCCAGGCTGATGAATATTAGGAGCGAACCTCTGGCATTGGTCGCACTTTCTTGCATAGTCCTGAGCTTTCCTCTACATATTGGGCCACCAATATCCCTTAGTCAGAGCCCTATGAGCTAGTGATCTTTCCCCAGTGTGGCTTCCACAAATTCCCTTATGTAGTTCTTCCAAAAGTGCCTCCGTTGACTCGGGGTGCACGCATAACAGATATGGTCCGAAGAAGGATCGTTTATATAGCTTTTGGTCCTCGGACAACCAGAAACACGATGCCTTTCGTCGGATCTTGTCTGCTTCAGACTTGTCCTCGGGAAGGACGTCGTTTTTCAGAAAAGATATCACAGGGTCGATCCAACTAGGTCTAGACCTTATTAAATGGATACGGGGTGCAATAACATTGGCAAGAGCTGGCTCTAGCAAATCTTCAACAAGGATAATCCTAGGCAAACCTTGGGCCGAGGATGTTGCTAAGGTAGTTAAAGAATCTGCATGTATATTTTCACTTCTTGAAACGTGAGACAGAGTGAAGGAATCGAATTTAGATTGTAAATATTTGACCCGGTTTAAGTATTCATGCATTCTTGAATCCCTGGCCTTTATGGTCCCTGTCACCTGGCCGACCACTAACTGAGAATCTGAAAGCATATGTACTCCCTTTCCGCCCATCCTATACACCATGTTCATTCCGACCAAGACTGCTTCGTACTCAGCCTCGTTATTAGTAGCCTAGAACGCCAAGCTTAGAGATTTTTCGAAGATGATTCCCTCGGGAGATACCAGGACAAGTCCGATACCAGACCCTCTTTGGTTAGCTGCCCCATCAACGAACACTTTCCAAGTGGGAGGTCCTATACGCGTGATCACGCCAACTGATTTTTCATCCATGTGTGATTCCATCACAGTTTCTTCCAACAATGGTTCCGCGAACTCCGCCGTTAAATCTGCAAGAATCTGCGCGGCATGTATTTAATATCAAAAGCTCCCAAAATAGTTCCACATTTAGCCACCCTTCCAGAGTAGTCTGCACTGCGCAACACTGACTTGAGAGGCAGTTGGGTCAGAACTACGATGGTATGGGACTGGAAATAGTGAGGAAGCTTCCGCATGGCATAAACTACGACCAAAAGTGCTTTCTCCAAAAGTAGGTAACACACTTCGGCTTCATTCAAGGATTTACTGATGTAGTAGACCGGTCTTTGCACCCCACTATTGTCCTTTATGAGTACCAAGCTGACTGCATGGACGGCCATCACCAGATATGCAAACAGGATTTCATCTACTTCAGGCCGAGACATAATGGGTGGCTGGGAAAGATATTCCTTAAGTTGTTGGAAGGCCACAACGCACTCCTCGGATCATTGGAACCCTCTCCACTTATTCAAAAGTTGGAAGAAAGGCCTGCATCTGTCAGCCGACCGAGAGATGAACCTGTTGAGAGCAGCGATCATTCCAGTCAATTTCTGAACTTCCTTGGGATTCCGAGGTGGCTGTAAGGTTTGAATAGCTCTGACCTGTGTTGGATTCACCTCTATTCCTCTATGAGTAACCATATATCCTAGGAACTTGCTAGAACCCACCCCGAAAGAACACTTCGAGGCATTAAGACGCAACTTGTACTTTCTAAGTACTCGAAAAGTGTCGTCCAAATCTTTCATGTGCGTAGATATCATCTTACTCTTAACCACCATGTCATCCACGTATATCTCCATGGTCTTCCCAAGCTGCAATTCAAACATTTTGGTCATCATCCTTTGGTAAGTAGCCCCAGCATTTTTCAATCCGAACGGCATCACTTTATAGTGATAATTCCCTGTTGGAGTAATAAAGGCAGTTTTCTCCTGATCCTCTCCTAATAAAGGCACTTTATAGTGATAATTCCCTGTTGAAGTAACAACAGCGGGGTTGACGTTCAAATGATGACAAATGAAGCTTGGGTCTACCTCCGGAGCCTCATAGGGATTCCACGCAAAAACATCGATGTTGTCCTTCAGAAACTCCAACAAATTCATCTTCTCCTGGCATGGTAAATGTATGCCAACTTGAAAGAACCTTTCAGGATCATCCACTATCAGAAATTTCTCCAAATCTTCGCATAGGGCTTCCTCTGCTGTCACTGCATCGGGCGCATCCAGAGTTGTTAATTGCTATAAGTCTTTTACGGCCGAGGCCAAAGACTCTGTTTCGGCCTGATGCACCACTGCAGCTGATATGCATTGCCTGGCCACCGCCTGGCTGCCAAGAATTTCCTCAATGTATTCCCTAGAAAGGAACTTAACCTTAACATGCAAGGTGGAGGACATAACACCCAAAGCGTGCAGCTATGGCTTGGCAAGGATGGCTGTGTATGGAGAATATGCATCAACCACAATAAAATCCACCTCAACCATTTTCGAGCTAGATTGCACGGGCAAACGAATCTGTCCCTTCGGTACGACAGCTTTACCTTCAAAGCTTATAAGTGGCGAGTCATAAGGAGTAAGATCCTCCAGTTTCAACCTTAATCCCTTGAATAAATCAGGATACATGATATCGGCACTGCTGCCTTGATCAATCATCACCTTTTTTACGTCAAAATTCCCTATCTTCAGAGTGACCACCAAGGCGTCATCATGGGGTTGGATGGTCCCAACCTTATCCTCCTCTGAAAATCCAAAGACAGGCACATTCACCTTCAACCTCTTCGGCTAGGAACCCGCCTCCTTGGCATGAAGGTGCGAAACTGCCATCACCCTAGTGGGACATGAACTAGTCCTACCAGGCGTAGCGAAAATAACATTGATGGTTCCCAAGGACGACCGAGATGAATTATTCTTTTGATTATTCGAGTCGGATTGACTGCCCTGCCCATTAGGTTGGTACAGGTGCTGCTTTAATTTTCCTTCACTGACAAGCTGCTCCAAGTGGTTCCAGAGGGTCCGACAGTTCTCGGTAGTATGTCCCACGTCTTAATGGTATTGACAAAAGAGATTCTGGTTCCTCTTCGCAGGGTCTCCTGCCATCTTACTAGGCCATCTGAAGTAGGGCTCCTTACGGACTTTCTCTAGTAGCTGGTGTACTGGTTCTCGGAACATAGTATTAATAGTCTGAGGCACTACCGAGCCAGACAGCCCGGGGTAATCTCTTCTTGGCTTGTTGTTGTGATATCTGTCCGACCTGAAATCCCTTCTCTCCTGCGGGATAACCCTCGCCTTACCCTGTCCCTGCTGTTGGTCTTCTTCGACCCTTTTGTATTCGTCAATACGGTCCATGAGGCGACGTACACTCTGTATGGGCTTTTTGGTCAAAGACTTCCTCAAGTCATGATCAGTAGGAATGCCTACTTTAAAGATATTGATTGTCACCTCATCGAAATCACCATCTATCTCATTAAACATCTCCCAATACTTGTCCGAGTATGCTTTCAACATCTCGCCCTCCCTCATGGCCATAGATAACAGTGAATCCAATGGTCAAGGAACTCTGTTGCATGTAATAAACTGTAATGCAAATGCTCTTGTAAGTTCCCCGAACGAACTTACAGACCCCGATTTAAGGCCGTTGAGCCACCTCATAGCAACAGGTCCCAAACTTGAAGGGAAGACTTTGCACATCAGGGCCTCATTGTGAGAATGCACCGCCATTCTTTGGTTAAAGTGGCTCACATGCTCTACCGGATCAGTCCGGCCATTATAAATGGTGAAGGTGGCCTGGGTGAACCTCTTGGGGAGCCTTCCATTCTCAATCTTACGTGAGAATGGCGATTTGGAAAGTTAGTACAACGCCCGGCTCATAGCATCGTTCTCCAAGCCCCTAGAGGGGAGCTTCCTGTGCCTACCACCTGGTGGGTCATCCTCTTCAAAAGAGGATGTTCTACTGGAGGGCGTGCATGACCTTGAACTATAACTACTTTCCCGGGATTCCCCTGAAGAAGGATTAGATGAGGGTGATGCACGCCTCCGTCTGACACAGCGCAGCTTCTTCTTAAGGTGATTAATTTCCTTCTGCATGGCCTTGGCACCATCTTCATAGGTGGTACTGCCTCCACTGTGAGTATGACTTGCTCTAGGATATTCGGTGTGAACGCTACCCTCTCGATCCCTCCGGCGCTCAAGACGCTCGAAAAGATCCTCAAGTTGCGATCCCTGAGATTCTGCATGGTGTGAGCCTAAGCCTGCCATGGTGTTCTAGCTCCTCCCACACTAGATTCCCACAGATGGCGTCAATTGTAAGTGCACAATTGCGCCTAGACCCAAAGAAAAACGTGGGCTCAGGCCCAATGAGCCTTAAACAATAAAATTTATAGAGTGTGGATTTGAAATCTAGTTTAGGGACGTTGGAAGTTTGACAAGCAGGCTAAAGTGTTACAATATTTGCAAATAATAAACAAAAGTGACAAATGAACCTCCTCGAACATAAGCCGAGGATGATTTATGTATTATTTCTCTTTTTGCCTCCAAAGATTACAGATCTCGTTTCTATTTTTTCTAACCTCCCCCTTTCTTTACTCTCTTCTCTCTTTAAATACTTCCTCCTTCCCTTTTGTCCACGTGTCACACAAATCCTCTCCCCCCCCCCCCCTTTCTACCACCTTCCTAAAGTCCTTAAATAATAGCAGGAAGGTGGAATTATACTGTTCAGGGGTCACTTCTCCATTAATGCGGTCAAGGAGGAAGGTGCAGGACTTTTAATGAGGAGGTAGCAGCTTTTTTCTGAGATATTTCTCTCACACCGTTCTATCTAAAAGGTACTTAGATTCCCCTCTTAACCAACGGTTTTTCCAGAACTCTGCCTTGATCTTTTTGGCGATTCCCAGGTTCATTGTGGGTCTGTCCGAGGAGAGATTCGTCCTCGGATGAATCCTCGGACCTTCGACTGGTGAGCCAACCTGCAGCCCTAGAGGCTTTTAGTCAAAAGCAAAATAGCATCCATCAATAAAGCCCAAGGCCCAAATACTCGCTCAAGTCCTTTTATTCCCCACAAATACTATTATAATATTAAAAAAACCCTATTAGTTAAAAATTTGGATATTTTTTCAACTTGGGGTTTTCATAGTATAGTTAGGTCCGTACAACATGACCAGAAAAAGGCCTCTTTGAGCAAAGTAACTCAAAAAAGACTTCTTCTTTTTTTCCCTTCTGAATAAGTAACCAAATGTTGCTGAGGTTTAAACTTTGTAGTTTGGGAGTTGTTGTTATACACTAATTAAGCAATCTTAGCAAGAGTATACTTTAAAGTCTAATTTTTTTCTCTTCTTCTTGGTTGACATTTCCCATGTCTAATTGTCTATATGTACAAATGATGATCAATAATGAGATACAATGAATTTTATAATCTTCCAATTTCCAAGCTCTGACCTTGAGTGTGATCTAGATTCTATTTGGGTATCAGTTTTCGGTAGCTTTTATGCTAAATGTGTGACAAAAAAAAAAACTAAAATTTAAGCTAGTTTTATTATTATTATTATTATATTTTTTTTATAAAAAAAATTGAGACAAAAAAAAAAAAAAGAAGCCAAACAAACACTAGTGATTTATTGACCAAATTATATATTGGTTATATTGGGTAAATATGTCTAATTGTGGGTTGATTTTTGGAAAAGATGGTAATTTAGCCATGCAGAAAATAAAGAATCATATTTTTGTTAGTGTTGGAACGGGTTAGCGTAAAAACTAATAGGAGATTAAGAGTTAAATAATCGATTAAAATAATTGAATTGACACCTTTGTTTTCTTTAATATTTTTTTACAAAGTAGCACTTTAGATTGTTATTGGACATTTTAATGAACCTTTATAGGTCAAATGACCAATAACTTTCTAGTAATAGCCCAACATATTAGTCATTGTTTAGAATCACATGCACTAGTGTGATTCTTTCATGTGTTTTGCTTGTAGTCAAATTGGTATAAACTTATAAAGCTTGCCAAGGTATAGGAGGATAAAGAGTTTCAAAAATTTGAAAGGAAATATACTGGTTGCTTGTTGTTTAATTATAGCTTCTTCTTTTGCCAGCCTTCTTTTTTTTCTTTTTCTTTTTTCATTGGTGGCTAAAACATATTCTTATAAATGATGCTAGACACGACAACAATGAATGGGGTTCTTTTGGTTGAACCATTATATACTCATATTCTCTTCTTGATTAGATAGCTTTCCTTTCCTACCCGAAATAAAGTGCAAATGAAAAAGAGGCAAAACATATTGTTTTTTAATTATATTAATGTGACAGCATTTCAAAATGAGAATTTTGTTCACCAACCATAGATCAGTCAAAGAATTTCCAATTCCAGAGGATTTTATATATAGCTTATATATATAAAAACTATATTCAAGCGGGAAAATGAGAATTTTGTTCACCAACCATAGATCAGTCAAAGAATTTCCAATTCCAGAGGATTTTATATATAGCTTATATATATAAAAACTATATTCAAGTGGGGAGGGAATATAGTTTTTACTGTTAAATTACCTCATAATAGTTGAAAGGTTTATATGTAAAGCAGAAAATAGAGGAGGAGATTTTGTGGATTGCTTTTTGTGTGATGGCAAAAGATAACAAATTTCAAACTGCTTTGTTTATTCTTAACACATATGATAAATAATTTTGTTTACTTTAGAATCAAGTAGGGCTAACCTTCTCAAAAAAAGTAGGGCTAACCTTTGTCTTGGAATTTAAACGAGCACAGGATGAATGAGAAGGCACAAATGAAAATATTTTAAACCCCATCTGGTTTCAACAATATGTTGATGAAATCCAAAGATGAATTATTCGTGTGAAAAGAACCTCTCACATTTAAATCTTTCCATTTCTTTATATTTTTAGTTACATGAGAGACGTGTGGTATTTAAAAAATCCAATGATCTTATAATCTCCATGTAAAGCATACAAAATTACACAAATTGTCACAAATCTAGCTAAAAATTTCTCAAAAACAAAAATTAAGGAAAATTGTAGAATTCAAATAGGAGGGGAAATTCTTTTTAACAAAAACATACAATGCATTATTACGATAAAGGATTCAATCATTCAAGTGGAAGACAGTAAAAGTAATAAAGGACAATATGATCATCAAAGATGAAAAGTATATATATAAAAAAAAAAAAAAAAAAAAAAAGAAGAAGAAAAGAAAAGAAAAGCATTTAGATAATTAAGTTAGGAAAACAGAATATTATCATGTAATTAATGGACTCAATTAACTGGAAAAAGTTCATATAATTTAAAGCACACCCTAATTAGCTGGAAATTAGGGCTCACATTTAAATATTTAATTGATACCCTTTTTATGCATATAACTAGAAATCCATGAACTGTAATGTCTTTTTCATGTAACTGCAAGATGCTAAATGTTCTCCTTCCACTCGATTCCAGAACAGTTGGCTGAACCACATTTTTATTCAGTGATTGCGTGTGTTTGTGTCCTGGTTGCGTTAATTTTCTACCACAAATCCAAAACAGACTTTTTGTGTATGGTGTAAATGTGATTTTTCCTTATACATTTTTCCTTCTCACAAAAGTTTCGATGGGTTATATTGAGCCTAGTTTGTGTTTAATTTAGATTATGACTCTACTGGATATAAAAGTGTTACAATTTTTAATGAGAGATTTTTTGAGACTTAATTCATAGAGCAAGACATGGGTTCCAGTTAGTTCAACTGGTAAAGTTTCTGATAGTTGTATAAGAGATCTGGGGTTTAATCCCCGCCTACATCAAAAGCTGATTGATGTCTTGGTCTGACGATAAAGAGCTATCATCAGAAGCGGACGTCATAGGTTGAAACTCCCTAAAAAAAAAAAAAAAAAATCATAGAGCGAGGCTTGGGCTGATCAGCTACCCTAAACCTCAGGAAAAAATTTGGCCTGTTTTTAGCCCATTATGATTTGTGAATCCTCTATGTGAGATATAAATATCGTTAGTTTATATTACGGTTTGGTGATGTTATTTTTATCTATGTTTACTAGGAGAACAACTTGTCCAGGAAAAAAAAAATTGTAGAACAATGTCCCTTCTACTCAGCCTAATTTAAGACAAACTTGAAGGGGATTTACACGAGTTCCCAAATCTGGGTGAGAGGCGAAAAATATATAGGAAAAAATAACATATAGCATAGGAAATATTTACGAATTCCTATATTTGTGAGATTTACGTGAGTCGGCAATTTGCTTTCGTTCACAAAGTTAGAATATTTTTATTTTTCTCAAAATAACATCACCAAACCCTAATATAAACCAACGATATTTATATCTCACATAGAGGATTCACAAATCACAATGGGCTAAAAACGGGCCAAAAATTTTCTCGAGGTTTAGGGTAGCTGATCAACCCAAGCCTTGCTCTATGAATTTTGTTTTTTGAGAGAGTTTCAACATATGACGTCCGCTTCTGATGATAGCTCTTTATTGTCAGATCAAGACATTAATCATTTTTTGGTGTAGGCGGGGATTGAACTTCAGATTTCTTATACAACCATCAGAGACTTTGCCAGTTGAGCTAACTGGAACCCACACCTTGCTCTATGAATTAAGTCTCAGAAAATCTCTCATTAAAAATTGTAACACTTTTATATCAAGTTAATGAATCATAATCTAAATTAAACACAAACTAGGCTCAATATAACCCATCGAAACTTTTGTGAGAAGGAAAAATGTCTAAGGAAAAATCACATTTACACCATACACAAAAAGTCTGTTTTGGATTTGTGGTAGAAAATTAACGCAACCAGGACACAAACACACGCAATCACTGAATAAAAATGTGGTTCAGCCAACTGTTATGGAATCGAGTGGAAGGAGAACATTTAGCATCTTGCAGTTACATGAAAAAGACATTACAGTTCATGGATTTCTAGTTATATGCATAAAAAGGGTATCAATTAAATATTTAAATGTGAGCCCTAATTTCCAGCTAATTAGGGTGTGCTTTAAATTATATTAACTTTTTCCAGTTAATTGAGTCCATTAATTACATGATAATATTCTGTTTTCCTAACTTAATTATCTAAATGCTTTTCTTTTCTTCTCTTCTTCTTTTTTTTTATATATTTTTTTATATACGTTTCATCTTTGATGATCATATTGTCCTTTATTACTTTTACTGTCTTCCACTTGAATGATTGAATCCTTTATCGTAATAATGCATCGTATGTTTTTGTTAAAAAGAATTTCCCCTCCTATTTGAATTCTACAATTTTCCTTAATTTTTGTTTTTGAGAAATTTTTAGCTAGATTTGTGACAATTTGTGTATTTTGTATGCTTTACATGGAGATTATAAGATCATTGGATTTTTTAAATACCACACGTCTCTCATGTAACTAAAAATATAAAGAAATGGAAAGATTTAAATGTGAGAGGTTCTTTTCACATGAATAATTCATCTTTGGATTTCATCAACATATTGTTGAAACCAGATGGGGTTTAAAATATTTTTATTTGTGCCTTCTCATTCATCCTGTGCTCGTTTAAATTCCAAGACAAAGGTTAGCCCTACTTTTTTTGAGAAGGTTAGCCCTACCTGATTCTAAAGTAAACAAAATTATTTATCATATGTGTTAAGAATAAACAAAGCAGTTTGAAATTTGTGGACAGAACATGTCTATATTTTTGAGTGGTGCCTTGTTATCTTTTGCCATCACACAAAAAGCAATCCACAAAATCTCCTCCTCTATTTTCTGCTTTACATATAAACCTTTCAACTATTATGAGATAATTTAACAGTAAAAAGTAAAAACTATATTCCCTCCCCACTTGAATATAGTTTTTATATATATAAGCTATATATAAAATCCTCTGGAATTGGAAATTCTTTGACTGATCTATGGTTGGTGAACAAAATTCTCATTTTGAAATGCTGTCACATTAATATAATTAAAAAACAATATGTTTTGCCTCTTTTTCATTTGCACTTTATTTCGGGTAGGAAAGGAAAGCTATCTAATCAAGAAGAGAATATGAGTATATAATGGTTCAACCAAAAGAACCCCATTCATTGTTGTCGTGTCTAGCATCATTTATAAGAATATGTTTTAGCCACCAATGAAAAAAGAAAAAGAAAAAAAAGAAGGCTGGCAAAAGAAGAAGCTATAATTAAACAACAAGCAACCAGTATATTTCCTTTCAAATTTTTGAAACTCTTTATCCTCCTATACCTTGGCAAGCTTTATAAGTTTATACCAATTTGACTACAAGCAAAACATATGAAAGAATCACACTAGTGCATGTGATTCTAAACAATGACTAATATGTTGGGCTATTACTAGAAAGTTATTGGTCATTTGACCTATAAAGGTTCATTAAAATGTCCAATAACAATCTAAAGTGCTACTTTGTAAAAAAATATTAAAGAAAACAAAGGTGTCAATTCAATTATTTTAATCGATTATTTAACTCTTAATCTCTTATTAGTTTTTACGCTAACCCGTTCCAACACTAACAAAAATATGATTCTTTATTTTCTGCATGGCTAAATTACCATCTTTTCCAAAAATCAACCCACAATTAGACATATTTACCCAATATAACCAATATATAATTTGGTCAATAAATCACTAGTGTTTGTTTGGCTTTTTCTTTTTCCTTTTTGTCTCAATTTTTTTTATAAAAAAAATATAATAATAATAATAATAAAACTAGCTTAAATTTTAGTTTTTTTTTGTCACGCATTTAGCATAAAAGCTACCGAAAACTGATACCCAAATAGAATCTAGATCTCACTCAAGGTCAGAGCTTGGAAATTGGAAGATTATAAAATTCATTGTATCTCATTATTGATCATCATTTGTACATATAGACAATTAGACATGGGAAATGTCAACCAAGAAGAAGAAAAACAAATTAGACTTTAAAGTTTACTCTTGCTAAGACTGCTTAATTAGTGTATAACAACAACTCCCAAACTACAAAGTTTAAACCTCAGCAACATTTGGTCACTTATTCAGAAGGGAAAAAAAAAAGTCTTTTCTGAGTTTACTTTGCTCAAAGAGGCCTTTTTCTGGTCATGTCGTACGGACCTAACTATACTATGAAAGCTCCTCCAAGAAAAAGATTTATAGATTCTTCCAACTATCAAAATTCTTCAAAAGCGTATAAAAAAAAATTCTTCAAAAGCCATAGCACTGAAACTCTTCTGTGGCTCCACCAAAACCGTTCACAAACTGTCCCATATTCACTGTTCCATTCGCTTCATGCAAACCCTCAAGCTGCATACACAGATTGACAATACCAACTTAGATTGTAGCAAAGAAAATAAAAGACAGAGAACAACTGTTAGAATTGAAATCTAGAAATGGGTATTAAGAGTTTTATTTACGCAGAGATAATCTTCATCTTCAATACTGGTTGAACATGCAGCTTTGGGAATCTCACCAGTTTCGTCATTGCGTGCGAATCTGCCACGTATGCGGGGTCGATTGTCGGCTAGTGTTTTTCGACATGCATACTGAGGTAGTGGTGGTGCAAATATAATTAGACATAAAAATAAATTAATTAAAAAGCAGCCACATTTAGTTTTTTATTTTTTTAAATAATTTATCAAACACTTATATTATATAAGCCTATAAGGCACTTTCTTAATAGTATTGTGATTAAATTATTAAAGGTTTTTACAGACAAGGTAAAATTAATAAACTAATTGTTTTTCTAACAACCAAAATTTTATTACCTTAATGGCCTTGTTGAAGTTCCTCTGGGTTCTTCTGGCTCTGTACTTGGAAATCCTCTCTTTTCTCTCTTCTGCACTGTAACGCCCTACTTTAAAGTTTGTTTCTTCATTGAATGAGCTTTCTGTAGCCAAAGGACCTGAGTAGGACCTTGGGGCAGTGTGAGTTGCTTTGACATTCTGAAATCAAAGCAAAAGAACACAGAATTTGATTAGATGTTAAGTTGAAAAACAGAGGAAAATAAAAACAGAGGAAATTTGACTGTCTATTACTTTATATATATATTGATTTATTTTATATAAAATTGGATAAGTCATACATTACTTAATTAAATTAATTAAGTTGTTGAAAGATTTTTAAGTTTTATGTAAAAAATCAATTTACATTGACCGCTTATGCTGAATTTGTTATATATTTTTTTAGTTTTATTAATGTGTTATGAGATAATTTTTGCCTATGAGATAAACGTTTGAAATTTTCATTAAAGCAAAAATTATTTCATAACACATGAATAAAACTAAAATTAGTGTGCAGTATTGCTTGTTTTGGAAAAAAAGCATGTTCTCTAACTTCTACCTTCCCATTATTTGAATATTGATTTATTGTGTATTCAAAAAAGAAGAAGAAGGCACGTGATACTATGAGACGTGGTAGTAATTCATAAAAGTCAATTTCTCACAAATATTCCATATTTGTTTTGGACTCGACCTATAACCAAGTATTCAAGCTCCCTTTGCATGTCACACAATTATGGATTCACTTTGAAGTGAGTTGAAGTGTCGGTTTCTGATGTGCGGCCTGCAATTAAGGGAGAACTAATTAATACTTATCATTGTCCCATTTGCAATAACCTGTTATTAGACTCCATAGTACAAGTGATGCTGAAATCACCTTGATGGAGCTATTGCTTGAAACTAATGCAATCTGATGTTTTTGTTTTTTGTTTTCTTTTTTACTTTTAATAATAGTGTCTTAATTAATTTATGATTTTTATAGGAACATTGATTTAGGCTTGGGTGTGTAAATACGCATGCTAATCAATTTTTGCATTGCCTACCATATCTATCATATTTTTGAAAAATTATTGAATACTCTGAGAGTACCATAAATGCATACTCCACTCTCTCACATGAATTGTGGATCTCACCATAAATTTAATTAATAAGATCCATAGTTATGTGAGAGGAGGGAGTACACATTTACAGTATTCTGGGAGTACCCAATAATTACCCCATATTTTGCATGTTTAGATTGCAAAACATTCTTTGTTCTTCAATCGTCATACAATTACAACTTAAGTGTATGTTATACCATTTGAGTTTCAATTAGCTTAATTAATAAAGTTTCTGATAATTAAATAAGAGATACGAGATTCATTATTTGTATACACCAAAAACTGATTGGTGTCTTGATTTGATGGTAAAAAACTATCATTATGAGTGGACATCATGCCATACATCTCCTCTTATGGGAAGGTTTAGAAATAATTTTATAGATCTGGGTGCATGTTTCAGACAAGACCTACTATTAAGTGTTGTAGGAAAGCACCTCCATATAGCACTCCCACCTCAATATGGAGATATACAAGTTGGTGTATCAATATTCTCTCACACACCCAATCCCCAATATACCGAATAGCTCTTTCGCTCTTATTCTAAACTAGAGAATCCACACACCAGCTTATTCTAAACTAGGAATCCACTTTTTCCCTATTTGTCCGGTTTGATGTTTAAAGATTTGTTCATGCCCTATTTTGAACACACCAGAAACTAATCATTGTTCACGACGGGTGGGCCCACAGCGGGATAAATCGCTAGCCCAAAGAGTTTTTTCAAAGTGCAGGTACCTAGACTTAAACAAGGAAGCTCCTCCTATAGTGGGGAAAATCGCTAGCCCAAAGAGTTTTTTCAAAATGCTGGTGCCTAGACTTGAACTATGGAGCTCCTAATCAAATCTAAGACAGCCACTTTGAGACCGAGTACCCAACCACTTGGCCAACTCCACTAGGTTGAACACTTTTCCACCTTGAATTTCAAGGGACTCTGTTTGAAACTTCAGTTTCTGATTTGGGGCCTGCAAGATAGAATTAAATACGTGTCATATTGTCCCAATTAAAGTATTAAGGTTTGCAGGTTATAATGCGTGGGGACCTATTCTCTTTTCTTTGTTCTGTGTGCTTGTGTTTGTTTCTCAAACAAAAGAAGGAAAAAAAAAAGATATTGGGCATTGTATTTTGAAAATAAAGTAAAAGACAAAAAATAGAACAAAAGAATTGTAATAGACACAAGTCCACAAGATCATGTATGCCATAAATTTTGTGCTTATGAAAATTAAAAATATTATAACTTTTGTTACAATTGAAACATGGTAGATCATGATAGGTCTATTATTTTCTTATGAACCCATCATAATTTTCCTCATTACTTATAATTAGTCACATCAAGATTTTGTCAAAAATTATCGTATAAAAGTTATGTCCTTTCTATCAAAAGAAAAAAAAAATTGTATCCTTAAAATTTTCAACAATTATATTATCTCCTACAGTCCTTTGAACTCTCTTTACTGTAATAGCTGTCGAACTAATAAAAAAAATGCCATTCTGGTGACACATTGTTATTACACAACTATTGTTTTGTTTTGTTTTTTTGTTTTTTTAAGCGCCATTTTAGTTACACAATTACTGTGTTATTTTTGTGTTACTGTTACCAAAATGTAAACGTACCGCATTGACAAATCGTGTTCAAATCTATTCTATTCACACGAAAAAAGTACTCTGCATGGTATATTTGATTATGAAGTCAAAGGCACCCATCATTACTATACACCGATATAGAGACGTCTCCTGAATTTTTTTTCATTTCTATAAATTAAGCCATTTGTTCATTCAATAAACATGCATTGAAAATAAACATCCTATGCCTTGTAGTTGATTAGAAACCATCAAACCACATATTGATAGAGAGCAAAACATGTTTTCAAAGAAAACTTTCTCCACCAATGTAAAGGTGGTGATGATGATCATGATGATACTCACGTTGCTCATTTTTAACAGCAAGCCTGTTGAAGCTACAAGGCCTTTGGTTGCTGTCATGAAGTCAAAAAAAGTTGAGACAACCAAGGTGGTTTCAGTTTCACAAGATCGAGCCCCGGTTACACCTTCTGAGCCTAATCCATGCACTTACTTGCCTGATCCTGCTAATGGTTCTGGTTGTCATCAATGAAGATCATGGAGCTTAGCAATTTGGTCATCATATCTGTGGAGTTGTGTTGTCACGTTAATCTGTGTTGCAAGAATGCATAATATTGTTGTGTGGTAGAAATAAAAGGCAAATTGTCTCTAGCCAACTTGCCCATTGTTTGTTTATAGTAGCAATTTCTCTCCTCTTCATAATAAAAGGCTCAGTGTTATTGGTTGGTGTTTAAGCCCTAGCTCTAGCTAGGAGGTTTTACGTAGGATAGTTGGCAACTTCATCGCCATGTTGTTTCTCTTTCTTTTATATTTTATATTTATACACATGCATTTTCGTCCATATTTTATTGTGCCAAAGCGTGTTGAGCAGGGTGTTTTTTCGTAATTTGAGTTATCTATAGAGTACCGTTTGACAACTGGTACGATAAGAACCAGTACTTATCAAAACATCAAGTACGAATACGATGGCTCTGTGTCTGACCACAATACCTTGGCAAAGGCCATCAAGAGACAGATTTACGACGAGCTCAGCAGTTTTCTCGGGCTTTATTGTCTTTTGCTTTGGGGGTAAAAATTCATAAAACTGAGTTTTTAGCATCTGGGTTCTTTTTTAACTAATGGTATTAGCCTATATGTTCTGAATTGTTTAGACTTTAGAGGGGTTTTGAGTTTTGGGAATTCTGGGCATGTGAAAAACAATGGAACTTTATGGGGGAGTTTTTTGGGTATGTCAAATTTGTTGAATTTTTCGGAGTATTTTTATTTTAATTTTTGGGTCACCTGGTGCTTCGCCATCTGGGTATATGTGAATTTTGCTTTTAGGGTAATTAAAGTTCTTTTTAATTAAATTTAATTTCATTTTGTAATGTTTTCATGGAGATTCTGATTTGTCAATGGTTCTGTGGTGATAGAAACTTAGTTGGAGTGTGATAGAGTGTTTTAGAGAGAAAGGAAGAGATGGGGACAAGTCTAAAGTATTGGTGGCTATGTTGAAGGAAACCGTGGATTTGGTAATAGATCTGAGCATTTTAAAACCTTTTTTCCGGTTGCTAATTCTGTTTGTTTGTGGAAATGGTTCTCTCGTGTTAGAAATTTGGACTGGAGAGTTTTGCCTTTGTCTGTATTGTAATAGAACGGCAGTAGAAGGGCAAAACGATAGGTTGAAATCAATTGTGTTGGGCCTTTTTTTTTTTCTTTTTTTTTTTTGTCTTTTTCATTTTTTTCCTATCGCTATCTATTGCCAGATTTTCCTCCAGTTTTTCTCCCATTGACACCGAGTTGTGAGTACTGATAGAGAAAACACGAATGGAAGAAGAAACAGAGAGGAAAAAGAGTAAGTGGGGCATTAGATCTTTCATGTTTTTCAATTAATCACAAAATGATTTGTTGATTGATGGATTACAATATGCCTCCATGCTTAGGAACTTGGAGGAAAGAGAGGAGGGAGAAGGGGGAAGGAAGGTTGCAAGTGACAATGAATTGAATTTCAGGTACTTTAATGGATGCATTTGAAGTGTTTTTGAAAATGTCCCAACGGACTTTTGGGTGTGTTTTTGTTATTTGTTTGTTAGCTTAATTAATGGTATAAGCTAAATGAAAGATGTGGCCATAAAACATGATGTCAGTTTTAGTATGAAGTGTTTGTCTTGAGGGCAGAACCTTAAGTAACTCAACCTGAGTGTACAAAGATGGATGGCCACATATTGTTTGTGTATAAGGAACGCAACCTGAGTGCATATGTACAACTATCTTTTAGATTGCTTTTGTTTCTTTTCTGATTTTGTATTATGTATAATGGTGCTATTAATGTTTTCTCTATATCTTTATTTTGTTAGACAGGAAGCGGAAAGACTTGTACGTTTATACCAAGGGTCCAGCCAATGCCTTTGTAGTTGTTGTAGAAAAAACTTATCCAATGATCAACAAGGCTTAACCCCCTGTGTTTTTGAGAGATTCTGTGCCCACATAAAAAAAATTATCCAATTATCAAGCTGATTCTCTTATTTGTAGCTCATTGAAGCTTATATCACATCATTGTACTATAGTCCTAATTTGTGCTTTTGTACTTCCTTAATAGGAGCAAATCAAGCATGCTGGGGAAAAATTTAACTATCTGTGTTGTTTTTCTTTTCTCAAGTTTGAGTGATTATAAACTATTTCTTTTGGTAGACTTGACCTACTTATTCTAGTAAGGATATGCCATTTGATTTTTCAGTTTATTGCAGATTTACTATGAACAGTCACCAATTTGTTGGATCCAATTCAGGGAAATCCTTAGTTAAAAGGAACTTTTAAATATTTCATCTTTCATTTTTATGCTAGAAACCTGGTCTTCTTAGATAAGTAGAAGATGTCAAATTTGGCATATATGTTGAAAATCTCACAGAAGAGTATTCATGTACAATGAAGGATGTGACTCAAGGCTTGATAAAGGTTTTCTATTTTGTTATACTTCTACTGTAAGCATAGCATGAATACATATTGTGCTTTGGCATTTGTGATTTTACTCGAGTATTCACAGAGAAATGTTTTAGTAGTGTATTTAGAGACCTATTCTTAAATTTCTGTTGAGAATGAAACAATTGGCTCATACAAACGTGCATTGCAAATGAAATAAAATAAATTCATTTTTTAGGGTTTTTTTATTCTTTTAAATTTGATAAATTTGGATACTGATACTTGATTCTAAGCTAATAGTTTTTATTGGATGATTCAAGTTCAGTTACGTGGAAAATATCTCAAAGGGTTGTACCTATTTGTGGCTAGCTTACTTTTCAAGGCCTGGGAATCCTTAGGCGCTGAGACAATTTCTTGGCCTGATTACTATGAACTTCAGCTGAATCTGTTGCATTTTGTTAAACGCCAAAAATATTCCAAAAAAGCTTAGACAAGCCCCTTTCTAACCTATAGTCGGCTTAAATTAGAATGTTTCAATGGTATACTCAGATCAATTTTCTTATTAATTTGGGCTTCAAACGAACCTTGGAAACATCCAAATCAATATCAAAATCTTAGACAGTTAGAGGTACCCCTCCAGTGGCCTGGATTCTCTCTTTAATATGGGCTTACCTGTAGACATGGTTCATGTAGTTTAAGAGGTTCAAGTTTCTGATGACTTCTTGGAATTCAACACTGCACTAAAGCTACTTAAGAATAAGTATAGATTTTTTTTATTTTTTATTTTTACTTTTTATGGTAGTCACACAAGTGTTACTTTATTGATTAAGAACCCCAAGAGGCCAAGACAGTGGGTTTATGTCATTTTTTTTGTTTAATTAATGCTGTTTATGAATTTTCCCACAACTGATGTTTACCATTTTATGCTGCTGTCTTGGTTCATACAAAACACAGGATGAAAAGATCTAGACACTGTTCGAGGCTAAATCTTTATTGCCCAACACAATAGGCCAGCAAAATTATATCGAATTCGGACTCATAAAGTTGTTAAAGGCCCAATTACGCAAGGCTCGACGAAATGGTTTTACTTTACCTCCTGCTACCACAAAAGGATGATACAAAATCCTAAAACCCGAACCTTTATTTAACAACGCTACTATTTGGGCTTGTGCCTAAGAATTAAGATTAGTTTTACGGTGCGGTCCAATCCTACGTGAAAACCCAAAGTGTAAAAGTGAGGGGGTTGTGTCTTGGAGGCAATAAAAGGATTTTTGTTTTTGCCATCAATTTTTGGGCTCCATGCGAGGATTGCAAATGGTTTGGAGTTGCAGGCCATGAATCCACGATGGCAAAATTGTGAATAGAAGTGTAAACTATTTTTTTTAATAAATAATTTGATATTTACTGAAGAGACTCAAAAGTAACCTGCTTAGAATAGTGAGACTGTACCACCAAATTAGGCTCAAACAGATAGAATTTATAAAGAGAGTGGAAAAAACTAATCTGGGTTCAAGTTCAAAGATTCAAGGAAGAAGGAATGAATCGGAAAAAAGAATTAAGTTGCATTAATACCTTCCACAGGTCATTCCAAGGACAAACTCTTGTACAAGGATATGCCCTCTCCCTTTTCTCTTTCTCCCTACTGATCTTGTTCTAATCTCTTTTTCTTGATTTTTTCTACTCCTTCATCTGGAAGTTCTTTTCCTTTATGTACTCATTTCTTTCTTGCATCCTAGCCTTTCATCTGCATCCTTCTAGGTTCTCCTTAGGACACTTGTCCCATCAAACTCCTGTTGAAGGTGGTGGAAGGGGCTGCTTGGTTGTGAATTCACTGTTCATGTGTCATTTCGTCATCAATGCAACTGATAAAGTTATTGCTAGTCATTTAATTCGGAGGCAATAGGTAAGCTTTTACAGGAATTTCTTTCAAATACCTTGACCTTCTCCAAAAAAGCCATTTTCTCCACTTGGGCTTCCAGGAGACATTGTGTCCCTTCCCATCTTCTTCACAGGCAAACTCACTCCTCGGGTTTAAGGTGCTTTTACCAATGAGCGAATAAAGGTGCAGAGGTTACATATGTTGCAATGGCAACAGGCAACTGAAACTTTTCTTGGTTTTGAAACCAAACAAGATAGAATGTGTTATAAAACAAGAAATAACTTTGACGGAATTCTCTGGTCTATACCACTCATGATGGTTGTGTATTGCATACAAAACTCAATGTTTGGTAAATTTAACAAATTACAATTACTTATCCAAAAAAAAAGAAAAGAAAAGAACTCAGTGTTGGGTAACCTATAAATCGGAGATTCATTGCAACCTCCTCTGGTCTGAATCTTGTTGCTAATAGTGACCAGAAACTCCTCTCTTGCTGTAATGAGTAATCTACCCTCACTTGTTAATATATTTTTTTATCATAGCTTTGTTTCATCCAAATTTTTTTAATATGGTGTAAAAGATAAAGACCAAATATGTAGTTTTTTGTAGAAGTTATTATCTAATGTTAAATTCTTTTTGCTGTATTACTAATATGGGGTTCAAGTTTGTTCTTTCGTTATATTTTGTTTGTGGGAAATATCAACGGATGCCTTTTTTTTTTTTTTTTTTAATACAAGATAGAAATTCTACTCTAGTCTAATCTAAGTGTATATATGTGTGAAGCTCTCTCCTTGAAACTTAAACCTTGGTGCTTGCCCTCTACATCCCATAAGTATTTATACTTGTAGAGTGACCATCGCATTAAAGGTGTGCGGTAGTATTAATGAATGCCTTGAGTACATGGTTTAGGAAGTATTTTTAGAACTTTTTATCGAAAAAGAAAAAAGTAACAATTTTTTTTAACAATTTTGATATATTTTCCATAAAAATGGTTTTTAAAATTTCTTAAAATTTTCTATTAATAAATGATCTTTAAAATGGTTTATAATAACTGGCCTAAAGGCATATGTTAAACATGACTCTTTGTTTATTTATGTAAAAGTTCCATGTCTTGGGAAATGAGTCACATGTCACAACTAGTATTATAGGTTTGACACCACTTATTTGCAGGTTTATTTTTGTAAGATCTTTTATTATATTTTTTTTCCTGAAGAGAATAGGATTCCTATTTTAATTAGAAACTTTTGCGTATTTATTTAAATTCAAATTGATAATATAATACATAAAAACAATAATTGATAATGTAATAGTTTAAAAAAGAATGTGGGATAGTTTAGCTTGACATTTTTTTTTAACGTGGGATAATTTTTCCCTTTTTCTTTGGTAGGGTAGTTTTTTTTTTCCCTTCTTTTTGAACGTGGGTAATGGGAGGCTTTTTATGTGATTAACGTTGACTATCTAGTGGGGAGTTAATAATTAGTAGTTTGTTTTTTCTTTTAACTTTTGTCTATTTACAGTTTTAATCTCAATTCTTATTTTTAGGAATAAGGATAAATTAATTAAATTAGGGGTATTTTTGGAAGTGAAAATAACAATAACTAACTTTCTAAATTCACTTAATATATAGATATTAAATTAGGGGTATTTCTAGAAGTGGAAAAGGTAATAACTAACTTTTTGAATCCTTTTAATATATACAGATAATATAATAAAATAATATACTCAATACAATAAACAATTGCCACAACCAGCACAAACCACCACCGCCACAACCACGACTAGCCACAACAACCATTACTACAACAACAAAAACCACCGCAGAGCCCACTAGCACCACCCACAACTACAACTCCAACCACCATAATTCCTACAAATCGATATCCAAAATAAAATGACCAGCCAAAACCACCTCATTGCCACCCATTACCTCTCCAAAATCTAAACCCCCACCACTGGCACCTACAACCCCTACAAAACCCGCCCGTTATTAGTCCCTCAAAGCTTAATTAGATCAAGAGATAGTGTTGGATATATTTCAACAATTTACTTTTGTGATAAAGAAAAAGGAATAACATACAAATCTAAATATATATTCAATAACACAGATAAATGTGATAGACAAACACAATAAATAGATACTATATATATATATAAGAAGAAATCTACAAATAATTAAAAACTCACATATCAAAGCGTGAAGGATGAATGATTTAGATTAAGTCTTGTGGTTGACACAATCTCTTTAAAGTAGATTTTTTCCCTCACACAATCATTGTTGTGTTTTGAGACTCACGGACGTCTGCATCCTAGGATAAAATGATCTACAACATGAAAACGAAGTACACAAGGTTGTGCTCTACGAATTACTCAATGTCTCTTTCTCTCTCTTTGACACAAAATGAAATGCACAAAATATTCTTACTAAGAGAGTTTTATGAATAATTAGTTTTTTTTTATGAATAAGAGATTATGAAAAATTATACATTACTGAACAGGCACAAACACTCTATTTCAGTAATAACTGCTATGCATAAACTACCTGATTCAAAAATTAAAATAATAAAATATTATTATTTAGACAAATAGGCCCAGTCCACATATGCCAAAAGCTCAACCTAATGTCCAACTCATGAGCATATAAACTCATATATTATTTCTTTCCTTTCCTATGTGGGACTCAGGATTTTTACTACTTTTAATAACATCTTCAAGTGAACATAGAAAACATCAATTTCTTATTCACTCCATGCTATTTTTCCAACAATCCCTTACATGAATAGAAATTGATAAACACAATGCAAATGATGATGCAGACATAGAGAGAGTAGAAGAAAAGTTACTGTATCAGAAGAGGTGGCTTTTGGTTTTGAACCTTCCTTTGTGAAAGACTATCGGATATACTAGCTAATCAATGAACATGATTTTTTTGAACTGTCAGCCGTTTGTGTATACCAAGACAATAGAATTCACACAACTCCTTTTTGAACATATTTTGATCATATAATTGTGTTCATTTCGACCTTGAACATATCCTGGTAAATTCATGAATTGCTTTAGAGAATTCAACTTTAAAACTCTCATGGAAGTGACTCATTTCACACTCATATAAGTGACTTTTATTAAGAGTATCCTACTATACCCCACTTGGTTTTCCAAGATGTAAGAATCATTAAAAGCAAAGCTTACCCTAAACATCACTTATAGGCATCAATATTTCATTATAGGAACGAGTGGGAGATGTTATCTCCATAGTGATAAAACTAGTCTCTACAATTCGGTTGTCCCTTTGAACCTAGATCTTGGAATCTACAGTCAGCTAGGTTGTGTTATCATCCTAGAGACTTTTATGTTATAGGCTTTAACCCCATTCCCCTCAATGAGCAGTTTACTTGCTCTCTACTCAAACCTTTGGTTAACGGATCTACAATATTCTCTTTTGACTTTATGAAGCCAATGGAAATAATTTTATTAGAGAGTAACTACCTTACGATATTATGTCTTCGACCTATAAGTCGAGACTTATCATTGTACATATGACTCTGAGCCCTACCAATAGCTGATTAGCTATCACAATGTATACAAATAGAGGGCAGAGGTTTCATCCACATTGGCATATCCTTCAGGAAATGATGAAGCCACTCTACTTCTTCTCCTACTTTGTCTAATGAGATAAATTCTAATTCCATTGTGGACGTAACAATGCATGTTTGTTTAGAAGATTTCCAAGATACCGCTGCACCACCCAGTTTAAAGACAATTCCATTTGGTGTCTTTTGTGTCGAATACCCAATTATTATCACTATACCCTTCTAGTATAGTTGGATACCGGTGTAGTATAACCCATAGTTTATGGTGTATTTCAAATACCTCAAAGCTCTAACTAATGCCTTCCAATGGTCTTCCCCTGGATTACTAGTGTATCTACTCAACTTGCTGACAGAATATGCTATGTCTGGTCTAGTGCAGTTCATTATATACATAAGACTGCTTATTATTCTTGAATACTCCAACTGAGATATGTCTTGCCCTTTATTCTTAGTTAGATGTAAATTTACATCTATAGGTGTTCTCATTGGACTGTCGTCATATTTCTTAAATTCCTCAAGAACTTTCTTAATATAATGTGACTAAGATAAGACAAGTCCATCAGATTTTCTAGAAATTTTCATTCCTAGTATCACATCTGCAACACATAAATCTTTCATGTTGAACTCACTATTCAACATTCTCTTGGTAGCTTTAATGATATCATTATTGCTACCTATAATGAGCATATGATCAACATAGAGACACACAATGACATAGCCATTTGCAGTATCTTTAATATACACACATTTGTCACACTCATTGATTCTAAACCCATTTGACGTCATTGTATTGTCAAATTTCTCAGGCCATTGCTTTGGAGCTTGTTTTAATCCATAAAAAGATTTAACAAGCCTGTACACTTTCTTTTCTTAACCAAGAACAACAAACCCCTCTTGTTGTTCCATATAAATCTCCTCATTGAATTCACCATTTAAGAATGCAATTTTTATATCTATTTGATGTATCTTAAGGTTATGCAACACTGTAATAGTTATCAATATCCGAATGGATATTATTCTTGTAATAGGTGAATATGTGTCAAAATAATCCTCACCTTCCTTTTGTCTGTAGCCTTTTACAACAAGTCTTGCATTGTACTTGTCAATAGATCTATCAACTTTTAGTTTCCTCTTAAATATTCATTTATATCCTAGAGGTTTACAACCTGGTGGAAGATCCACTAGTTCCCATATTTTGTAAGATAGATTCAATCTCATTATTGACTGTTTCTTTCCAGAATTGTGCCTCAAGTGTAGAAATAGCTTCCTTGAAGCTTTGAAATTCATCTTTTAACATATAAGTTAGAAAATTAGGACCAAACAATTTTGACGATTTAGCCCTCTTACTACGTCTTGGCTCAACCTCATTCCTCTCTTCCATCAACTCTTGATCATGAGAGGTACTAGATGTAGACTCAAAGTTTCTCTTAGGAGAACTTGATTCTTATGTGGATTTATAAGGAAATATCTCCTCAAAGAATGAAGCATTCCTGGATTCAATAATAGTATTGACATGCAGGTCAGGAATGTCAGACTTATAAATTAGAAATCAATATGCAATACTGTTATGAGCATAACAGATGAAAACAAGATCAATGGTTTTTGGTCCCATCTTTATCCTTTTAGGAATAGGAACCACCATTTTTGCCAAAGACCCCCACATTTGTAAGAATTGATAGGAAGGCATTTTACCTTTCCATAATTCATATGGTGTCTTCTTGGTTTTCTTTCTAGGCAATTTATTAAGAATATAATTGGCGGAAAGAATAGCTTCTCCTCACAAGTTCTGCGGTAAACTGGAACTTATCAACATCACATTCATCATATCCTTTAAGGTTCTATTTTTCCTTTCAGCAACTTTATTTTACTGAGGTGAATAAGGTGCAGTGGTTTGATGAACAATACCATGCTATAAACATAACTCACCAAAAGGTGATTCATATTCCCCACTTCTATCACTTCTTAAAACCTTAATCTTTTTGTTGAGTTGATTCTCATGCCACATTCTTATATTGCATGAATGCCTCAATTACCCCATCCTTGCTCCTTAGCAAGTACACATAACAGTATCTAGTGCAATTATCAATGAAAGTGATGAATTATTTCTTACCACCTCTAGTTTGTACAGATTTCATGTCACATACATCACTATGTATTAAATTTAGAGGTTCAATGCTTTTTTCAACTGATTTAAAAGATGCTCTAGCCATCTTAACTTCCACACAAATTTCACACTTATGATTAAAATCAATTTTAAATTTAGGCAATAAATTTAAATTTATCAATTTATTTAAAGTATAATAATTAACATGATCCAATCTACCATGCCAAACATTAGATAACTTAAGCGTGTAAATAAAAGATATACTCTTATTATTATCAACAGTAGTCATTACATTCATCTTAAACAAGCCATTGATCAAATATCCTGTGCCCACATACATTCCACTCTTAAAGAGTGAAAATTTATCAAATTCAAAGACCAACTTAAAATCATTCTTGCTCAACAATGAGCTAGATACAAGGTTCTTTTGAATTTCTAGCACATGCAGTACATCTTTTAAAGTAAGAAACTTGTCCGTAGTCATTTTGAGTACAACCTTTCCAATTCTTTCAACCTTAGAGGTTGAGGAATTTCCCATGAAAATTTTTCCTCCACTACCCACATTATTATATGTAGAAAACATTTTATTTTCTAAATATACATAGCGAGTAGCCTCAGTTTCCACCCATCATTCCTTGGTATTTCCTCCTACTAAGTTCACTTCAGAAATCACAACAGAAATGTTCATGTTGGTTTGAGCCACAACTGGATTCACAACAATTTTTTTTGACATTTGTGTTCAACAAAATTCAAACAAATTGAATCCTGGCACAATGCGAACACAATAAACAAAAGAATCTAAAAAACCCGGCCAAGTAATAAACGGTAAGAGACAAAATAAGCCTAATATTATATAATATAATCAAAACCACCAACATTGTCAAGCACGAAACACAGAGCAGGCACAATACATACTATGATTGAACAAACGAAACCAAACCTTAGCCAAACAATGATTCAAGTAAGACAAAGATCCTAATATTATATAATAAAATTAAAGAAGATGGATAGCCTTGAAAAATCAAAATTCCCAGAACAGTCAAACACGTAAACTATTGAAGATCATAAATTAATTTATAATATAAACAAGTGGATATTTATGCTAAGCGGTAAACACAACCTAGGTTTTACGTAGCATATATACAACTGCGATTTAGTGTTTTTCAACAATCACAAAATTCCTTTCATCATGAATCACAAAAAGAAATTAAAATATAAAATTTCTGCTTTAAGATTGTTGGATATATTTCAACAATTTACTTTTGTGGAAAAGTAAAAGGAACAACATAGAGATCTAAATATAAACAAGAACGCAAATAGATGTGATAGACAAACACAGTAAATAGATATTGTATATATATAAGAAGAAATGTGCAAAAAATTAAAAACTCACAGACCAGATGTGTGAAGGATGAATGATTCAGATCAATTCTTGTGTTTGACACAATCTCCTTAAAGTAGATTTTGCCCCTCACACAATCACCATGGTGCTTTGAGACTCCCAAACGTCTGCCTTCTAGGATAAAATAATCTACAACACGAAAACGAAGCACACAAGATCGTGCTCTGCGAACTACTCAATGTCTCTTTCTCTCTCTTTGATACAAAATGAAATGCACAAAATATTCTCATTGGAAGAGTTTTCTGAAAAAATTTCATGAATGAGGGACTATGAAAAACTATATGTTACTGAACAAACACTCTATTTCAGTAATAACTGTTTTATACAGACTAACTGACTCAAAAATTAAAATAATAAAATATTATTAATTGGATAAGTAGGCTTAGTCCACATATGCCAAAAGTCCAACCCTATGTCCAACTCATAAGCATATAAACTCATATATTATCTCTTTCCTTTCCTATGTAAGACTCACTGATGGAGTCAAAACCTGAATCGCCCCTTCCAAGTTTTTCCCTTCTTTCTTCATCATTATCCTCCATTGACATCAAACAAGAAACCTAGAAAATCACAGTCGTGAAAACCCATGAAATTACAGCCGTGAAAACCTAGACCACCATAGAAAATCACCCATGACCGACTGCGTGACCCGCTAGCCTAACCTCCATAACCTGATCAACGACCTACCACCACCGATCCAACCCACAACCACCACAAATCACAAACCAACATCACAATCATCAAACCCCACCATTGCTATCGAGATCTTGTCACACACGATGAAACCCAACCACAGCCCACTCATACTGGCAGCCCAACCACCAACAAAGGACGACCACTAAGTGAGAACCACCACCATGACAAGAAAATAGATGGGAGTGGACTGGAGTCGAAGCCAACATGTAAGAGGAAAGAGTTGACATAAGAGAAGTAATAGAGAAGAGAGAAGAGAGAATGAGGTTGAGAAGGGAGAGGCACAAGAGAGAGAGAGAGAGAGAAAAGATAATTAGTAGCAACATGCTATAGCAAGTTGCTAGTAGTAGCAAGTTGCTAAAAATTTCTAGGTCTTGTACCATTGATAAAGAGTGTTTTTTTTTTTTTTTTTTGGTTTTGGTTTTGGTGCTAAAATGGCTTTATAACTATTTTCACACCTTTGGTGTGAATGCTCTTCTGGAGTAATCTGCTTCTACTTACAGACCATTGTAGCATATTGCTACTATTACTTAATTTATTTACTTTCATGGGTTGGATAGGAAGAGAGAGAAGACATAGAGGGATAGAGAAATTAATATGTGGGTTGTTTAGTTATATTATTTTAATGGGTAAAAATAGAAAAATTTGATATAGGGTGTATTGTAAAGTAAGATATTAAAAGGTAATAGAAGTTTATAGACAAAATTAAAGTTAAAGAACTTAAATGAATTTTGGTGAAACTTATAGTGTGTTTTACATTTTAACCCTTTTTTTTTTTTTCTAATTATGATATATCTCGTTAAGTTGTTGTAGGCCCAATTACTTAAGGTCAAATGAAATGGTTTTACCTTTTGCTACCACAAAAGGATGAAATGTTAGGTAATTACTTGATCTAGTCTGTTTTACTCCACAAAAAATAAAATAATAAAATTGATCTCGTTGGAAACTATATAGATATGTGAATAGATGGCCAAATTAAGACCACTCGCTAGACAAAGATTGAGACAAGATAGATACAAAATCCTGAACCCAAACATATATCAATATAGAATCTATGACACTGGGCCAAAATGGGGTCTTACCCCTTTCAAAAAAACTTTCCAGCATTTTGCCTCATTTCTCAAACTATTTAGAGAGATACTCCTGTTTTAAAAATCGAGTTTCAAATGTATAACTCGATTTTTGGACAATCGAGCTATAATGGAATTGTACTTAGAAAATTTTTTTTCATGGAACTCAAGTTCCACAAAATTATTTTTTTCAGCTCTCGATAACTCGATTGTCCAAAAATTGAGTTCTAAATTGGAACTCGATTTTTAGAAAATCAAGTTTCAAAACAGGAGCATTTTCCTAAATAGTTTCACACAGGGGCATTTTGTTGGATATTTTTAAAAAAAATAGGGCAAAAGCCCATTTTCTCCCTATAACGCCACGTTTGGTTATACCTAATCATAACATAACTTCAAAATACAATCGTCTTCTGTAGTAAGATCTATCAATAATCCATAATTAATACTTAACTCAAAGAACATCATATCAGATTATTGGTCATGAATTTAATTTAATCGTACCATAAGCCATTACATTCTATACGCTATAAAATAACAATTCATCTATTAATGAAATTTTCAATTTATTTAATACATGTTAAACAATACGCTAGACATGTGATAACGGTTGCACTTATGAAGTTTCCACCTTACAAGCATGCAAGGCCTACATAAAAGGAGTAGAACATCCTCAAATAATCAAGATGTAAAATCAAATCCAATTTTCATCGATAATTTAATATCTGTAGTCTCGAAAGCATCAATCAAAATAAAGTCCAAATCTCAAATGCACAAAATGCTAATTAACAAGAAATACTAAATACCAAAGTCCAATCTTATTTCATAAAATTCCTAAACTCCTCTCATGTGCACATCCTCGCGAAACTTCCAATACTTGCTATTTCTCAAAATCTGAATATGACACTTGCTATTTCTCAGAATTTGAATATGAAAGGTGAAGAAAAAAGAGGGGGAAGGGGGGGGGAGGAAGGGAGTGAGTTTGAATTCAATAATTATCCTAAGTCTTAACCAACTAGATCAAATATATTCGTACATAAAATAAATGAACTTACATAATATGAAACTTTATAAGCTTAGAAACTTTGTTTAGTTCAAATGAAGCATTTGACATATGAAATGCAATACTTCAGGAAATCAACATTATAACTTGCAAAGAGTTCCAAAGAGATCACAATTGTAATTTTCAATGGGTTCAAATTTCTAAACAATTCTCATTCTTTTACGACTGTGGTCCACTATATCCTTGTAAATAGGCTCATGATACGCTCAAGGTGAAAATTAAATATTGTGTTGTGTTCTAAACCCTTTATGGAGGGCCTCAACACATACAGCATCCAGCCTAGATTCTCAAAAACTGAAAAAGTAAGAGTTGGGTTTTTATTGTGTGAGAGCTCCTTCTCCTCTCATTTATGATAAACTTCACCATGAATTTGAGAACGAGAACTCATTCTTTATGTTTGAACGTGAGAATTTACAAAATCATCAAATCCTAACATTAAAAAGAAAAAAAAAAAAAAAAGAGAGACTGTCATGTGGGACCCATGATGTCAGTTTTTTATTTTAAAAATATATTTACAAAAATGCTATTGCACTTTTTTTTGCTGAAAATGAAAAAGCTAAAATCTTGTATTGATTTCTCATTCTTACATTTTTTGATATTGAAAACGAAAATGAGAACAAAATATATATCTAAACGAGTTTTTCACTAATAGGACCAAAAAATAAATTTAAAAAAAAAAGAATGAAAACTGAAAACAGTCCGTTTTTAGTGAAACAAACACGGTTCTTCGTCCCTAAGTGAAGCAAAGCATCCAGCCTAGATTCTCAAAAACAAAAAGAGAAGCGTCCAGTCGACACAGCTAATTATGGCCACTCCTAAGTAAAGCAGCAATCTACCCCTATTTATATTGTTCCCACTGACCCACCAACATCACTGGCTCATATCCACAAAACAAAGTTCCAATTCCCCTGAATCAAAATTTCTTCGTTGCCCCCTTAGAAAAAGAACTCTCTGTTAACAGGGTAGTGCATGTGGTGAGGCTTCCCAACGATCGCACACTACAAAAAACGGGGCCTATAGCCGCGTTTCAAAAACGCGGCTACAGACCCCGAAAACGCGGCTATATCCTATAGCCGCGTTTTCTAGAGCCGCGTTTGTAAACGCGGCCTAAGCGGCGCAGCAATAGGCCCGCGGGGTCTGTAGCCGCGTTTTTGAACCACGGCTATAGGCATCAGGTCTATAGCCGCGTTTTTCAAAAACGCGGCTACAGACCCACTTTAAGCTGCGTTTGTAACCGCGGCTATAGGTTTTATTAAAAACAAAAAAAAAAAAAAAAAAAAAAAATCTAGGTTTTTTTTTCCTCAAAAAATTCAAAATTCAAATAAAAAAAATTCAAAATTAATAACAAACCCAGAAAAACCAAAACCAAACACAAACCCAGAAAAACCAAAACCAAACACAAACCCAAAAAATTCAAAATCAAACACAACATACCCACAATACAAACACACCCAAAAAATTCAAAATCAAACACAATATCCTCATAATACAAACATAATATGCTCCAAAATATAATAACACAAACCCATAAATCTCCTCTCATTCAACAAAATCAACCCAAAGCTAACACTAAATCCATTCAAGGAACACAAAAGCATAAGCCCAAAAATAGAAAAAGAACAAGCTCAATAACACAAACCAATTTAAACATAAACACTATAGCACAAATTCAAGCACATATCAAAAAAATTCAAAATCAAATAATTCCATCAATGTAAAACCCATACATATAGTAGAGATGAGTGAACCTTAGCTTCTCCAATGAAGATTTCCGGTCATCTTTGCCAGAAAAATCAAAAGAATCCACTTAGTTGTGTTGAGAGAAAAAGAAAAGAAGAACACGGCAATAGAGAGAAAAGATGAGATATTTTGAATTGAGTAGTAGGGAGTAAATGGGGGTAGGTGGGGGGTCAGGTCAGTACTTTTTTATTTTTTAAAAAATAAACCTATAGCCGCGTTTTTAAAAACGCGGCTATAGGTCCTACTTTGTTAGATATATAATATTTTATTCTTCTACATATCTGAGCGTAGTTGTTTTTTGTTTTTTGTGTTACCTATAGCCGCGTTTTTAAAAATGCGGCTATAGGTCCTCCTTTTTTAAAAAAATATTTTAGTCCGCTTAAGGCGTATTTGGCCTGTTACCTATAGCCGCGTTTTTAGAAACGCGGCTATAGCCCCAACTTAATAAAAAAAAATTATTGGGCTGTACATGCTATCAAGCGTAAAAGTAAAATTTGGCTGGACCTATGGCCGCGTTTTCGGAAACGCGGCAATAGGCCCTTAATAAAACGCAGCTACACACATACAAACGCGGCTATAGACCTTCCCTAGAGCTGCGTTTTTTAAAATGGGGCTATAGGTTATGTCTAAAGCTGCGTTTTATAAAAAACGCGGCTAGAGGTTAGGTCTATTGCCGCGTTTCCTAGAAACGCAGCCATAGGTTTGGTCTATAGCCGCGTTTCTTTGAAACGCGGCTATAGGTCATGTATAGCCGCGTTTTTTTTTAAACGCGGCTACAGCCCGCGTTTTTTGTAGTGGCAACTTCTGAAAGTGATAATAATAATAAGTTTAAAATGAAACATTGATACTCTAACTTTCTTCAAATTTCATTTCAGTTTTCTAATTTTACTTTTGTTCATTTCAATTTTAAGTTTCAAATTTATTCAATTAAGGTATTTCTGATAACTTTTGTTAAAATTTAAAAAAAAAACCTGGAAAATATTTTTCAATTATTAATTGAATATTTTTTAATTTAAAAAATTTTAAAATTTTTAAAAATTTAAAAATTAATCTTACCATATAACAAAAGTTGATGGAAAAGTTTTAATTGAATAAACTAGAATATTAAAGAATTTAAATAACCGAAACAAAGTTAGAGAATTCAAATAAAATCTGAAAAGACTTAGAAGAACATTTTTACATTTTAGCCTAATAATAATCATAAAAACAATTACATCTTAATCTACTAAGCCCAGTGTAAAAGAAAGATATTGAATTCTTTAACATTTTAATTGAGGAGTCATTAAACAAAACAAATAAGAAAACCAAACCACATTATTATTGTTTTTATTTATTTATTTTAATTGACTTAAATTTTAATAATTAAAATAAGATTGTGGGTTATTATATTTTTTGGGTCATGCTAACAAATGCCCTTAAAATAATGGTTAGCAATTCATTTTAAAAAAAAAGTTTTGACTTTATTTTATGAAAAATAGAAAAAGTTATTAAAATATTAATTACTTTTTTTTTCATAAAAAAATTCTTTAAATGAATTATTGAGGGCTGGCATTTCCTTTTTTTTTTTAAAAAAAAAAAACAAGTGAATTCCTTTGAACCCGCTGGGATCAGCAATAAAGTACAGGACATATTCAGCCCAAAAAAAAAGTACAGGACATGACAAATTTGTTCGGAATTTATTCTTCTTCTTCTTTTTTTCTTTTTTTTTTGATGGACAGAATTTACTTTTCCTGGGTCTTCACTGCCTTTTATACACATTTGACCAAAGACTTGAATACCGGTAAACAACACCTTTTTTATTTTTCTTTTTTATATTCCAATACCAAACACCACTTTTCGGTTTTCAATTAACACTACCATCATTGATTATATTTAATAACTAGTCGTTAACTTGTATTATGTACAGGATTACTAAATGAAAATTAAATATAATTATTTTATTTGAAAGTACATTTATTGAAAATAAATAAAATTAAGTAAAAATATAGCTATACGCAAACTACTAAAAGAAGATAACAATATTTTCAATTTGTACCGCTTCTTGAATCAAAATCATACAAAAATCTTTGCCTAAAATGCAGCAACAATTTCAAATAAAAATGTGCAATATATGCACACTACATCACGTGGAAAAGAAATATAACTATGCAATAATTCATTTTTTGCATTTAGAACCAACAGGAAAAAAATCCCTTGAAGACGCAAAGCCTTGGCATACGATATGATATCTATAAAATGAACTTGCTTGCAGCTTCATGCAGAGCTGAAACACCAACATGGAGATCTGATATAGCCCCAATCTTCCATGGGTCAAATAACTTGGTGAAACATTAGACACAATCACTTGTTTAAGAAATTAGTACAAAAGATCATATCCCGTTGGACCATTTTATTAGTTGAAAGCAAAGCCAAAGCTTATCTACAAAAAATCATTGAATTCCAGATGGTACCAAAGGCAACAAAAATAATGGTAATGTTTATTGCAATGGTCAATATCTCTATTGCACTTACAGTCCATAAAGGCAATGTTTATTTCCATACCTACTATTTTTTTAGTATGTATGTAAAGTTGACTTAATATATATCCTTCTCAGTTGCATTACACACGGTATGTACAATTTTGAAGCAAGTCACATGGTTTAGTTAACCAAACAAAATCTAACACAAATAAATATCTAAAACATAACCAAATCTAACCTTTATACCTTTATATAATCCAAAAGCCTAAATCATAATCTATCCCAAGAAAATACCCAAACCTAGATCATATGTGTTAAAGAAAATATATACTATATTTAACAATATTTGATGCACAAAATTTTAAATTAAAAAAAATACCTGAAAGAATATATGACCTTTAATTTGGTTTCAATAGTGACATAATGAAAGCTAATCAATAGATTAACTAACCCCTATGACAAAGAAAGACAACTCAAATTAGTAATTTTATTTGGTAGAACAAAATAGTATATAATTGACGTTAAGATATGGTTGTTACTTAATGTCACCAATCACAATATATAAAGAATATAGGTTGCTAATCCAAGTATACTTTGTTGTCCATTAGAAACTGTTCGTAGAAATAGACACATCTATCATCAAAAGCTTAGGTAACACACTAATGACATAAACCTATCCGTCAAGCGTTAGTTTTAAAACCAACACAAGGTATGTAATAAACTAATTTTATTTTTTTTAAATGGTGTTCAAAGTGGGAAATAAGCAAATAAAAAGCAGCATTAAATAGAGACACAACTACTAAAATGACTTTCAAATCAATATCTAGAAATTCCTAAGGAAATAATATTCTCAAAAGTAACCACATACTACTTTGACTCCAAGCAAAATTATGAAAACACCAAGGTAAAAGTTCTAAAATTTTAAACCTCCTACTCATATCAAATAAATGCTTAGATCAATGACCACTACATTTTTAAATCTTATCCATCATAAATAACCTACAATTTACATATGCAAAACTGCAAACATACTGCTTCATTATTAGGAGGAAAAAAATTAGAGTAAAAGATTATTTGCATAGATATGACATTGTCTCAAACCCAAGGTTAAACTTCAACCTTAATTATTTCAATAGCATACCAATTATGTTTTAAATGTAAGTTTGGATCTATCAGAATTCAAGTAGCTAAATCAATGCTGATCAAAATGAGCAATGTACATTGAAGCAAAATTACTTAAAAATGGAAACTGAAAAAGTTCAGTCATGTAGTATATCAGATCTACATTATCGTTTATAGCAATATCTGCCTATTTCAGTGCAGTCAACTTAAAGGCTTCCTTAAAGGTCTAAGTATTGGCAGTTACCCCACAACGTTAGCCCATTGTCCATTACTATCTCTAGATCGTGTTGCAAGCTCCAGTGCAATGCTTTATCAATAATATATGCTATTAGTATAACACCTCACTGAGTAAAAATGTGTGTTTCAAGACTTCATCAATTAAATCAAGATAGTAATCAACACCAACCAAAAGAAGAAAAAAAAAAGTCAATCAAAATTACAATAAAAATCTAAAGATTTTCTAAAACAAAACCCAATAACTATTTAGCATCAAATCAACTGTGCCTACAATTTTTATTGAACCCCATAAACAAAACTATTTGCAACAAACAAACCATATATATCACTAAAAATTCTGAAACCACAATTAATTTACATCACTATAAAATAATTTTTCAACTAAATAAATTAATTACTAGGGCGACTCTTAGGCCTTTCAAAAACACACTAACAAACAAAAAACCATTAAATTGATACTATCTCCTCTATTTGCATCATTCAGTAGGCTGTTTTTCCTCTGTTTAGTTTCAATTGAAAAACTTAAATTCAGAGAAAAGAGAAAGAGAAAAGCAAGCGTACCTAGGCTTTGGGTATGGAGTTTGATTTTCAATTGAAAATAACAACAAACCGAGAATGAGTCACATAATAAAGAGAGGAAAACCAAAAGATGCAGTGGTGGTGATTCGTGGTGGTGGCAATCCCTAGTGGCGGTAGCGGCGACAGTGGGAGAATCTGAGTTTTGGGTTTTGATTTTGGAGGAAGGAAAGGGTGAGTTAGGTTTAGGGGAAGGAGATGTTAGCATGTGAGAAGAGGAGAGATATTTTGGTTTTAAAGAGGTATCGGGTTTTATAACGTGTATTTGGTGAGGAAAAAAATGAGATTTATTTTTAAATCAAATTTAAAAAATAGAAGAAAAAAAATGCCGATATAGAAAATTGTGGGAGCTTCATATATATATATATATAGAGAGAGAGAGATTATCAACATTTATTTTATATATAATTATAAATCTATATAGGGATTTTCAGGCTGTTTAAGTCATGAACTTTAAGTCTAAATTCTAATCCAAGCAGTCTTAATTATGGACACTAAGTCTTGAATATTTCAAAATATCATTTAGTATGGTTTGGTAAGTTTGCAGAATCAGCAAGTTAGATATGACAAAAAATGTGACTGGCTACACATGTTTTTGTTTGATTATTTTGTTAGGAATTTGAAGGATTCCATTATGAAAAAAGAACAAGGCCTGTATCTAGACATCGATTTTTCTTTTTCTTTTTCCCTCGATTTTTGGTAGATTTTGGCTCGTATGGTTTTTTTTTGTTTGGTGATGTTTGGTTGGCAAGAAAATTAGGGAAGATCTGGAATTTCTGCAGTAACCAAGATCACTACATACAAGGCCTGATTCCCTTCCTCCTCCTAAATTCTCTATCGAACAGATGATTTTCTTTAACTTTTATTTTTCATCTAAATTGTATTGTGATCCTCTCTGGAATTTCTTCAACTTAATTAATCCCCTCACCAAGTCCAATTTGATATATAATTTCTCTCAAGTTTTTTTTTCATGTGTTTGACCGATTGTTGTTACTTCACTCACGTTTGGAATTATATATAACCTAAATAAATAAAAAAAGATAAAGTAAACCACTATGCAATCCAGCAGTACGCGTTGTATTTATTTGTGTGTGTATAGTGTATACCTGGGAGTGTTGGAATTAAAGGGAATTATAGTGATTTAGTGTATTTTCTTTACTTCAAACACCAAGGTTTTTTCACGGTACCACTCCCATATTTCTCTCTGTGCTTTATTTTTTCCGTTTAGGTGTTAAGATAGGTGAAACTTTTTTTTTTTTTGAAAAATAATTACAACAAACTACTAACTTCACATTTCGAACTTTTTTTCCCATAGGCCCTTCAATACTTTTTATATAGGAGGTGTCAATTTTGTCACAAGGCATTTAGCGTGATAGGTAAAACTTGAAAGGCTATGTATGTTTAGTTGCTGTGATAAATCATAAATGAGAGATGATATGGAAAATTGTTTTTTTCTTTTTAATAAATAATTCAGGCTGGAGGAATTTTCTTCATTTGAAGTTGAAGTATTTTATGAGTACATTCGCATATTAATGTTTGTGAAAATGCTGAAATAGTCTCTTTTTCTTTTGTCAACTAACAAATATCCTCGAGCACACTCTTTTTGTTTGGTACGTACGTAGTAGTTACCTGTCTTGGCTTTGATAATCATATATTTTACGCCCTTTGTTTTTTCACAAATATTCTCTAAAAAATTGGTCTTTTTTTTTTTTTTTTTGAAAAATAATTACAACAAACTACTAACTTCACATTTCGAACTTTTTTTCCCATAGGCCCTTCAATACTTTTTATATAGGAGGTGTCAATTTTGTCACAAGGCATTTAGCGTGATAGGTAAAACTTGAAAGGCTATGTATGTTTAGTTGCTGTGATAAATCATAAATGAGAGATGATATGGAAAATTGTTTTTTTCTTTTTAATAAATAATTCAGGCTGGAGGAATTTTCTTCATTTGAAGTTGAAGTATTTTATGAGTACATTCGCATATTAATGTTTGTGAAAATGCTGAAATAGTCTCTTTTTCTTTTGTCAACTAACAAATATCCTCGAGCACACTCTTTTTGTTTGGTACGTACGTAGTAGTTACCTGTCTTGGCTTTGATAATCATATATTTTACGCCCTTTGTTTTTTCACAAATATTCTCTAAAAAATTGGTCTTTTTTTTTTTTTTTTTGAAAAATAATTACAACAAACTACTAACTTCACATTTCGAACTTTTTTTCCCATAGGCCCTTCAATACTTTTTATATAGGAGGTGTCAATTTTGTCACAAGGCATTTAGCGTGATAGGTAAAACTTGAAAGGCTATGTATGTTTAGTTGCTGTGATAAATCATAAATGAGAGATGATATGGAAAATTGTTTTTTTCTTTTTAATAAATAATTCAGGCTGGAGGAATTTTCTTCATTTGAAGTTGAAGTATTTTATGAGTACATTCGCATATTAATGTTTGTGAAAATGCTGAAATAGTCTCTTTTTCTTTTGTCAACTAACAAATATCCTCGAGCACACTCTTTTTGTTTGGTACGTACGTAGTAGTTACCTGTCTTGGCTTTGATAATCATATATTTTACGCCCTTTGTTTTTTCACAAATATTCTCTAAAAAATTGGTCTTTTTTTTTTTTTTTTTAAACCATCTCATTTTCTGGAGTTTTGTATTAGTCTGAAAAATGGGTTAAAAACGTTTTTTTTTTGTGCGCGCGCGCGCGCGCGCTTGTTGTATACTTGCAGTATGGCAGTCTTTCACTCGAGCTCTCCTTGTTTTTCTCTCACAATGTGTGCGAACATATACACAAAAAAACACCAAACATAATGTTTATATTATATATGATAAAATAACACTACCATATTGTGGGGACCATTACGCATAAATAACTATGAACTGACCCCCACAGTATTTTGCTATTTCCGTTTGATCACAGAAAATGTTTTCTGTTAACTTGCATTTCTCTTCGTACCTACTAATTTTTTTTCCTCCAAATAAATGGAGTGTCTGTTTCTTTTTGGGAAGGAAAGTGAGGGGGTTGGCTAATTCTTTCTCAAGTATTTTTGGGCAATCTTGTCATGTGGGCTTCAAAGCTGCCTAATCTATATATATATATATATATATATATATATATATATAAAATATAAAATTAAAACCTTTAAAACTTTCACAATTTTTCACATAATCATTTTAATTTATAAAAAAAAAAATTAATTTTTAAACTAAATATTAAATGCTACACGAAACTTTTGACAAACCCGACTATAGACTATAAGTTTTTTGTCAAACAAAAAAACAGATCTCTTCTGGAAAAATATTGAAAACCCCAAACACCCTCTCCCGATTTTCTTCTCTCTTTCCCACCATGACATATCCACCATTGTCCGTTGCCGTCACTGTCAACTACCAATACCATAGCCATCAAGTTTGTATCTTTGTCGCTCTCTCGGTTTATCTTCAACTTAATAGTTTTAGAAAAAACCCCAATATATTTGGTAAATCCTTCAATCCGTGGCCCTCTAAATACTAACACACAAAAACCCCCAGATAACACATTCTAAATCATCCTAGATCATTATTTAAAAAAAAACAAAACAAAACAAATTAAACTACATTACTGTGTCTGTGCTGTGCACTCGCACTGCCAGTTGCTTATCGCATGTTTGTAGTTGTCCTCTCAACTCTAGCTCCAGTCCAAGCCAACACCATTGGTATATCTCTCTCTCTCACACTTTGTTTAGTTACTGTTAAGTAGTTTACTGCCTTTGTTGCCTTTCTTTTGACTTTTGAGAAACCGTGTGCTGTATAAACCTACTGCTCTACTTTAACAATTTAAGTTCCTTGACTTCTAAACGTGTGGCTGTCTATTGATTTCATTAAAAAAATAAAAATAAAACTTGTGGCCGTCAAGTTTAAAGTTTTACCCTTTTTTTTTTGTTGAAAAGATCTACTGTGTCGTTGAGAGAAAGAATGTTATATATAATCTAATATAGTATATAATACGCTATAATATATATGTATATATAAAATAGTTAATGTATTTATACAAGGGTATGACTTTTGAGATAAATAAAAACAATTACTTAATAATAATTTGATTGTTCACACATTTTTTTTTCTTTTTAAATTAGCTATATACATGAAAACCATTTACAATTTGTGCATATTCTTTATAAAAAAAATGTTCAAGTTTCAAAAGCTATTACTCAATCATCTTTTCAAAATGCTAAAAATGTATTTGTTAAACCCCTAGAAAGCCTAATGGTTGGCTTTACATCAAGTTTGTTTCGATAAACAACAGATTTAGCAATAGTGTTTATTGAAATTATTGATAGTGTATGATTTGCAAAATAAATTAGAGCAAAAAGTGGATTTGTGTAGTGAGGTTGTTGTATGTTTTTTATTTTATTTTTTTGTTGCAAAAATGAATTTGAATTTTGGCCTTGAGCCAAGTAAACATACAAAGGTTGTAATCCTCTTTGCAAATAGTTTCCCCATTATTTTTAATGTTGCTTTAGTTTCCAACATTATACTTTCAACATACCATTACACTTTCTTTTTCTTTCTCAATCTTATTTTCTTTTAAATTCTGGGTAGGCAAATCAGTCTCTCACTAATTCTTTTAGCTTTCTTTTGAACGTGGAGTTGGTTAATTATCTTTTTATTTCATTATCCTGCGTATCGTACAGGTTAGCAACTAGTGTGATTAGTTTGAGGAACTCAACTTTCATTTTTCGGGAAATTTATGGGCTAGACCCATTCAATGTGCTATTTATCCCAACAAATCCAACTTGAAGTTCTGTTCTCCAAACTTGGCCAGCGAAAATCCTAAGTTGCTAAAAACAAATTTCTTGGTTTGATTACTATGAACTTCAGATGAATCTGTTGCATTTTGTTGAACGCCAAAAATATTCCAAATAAGCTAAGGCAAAGCCCCTTTCTGACCTTTATGTGGGCTTACATGAGAAAGTTTCAATGGTTTTTACTGTTACACATACCAAGTTTGCTTATTTGGGCTCCATATGTGACTTTGAAACGTCCAAATGAATATCAAAATCTTAGAGGTACCCTTCCAGTTGCTTGGATGGTCTGTTATATGGGCTTTACTTGTAGACATTGGTTCATGTATTTTAAATGGTTCAAGTTCCTGATGATGACCTCTCGGAATTTAACACTACATTAAACACTGCTTAAGAACAAATGTGTTACATCCATGGTATTATTCTCGTCACATGTAATTGATTAAGAACCCTAAGATGCATAGACAGTGGGATTATTTTATTTTATATTTAATTAAAGATGTTTATGAATTCTCCTATATTGCACAACCGATGTTTACCATTTATGCTGCAGTCTTAGTTCTTACAAATCACAGGATGAAAAGATCTAGATAGTGTTTGGGGCAAAATCTTTACAGCCAACACACTAGGAAAGCCCAATTAAATTTTCGTATTTGGGCTCATAAATTTGTTAAAGACCTAGTAACTCATAAGTCATATATAGCTAGATTAAATGGTTGTACAAAATGATGAAATGTAGTACTGTACTTGGAGTTATCACCTCAAAGTGGCAGGTGGTAGGGAAAAAAAATAAGAATAAAATAATATATGTAGAAGCCTAGGTGATTTGATTTAGATGATATATATTGTTTTTTCCTTATCTCTAAGTGATGGCAGGTGGCAAAAAGTAAAGTGTGTCTCTCTTTTGATTGGGTACTGTTATTAGTGCATGTTATTTGTATATAATTATTTAATTAAATTAGTGGACCTCTAAAATTTAATTAAGTTTTTCATGTTAGTTAGTTTATAATATATTCAGAAGTGGTGATGTTAATTTAGTGCTTTTGTTTTTAACTTTTATAATAAATTTATCTATCACCATTTAGACAGGAATAATTATTAATATTTATGTCATTTTTGAAGGGTGTAGATATAATGCCGGTTGATAAATCTTGGATCAGTCTTTCTAGTAGGTCATGTGAGGAATATATAAATGAAGTAATAGAGTTTGTTGATTATGCATTTCAACGTATCAAAGATGAAGATATGAAGATAAAATGTCCTTGTAATGATTGTAACAATAGATATAGAAGAACACGAGTTGAGGTTACAAGAGATCTCTTATGGAAAGGGATGAGGCGTGATTATACTAGATGGCATCTCCATGGAGAGGGAAATAGTGATGAGGACGAAGAAGGCAGTGATGAGGATGAGGATAATAGTAGTGATGATGAACAAAGTATTGATGATATCCATAATATGATACTGGATGCTTATCCTCATATGAGAGATGTTGAGGAAACAAGTGAGAGTGAATCGCAAGACCCAAATGAAGAAGCAAAAGAGTTTTATATATTAGTAAAAGAGGCAGACCAACCACTTTATTTGGGATGTAAAAAGTATTCCAATTTGTCATTTATTGTCAAATTAATGCACATAAAGTGCAAGAATTCATAGAGCAACAACTCATTCACAATTTTGCTAGAGTTACTGAAGGATGCATTTCCAATGTGCGAAAAATTGCCCATATCCCACTATGGGGCAAAGAAGATTGTGAGTGAACTTGGTCTAAACTATGAAAAGATCCATGCATGCAAAAATGATTGTATGCGATATTACAAGGAGCATTTGGAAGGAGATAAGTGCTCAGTTTTTCAGATCTCAAGATGGAAGTTGAATAGCAAGGGTGGTAAAAAAGGATGCTAAAAAAGTCCCATGGAAAGTATTGCGATATTTTCCTCTTAAGCCGAGGCTACAAAGATTATTTATGTCATAAAAAACAATTCCAGACATGAGATGGCACCATGAGAATCGTTCAAATGATGAAGTACTAAGGCATCCCGCAAACGCTGAGGCTTGGAAATCATTTGATCGAACTCATGAGTCCTTTTCCTTAGATCCTCGTAATGTAAGGCTTGGGTTAGCTACTGATGGCTTTAATCCTTTTGGAGAGTGTTAGCTATAGTTGTTGGCCTATTGTCGTATTCCCTTACATCATTCCCCCGTGGATGTGTATGAAAGAGCCTTACCTATTCCTGTCTCTACTTATTCCGGGCCAAAAGGGTCCTGGCAAGGATATCGATGTATTTTTAAGACCATTAATTGATGAGTTAAAAGAATTATGGGAAAAGGGTGCTGAAACCTATGATGCTTCAATGCAGGAAAACTTTCAAATAAGAGTTGCATTAATGTGGACTATCAATGACTTTCCTGCGTATGCTTATACCTCAGGTTGGAGTACACAAGGGAATCTTGCATGCCCTTGTTGTGGTAGTGAGACTTCTCATCGTAGGTTAAAGCATGGTAGCAAAATGTTCTATATGGGTCATCGTCGATTTCTTTCTCCTGACCATAAATGGCGATCACAAAAAGCACAATTTGATGGTAAGAGAGAGATAAAAGGGGCACCAAAACGATTATCTGGTGATGATGTGTTGAATCAACTTGGTACTCTGCCACCAGTAACACTAGGCAATGCCGTTAAAAGGAAAAGGTTACCTGGGCGTGGAAAGTGCCACAATTGGAAGAAGCGTAGTATTTTCTTTGATTTGCAGTATTGGAGAACATTGTTGTTGCGTCATAATTTAGATGTGATGCACATTGAGAAAAATATATGTGATAGTGTGATGGGGACAATGTTAGATATTGATAAGAAAAGCAAGGATTCCTTAAATGCTAGGCTCAATCTAAAAATGATGGGTATACAAAAGGAACTTCATCTTGAAGATGGGGAGACTACTTTTCATCGTGCTTGTTATACACTCTCAAAGGATGAGAAAAAGGCTATGTTTCAATGGTTGCAAAATGTAAAGGTTCCAGATGGTTACTCAACAAATTTGTCTCGGTGTGTGAATGTAGGAGAACAGAAGATTTTTGGTATGAAAACTCATGACTGTCATGTCTTCATGGAGAGACTACTCCCTCTTGTAGTGCATGAATTATTATCTAAAAAGGTATCTGATGCTTTGATCAAGCTTAACAATTTTTTAAAAGAATCATGCTCCAAAGTTCTACGGTTGGGGGACTTGGAGCATATGGAGCACACAATTTTTTATAATTCTTTGTAAGTTAGAAAGAATTTTTTCGTCTGCTTTCTATGATGTAATGGTACACTTGCCAATTCATTTACCTTAGGAAGCTAAAGTTGCCGGTCCAGTGCAATATCTTGAATCTTATTGAGCACTTTTCAATAATATAAATATTTGTTTGGTTGAAGCTGTGACCCTTTAGTCAAAAAAAGTTGTGACCCTATAATAGTAGTATTATAATAATAGTATTTGTCTTGTAGCTATATCATAATATAAGTGTACCGTAAAAAGTAATTTTAACAATATATTTTTTTTCTAAACTTTAGCAATTTGTTGAAGCTGTGCATGTTATTATAATAGTATTATAATAATAGTATTTTTCTTGTAGCTATATAATAATATAAATGTACCGTAAAAAGTAACTTTTAACAATTTTTTTTCCTTCTAAACTTTGGCAATTCGTTGAAGCTGTGCATGTTATGTGTATATAATTATTTAATTAAATTAGTGGTTCTCTAAAATTTGATTAAGCTTTTCATGTTAGTTAGTTTACAATATATTTAGGGTCTGTTTGTTATGATATCTTAAACTCATATTTTTACATTTTAAACAACTTTACATATATTTTCACTCACATAAATTTCAAAAAATTACAAAAATTTTATCTCAAACTACTCTACCAAACACCCCCTTAGAGGTGGTGTTGTTAAGTTAGTTTTTTAGTTTTTAACTTTTATAAAAAGTTTATCTATCACAATTTTTTTTTTTAATCTTTATATTGATATTTCTAATATGTGGTCCTTGGTTTTAATTATGTTTTTGTTGACTAAATAATTACAACTTATCAAAGATGTGGCTTTTTTTTTAACTACGTTACAAGTGAATGGCAAAGAAAAGTAAGAAGCGAGCTATAAAACAAGCGAGAGATAAAGGTGATAGTAGTAGTCAATCACAAGTTGCACCTTCATCATCTGAGTCTCCAACTAATGAAGCACTTGTTTCTTCTAATAGTGTGATTAATGGGGGCAGTGAAGGTAATAGTTAATATTTTCCTAAAGTTTATATGCTAATATACCAATTTTATGCTTAAAGCTTATTTATTTATTTTTACTTATTCCATTAATGGTAGGATCTACTGTACAAAAGAAAAGAGGTCGGGGAAAGGCTAAGGGTGTTTATCTAGGTCATAATCGCAAGTGTGAGATACATGACAGGAGGTTTTTTTTCCCTATTTTATGCTTAAAGCTTATTTATTTGTTTTGACTTATTCCATTATTGGTAGGATCTACTGTACAAAAGAAAAGAGGTGGGGGAAAGGCTAAGGGTGTTTATCCAAGTCATAACCAAGAAAAGAGTGATAAAAACAAAAGCAATTGCAAAGAAAATCAAGCTATCATTGCGACTATAGGTTCTGTACCAATGGCTAAGCATAGAAAAGAATTGGTATGATAAAATTGCCATGTTAAATTTCTATAACATTAGTTCGTATATTGAATTGATTTATCTTATGATTTTCCTTTTAAAATTTTCATAGGAGGAGAAGAATGGATGCGAACCAAGTCCAATCGAATGCTTCAGGTCGATGCATATGAAAAAGGATGGTGTTACTTTTGCCAGTGAAAAAGCACAAAAATTATATGTATGTTATTATTATTTTTAAATGTCTTTTTGAATTTAAAGTTTGTATATATCTAATAACGAAATAAATGTTGTTTTAGGAAAAAATGGATGCAAGGAAATCAGAGGTTGCATCGAAATCAGAGGTTGCATCTTAGGGTGAGATTGTTAATGATAGTCAAATATTCTTTGAAATGACTAGACGTCCTACTCGTGGTCGTGTGCTTGGCATGGGTGCCAATGTCAAGCCTAGAGATGTGTATGGCCCAAGTTCATCTAACCGGTGTAGTAAGCGGTGTCAAGCGGATTGCTTAAAAGAAAAGGAGGATTTTGAGCTTCGTTTTAAAGAAGCAGAGGATAAAAGTTCTGTTGAGAAAATGGAATTGCAGGGAAAAATCAATCAATTGAAAGAGGAAATCCCTCATATGATAGCAAATGCTTTGAAAAAGATGGGCTTTAATTCTATGCAAGAACCTACCACCCAGGTATATTTATATATTTTTCAATATAATCAACATCAATATTTTTTGCTATTTTCTTGAGGTTGTCGAAATAAGTTGTAAAGTTGCTCATTATAGATTTCAATTATTTGGATCACTAAATTGAGATTAAAAAAATGTTGTTTAACTTAGTATATCTTTACCTATCCATGAAAAGTACATGACTTGTAGTTTTTGTTATGAAAATGTTATTAATGTGATTATTGGTGGCAAATTTATTCTTTGAAGCTCTCATTCACAAGAGAACTACAAGGTTCTTGTTAGTAACGATCCTATATTCAAAATTTGATGTTGATAATACCGTTGTTATTCATTGTGGGGATTGTTGTTGATGTTGTTAAATTAATACGTTTCAATATCTTTATTACGTATTGTAATATAATTTGCATAGTCATAATTTTTTTGTATACTTATTTAGTTTAATCAAAATATTACAGGCCAATGCTATAGGAGGAAATCAAAATGTGGACGAAAACACAGAAGATGACTCTGAGGAGGAAGATGACTTAGATGGCTCTTAGAAGGAGAATACTGATTCAAATGATGATTGATCTTTCAATATTTATGTTTTCAAGTTTGGTGAAGGATATTATAGCTTTCATGTAGACGTTTTAATTAATATTTTTTATTCTATTTTATAGACGTTTTAATATTTTTTTTATTTCATTATGCACTTTCTAGATTTGGACAAATATGGATTTGTGCTTGTTATTTGAATTGAAAAACTTTTGGGAGATTTATGTTTCCTCGCAATTAAAATATTAGAAATGATCTCTCTTTCATTATTGACAGAGTTATTTTGTTGCAAATAATGTATTATTGACGTGGTGAATAGGTTTCAATAATGGTCAAAGTTCATTGAAAAAGGTAAATGGTCACATTCATAATGTATTGTTGATGAAAAACCAATTATTTAACGATGGCTTTTAGTCATTGAAAAACTACATTAACGACGACTATAGGTCATCACAAAAGTTATTTTCGACGACAAACCAAGTACTTATGACAACTTTTATTTGTCAAAACAAGGGCATTAACAACGGCCTTCGTTCGTCGTAGAAAGTATTTCATCGTTTGACTTCCTCGTATGAAGTTACATTGTCGACGACAAACCAAGTAATTACGACAGCTTTTACTCGTCAAAACAAGGGCATTAACAACGGCCTTAGTTCGTCGTAGAAAGTATTTGGTCGTTTGACTTCCTCGTATGAAGTTACATTGTTGACGACAAACCAAGTAATTACGACGGCTTTATTCGTCAAAAAAAAGGTATTAACAACGGCCTTAGTTTGTCGTAGACAATATTTGATCGTTTGACTTCCTCATATAAAGTTGTATTGTCGACGACAAATGAAATAACTACGACGGCATTTTGTCGTTGAAACTATGCATTAACAACGGCCGAAGGTCGTCACAAAAGGTATTTGGTAGTCCAACTTCCTTGTATGAAATTGAATCTACGACGGCAATTATCAAGTACTTACGACGGAGTTGTGCTGTCGAAAATGAGTGTTAGCAACGGTCTCGTCGATAATATAGTATTACCAACAAGGCTTTTTCCGACTGCTATTGACCGCCTTTTACCATCGGTAATACTAATCTGTGACGGCTTTTTGTGTTGTTGCGATGTACTCTGGCCATCGCTAATAGCAATCTTTTTTGTAATGTAGAGTCACGGGTATAATTAATTGATCTTAAGTCTGAAACTACATAGATACATGAACAGGTGCCCAGATCAGGACCACTCATTGGACAGAGCATGAGACATGAGACAAGATTAGGGTCATTGTAAATTAACCAAGTTTTATCAGGTATTGAATGTTCAAGTTCGATTGGACAATAAATATAAAATATTCAAGCATATAGCTTGAGCTTGAATTAATTTTAAAAATAATGTTAATTTGAGCTTGAGCTCGTTAAAAGGTCCAAAAGCTTAAGCTTGAGCTTGACTAGTTGTTGGATAGTGATTAACTAGCCATCACTATTGTTGTTTGTTTAGAATTAATGCTATTCTAGCTAAATTATGGACAATTTTTAACTTATCATTTTTAATGTAAATTTTTATTATAAATATTCTAATTCAAGATTAATTTATTTACGATATGTTTTTCTTTTTTCCAAGTCATTGTGTGCTTCTCACTATTCACTATTAAAATCAGTGCACAAATTAATATATTTATAAATAGAGAATGCAAGATTCTTTTATAGCTATTTGTATGAATAAGAACTTAAATATATGATTAAATTGCTTGGAAATATTTAAGTATATACCATCAAGATTACTCAACCTAGTCTAAAAGAAAGACACTAAACATGAGTATATATAATAGAGAACATGCACGAGTCTTGCAACCAAATATATGCCAAACTATTTCACTGGGTGCGTAAGTATCTAGCATGATCGGATGTCAGCTCAAGCATTTAGTCAAACACATACTAATTTTAGGTACTCATATCAGGGTAAAGCCTTCTTTCAGTGTCTTGGTTGGTAGATTAGCAACTGTTTTTCTTTACACCCCAATGCTAATGTTGTGGAATCTTATACGTGCAAAAAGGTCGGTTCTATGTTCTACTATAAAAGTCAATCTGAGAAGCATTCAATGCTTGAAAACCATAACAACAAAAGGACACATCCTTTCTTGATGAAGCAAACCATGTTTTGGAGAAGTACTCTCTCTAACATTGTAAAGGTGGTAATGATTCTGGCACTGTTGCTTTTTAACGTCAAAGCTCTTGAAGCTGCAAGGCCGCCTTTGAATGCCATGAAGCCAAAACTTGGAAAAATCAAGGTGTCAGTTTCATCAAAAGATCGAGCACCGGTGCAATCATCCGCTTCTAATCCATGTACTCGCGTACCTGGACCCAATGGTGGAGATTCAGGTTGCCATAACCCATAAATGAAGAAAACTAAAGCTTCAGGGCCTTAGGACTGGGGACGTGTGGTCTTGTGGTACTAACCCAGCCAAGGTTTTTTTTTTTTATAACTTCAATCGTATTAATAAAAAGATAAGTAGCATAAGGACAATCTGCGTTACAAGCTAACCTTAGAATCCCCCAACACGCACATATTGAGCTTTATTTCGGGTGTGTATTGATAATATTTTTTAGCAATTGGGAACAATAGGTTATTATTTATAGAAATTATTGCAGCAAGTTTGTATTTATTTTTTATTCTTTGAATTTTGAGGTACTTTCGGAGCACGGAGAATGGTGCTCATTCCTTTCACATTCATGGTGGGATCCGTTCATTAAATGCATGATGGAGTCCACCATAAATGTGAAAGAAGGGAACACCATTTTACTATACTCCGAAATTACCTAAAAATTTTCTTATTCTTTACCCGGATGTGGGCTTAGAAGCGTATGAGTTGGGAAATAAATTATGGTGAGTGAATGATGAATATTTTTTTGTCACAAGCTATGTCATTAATTTATATTTATTGCTTTTTCTTTAAAAAAAATTATATAACAAAGATTAAATATAAGAAACTCAAGGAACCTATGATTTATTATTAATATTATTATTATTATCATTATTGCATGAAAGACATGCAGATTTGGAAGGATTGACACGGACATGAGTATGACACAAAGATGCTGACAATTGGTATAAGATGAGTACAACACTTTAATAAAATATCTGTGTTTCCTAGACCTATATGTTATAGGAAAAAAAATAAAGTAAGATTTACGTGGTACGTTACAGGTTACAGTGCACCCACAGACGGGGGACAATGAGTCGATGATAATCATTATCCTATTGGAAATAGCTTAACAAAAGAGTTCGGCTAGGTGCCAAAAATTGGTTCTTATTGTTGCGAATCTCCGTGCGCAGCTATTTCTTACTTCTTTTCTTCTTTTTTTTTTTTTTTTTTTTTTTTAACAACTATAATCCCTCTAAATAAAATTTATTGTTAAAAATTAAAAATTAAAAATACTGTAACAAAATAATTTTTAAATATATAAATGATTATGCAGACTCATTTTTAATAAAAAATAGAGGAAAAAATATATAAATAATATGCGCACAATACGTAAACACTACTTGCACTGCACATTTGTCCAAAAAAATCGAAAAAAAAAAAGAAAAAAAAAAAAAAGAAGTAGTAGAACGCAAAAAGGAAAACGTGGAACTCATAACATTATGAGTCCGTTTGGATAGAACTTATTTTGCTGAAACTAAAAACTGAAAACAAAATAATTTTTAAATGTGTGAATAGTACCGTAAGACCCATTTTTAATAAAAAAGTTGCTAAAAAATAAAATTTGTAGGACCTATAAATAATACATTTGTGCACTATTCATAGCTGAAAAGTCAAACCTTGCGACTGAGTTAAAAAAAATAAAACACGATGAACGCAGAAACTTAAATCCAAACGCCCTCTACATATTTCTTACTTATTTTGAAGCGACATCACAAAAGTGATAACTTTTTTTTGGTAAACTACAAAAGTGATAAATGATAGGGCATCGGTGGTACTATGATAGCGCGTTGCGATGAAACAAACTACAAAGGTTAGTACTGCTCTGATGTGAAAACAGTTGGGAATGATTAAAAAATAAATAAAAATAATTATTATTATTATTATTATTATTGTTAACTTATTTACTTAATATGAAATAAAAAGGTCAATAAATTAATTAATTTATAATAAATTACAACATAAATTATTTGAAATAAAACTAAAATAAAAAGTGTAGATGATGAGTATAGTATGATCAATCATTCGTTACTATGGATAATGACTTTTTTTTTTTAGAAAGAGTTTCAATCTATGGCGTCCGCTTTTGATGATACTCTTTATCATCAGACTAAGACACCAATCAATTTTTGGTGTAGGCGGGAATTGAACTCCAAATCTCTTATTCAACCATTAGAGACTTTATCAGTTAAGCTAACTAGAACCCGCTACTATGGATAAGGAAAACTGTTAATGATGAGTAGGATGCAAATGTTCATTTGTTAGAGCAATAGTAGTGGTTATTTCAAATCTATCATATTTTATCATTTCAAAAAGTCACTTTATCAATTATACAATACTATTTTACAATACATTCAGCATCCCAACTTTTATTTTCATATTATACTCATTAAAATAATATTTCTACACAATAAAATAATATATCTCAAAATCACCATCATTTACAATATAACATATTATTTATTCTTTCTCTCTCATTTTTACTGTTCAAGAACAACCACAAATTTACACCGGCCACCATCAACACCAGCACAACAACTCACAAATAAAATATCCCAAATCCACTCATAATCACCAGCCACCATAACCACCGGCCACCATGGCCACAACCCAAATCCAACCAAATTTGCAACAAAAATCATCTAAAAAACCAATGAAAATCACGCAAACCCAGCACCACGAAGGAACAAAGAAAAAACACAACAGCATCACCACCTAAAACTCACCATCAACACCATCACAACACCATCCACAACCCACAACCCACAATCCAAAATCAACCAAAGACCCATGCCATAAACCCACAAAATCAATCCACAACCTAGAAACTCATATCGGTGAGGAGCAAGACCAGTGGTGAGTTGGCGGCATGTAAGGTCGGCGGTGGTGAGATCGGCAACTTGTAAGGCAGCAGTGGTGAGATCCATAGCAAAATCCATCGGAATCCACCTCGCCGTGACCCATGTCGATCCCCACCAAACTCATCACCAATTTGAGCAACCTAGAAAAATCCACCCCCATCTCTACCTTGCCGTGACCTCGCCGACGACCAACAAAACCCAGCAACATCGGACTTGAGAGAACCACGACCCACAACCCACTTCAGCCATACCCACCTCTTCCTTTAAGCACTGATCACAGCAAAAAAAAAAAAAAAAAACCCATAGAACTCGTCGAATTGCAACCCACCAGAGAAAATGAACCACTGTGATGTTGATGTTGATGTTGGGAGGAGGATGGTGTTTGGGTCTGAAGAAAGGAGAGAGCAGATGGAGAAACAGAGAAGAAAGAGAGAGAAGAGAACAAAAATAATGAGAGAGAGGAGAGAGAAATTTCGGGGGAAAGTAGATTTTTTTTTTTTTTACAATACTGTTACAGTGCAATTCTAAAAGAATTGCATTGTAGCAATATTGCAAATTTTTTTTGCAATACTTGGGTTTTACAATCCTTGATGTTGAGGTCTTTTAGACTTAAAATGCCAAACCCACCTTACATTTAGCATTTGCAATCTCCACTGCTGATGCACTTACTATGGACAAGGATAATCGTTAATAATGAGTAAAGTGTAAAATGTTGTCTAAAGTATTAGACGACCCTTAAGTATTAAAGGCCAGTCATAACTTGCCTATAACCGACGGACCACAATGGTTAGATGAAAGGTCCTCTAGAGACGATTAAAATATTTAACCATAAAGAGGTTTAGAGATGTTATTTTGGTAGTAAAGAAGAGGAGGTAAATAGCCTCCAACGGCTATACAAAGCTAGATTTTATAAAGCCATCACCCATGATGAAGAGGGGTATACATTCACAATAATATTAAATTCTTTAAGTATTCTAAAGCTTTGTCAATTATCTAATTTAAGTATCAGAATGTCCTTGACAAATACCACTTGGATGTTGTTTCTTCATAGTTAAATTTTTTTTTTTTGCAGAAGATCATTACTCTTCCATTCACCTGCAATGAAGAATTCAACGGACAACTATTTTTATTTCATAAGAGATTAGCATTGGGGGTGTAAACACCCCCCAGTTGCTATTTTAGCCACTGAAAACCCAAAAATGCGCTCCAACCCGATGTGCAAAACCTAAAAATTTTACAACCCGTGAACTGTAAGTACCTATATTTACAACCCACGGTTCATGACTTTCTAAACCCAAACAATATTAATTTATTCATTTTTTGCTCTATCTCTCTCTTACTTTTTCTTTGACCCTTTGAAACTCTCTTCTCTCTCAACTCTCATTTCTCAACTCTCTACTTTCTTGTGGGTTTTGTGTGGATTTTCCTTCGATTTTTTATGTGGGTTTTCGTGCATATGGTGTTGCCATGGTGGTGAGGCATTGATGTGGTGGTGAGGTGGAGGGCGTGGGTTTGTGGGGATCAGCATGGAGGAGGTCTGAGTTTGTGGATTGGCATGGTGGAGGTTTGAGTTTGTGGATCGGATGGTGGATGGTGTGAGTTTATGGTGATCGGCATCGATGGTGGACATCAGCGTCTGTGGTGGAGCGTGGAGGCAGTGGGTTGAGGTTGAAGTTTGTGTTCGTGGTGTGGTTCATGGTTGTGGATGAAGTGTGGGTCACAGTGGTTGTGGGTTGATTCGTTTTGGTGGTGATGGGTTGAATCGTTTTGGTATGGTTTCGGTTTGGTAGCTTTTGGTTGATTTTGTGGGTTTGGTGGTTTGTTGTGATGTTTGGCGGTGCTGTGGTGGTGGTTCAATGGGTTTGGTATGGGCTTTTTGGTTGGTTCTAAGTGGTTTGCTGTGTGAATGGTGGTGGGTCTTCGTGTTTTGCTAGGTTTGTAGTGGTTTTTCAGATGTATGAGTTGTGGGTGATGTTGGCGGGCAGTAACGAGGAAGAGGAAGAGTTGTTGGGTAGAATAGAGTGATGGGAGAAAAGAGAGAGTAATAGATTTTTTTTATTGTTATTATTTGATGGTGTAGTTTATCTGTATATATTAAGAGGATTCAGAAAGTTAGTTATTGCTTTTTTTCCTGTCAAAAATACCCCTAAATTAATTAACCAACAACATAAAAATTGAGTTAAAATAATAAATTGGTAAAAAAAGTTAGTTATTGTTTTTTTTACTGTAAAAAATACCTCTACCTAAAACTTAAAAATGAGGTTAAAATAGTAAATTGACAAAAATAATAAATTCCTACTTCTACATTAAAATGTCTTCCTACTTCTAATAAACTCCTTATTTTACGTTAATTTGAATTTCTACTTCTACTCACTAACTCCCTACAAAATAGGATTACTCTTTTGCTAGTTTTAAAACTCCTCCAATCCTCAAAAAAAACCCTACGTATTCTTTTTTTTTTTTTTTACTTCATCACGATGTATTTGTTTCTTCTGTCTTCCTTTTTTCAATTTTTTTTTTTCAATTTCATTAATCTAATCTCACATTTTTATTTTCCCAAATCTCTTCTTTTTTATTAAAAAAAGAAAGACTCCTACTATAAAAACAAGTACTATAGCTTCTATGCATCCTTATCATCCCAACATCTCCACTAAAAAACAATTACTACTATGTAATCTCTCGCGCTTTTATTTTTGTTTTTCACTTTCTCACTCACGATCTCCTTATTATCATTAACCTCCACGTTTGTTAGTCTGTTTTTATATTTATCTTATATTTGTAAAGGCCAAGTTTCATTCTCATCAATCTCATGTTTCTTTTGCTTTGTAAATTTTTTTGACAATTTATTCAATGTATGCTTTTCAATGGTTATTTTTTAAAATTAAGCCAAACTTTAGCAACTAATTGATGACTTCACTGGATTTGATGTTAGGGACACATTTTATGAGGTCTGGAATTGAGATTGGCAAATGCAATCAAGACTCAAACCATTCGTTGAGCAATCAATTATCTTCCTAAATTCTTGGTAGTATAGATTTATGCATTTATGGGAGAAATAATTTTTTCATCACACCTTTTTTTTTTTTGTTGAAAAAAGTAGAAATGTCAAATTATTATAAATGCAAATTATTAATTTTTGCCCAAAAAATAGAAGAGCCTTTGAGCACGCGTTCATGCTTGTACTCAGAGGCTAGTATTATTTTAATGAGGTGTATATAAAAATAAAAACTGGTATTGTAACTTTAAAAATTAAAAAAAAAAAAACTAAAAGTCAACAACACGTACCAAATGGGCCCAAAAAGTTAACAATCTAATCTCAAACTAAAAGTCTATTTGGTATGTGTATTTAAATAACAGTTTTCAATTTTTTTAAAAATACGTATAAATAAAAAAATGTATAAAAATATATGTAATATTGTTTAAAAACTAAAAACATATATTAATAATTATGTACCAATCATGCCTTAAAACTCCCATGATGGATTTCTTTTAGCTGGCTTCATCGCGAAGCTAACCATGTTGGGGTATGTTGCTAAGTAAAATGGTCCATTTGCATAAGGAAATTTTTGTACAATTTGACCACTAAGCTTGTCAGAATTTGTCTTCCAATGTTTCCTGACTCTCCTCCACATTAACTGGGCTGACGTGTATATGTACTGTAATCGTCAATAGAAAGTCGACAAGATCACGCCTTTCCCCGCTTGATTTCAGCTAAGTGGAGTGGAGTAGTTGCTCCAACATTGATTTGGACTAGCTACGTACTAGCTAGGTAACCATACTAAAATTTAGTCGACAGAAGGAATAACTCGATAATTAGTGTGAACACAAAGAATAAAGCCAGACTTGAAAGAGTACTGAAGGATCTAATGTAAAGCCACAGCCCACAAGGTCTTCGGAAAGGAGCAAGGAACTGGATGTATTTCAAAAGGCAATAATTACAAAGTTCATATTCCCGAATATGAAGAAGAAAAGTAATTTAGCAAAACAAAAAAAGAAAAAGAAAAAAAAGAGAGAAGTAAAGTAAAAACATCTTATCAAATTGCTAAAGATATGAGATTTAGGGTTTATTTGGTACATGTATTTAAATACATGTTTTCAATTTTTAAACAACATTATATATATTTTCACATACTTTTTCACCAATATGTATTTCCAAAAAATACAAACAACGTTACTAGAACATCATTACCAAATGGGCCGTAAGGCTGCGTTTGTTTTGGTTGAAAATAGATTTGAGAAAATATTTTACACACAGCCGTGTGTTTGGTTGCGCATGTAAAATTTGGTCAAACAGAAACTCATTGCATTGATTGTAAAATTTAGCCCCCATACCTGTAAATGAATTTTTCAGGACTCATTTTACCTTTAAGCCATTTTCGAAATTTTTCACTCCTCACACACTCCACATGGTCTGACTCCAAGCTCACTTCAGCCCCAGCCCACACACCACTGAGAGAGAGACAGAGCTCCACCCCACACTCCGACGCCAATCCGAGTACCACCCTGCACTCTGACAAGCGACGCCGCTGTCGTCCCCTTTGTGGGGGTGAGTTTTCTCCCTTGTCTTCTCTTATCTCACCTCCACCCATCTCTGCATGTACCAATCCATACACCTCCGCCCATCTCGAACTCTCCCTCATGCCGACGAAGCCCAACCCGCCTCCAACATCTCTGATTCATCGCTCTAACGTCGTCGGCAAAGCCAACCTCTCAAACCCACCCTATACAATACCCGATCCACATCCCTCGGAAAATGTGATGAGGAATATGGGAATTGATTTTTTATTATAATTATTTACACTGATCAATTTCTTTGTGTATATAGGCTTTTTATCCATGACATGAGAAATGGATTTTTTTTTTTTTTAAATGTTTTGAGAAATTTTCTTTTCTTTGAAACCAAACCGAGGCAAGATATTACTTGAAGAGGACATAAAATCTTCTCTCTTTTTTTATTTCATTTTATTTTGAGTGATGTAGAGGCAGTGGCCAAGAGCCTATATCATTTTTGTTCTTCGTTTCAAAATTTCTTTACTTAATTTATTTCATAGGTCATAGTGATGTTTTTGATGCGTTTGGATTCGACTAGCTTCTGAAAGCTCTCTTTATTTATGTCCTTCATCCATGTTGTACACAGCTTGGCTACTAAAAGCAAATGGAAGTAAATTTCTGATGTTAAAATCCTCTTTGCTGTATTACTGATTTTGGGTTCAGTTCTGTTCTTTCATTATGTTTTACCTTCTGCTAGGATGAAATGTTAGGTAATTAATTGATCTAGTCTAAAACTATACAAATACGTGAATAGATGGCCAAATTAAGACCACTCGTTAGACAAAGATTGAGACAAGATAGATACATCAATATAGAATCTATGGCGCCACGTTTGGTTATACCTAATCATAACATTAACTTCAAAATACAATCGTCTTCCGCAGTAAGATCTATCAATAATCCATAATCAATACTCAACTCAAAGAACATCATATCAGATTATTGGTCATGAATTTATTTAATGGTACCATAAGCCATTACATTCTATAAACTATAAAATAACAATTCATCTATTAATGAAATATTCAATTTATTAAATTCATTTCAAACAATACATCATATATGTGATAACGTTTGCACTTACAAAATTTCCACCTTACAAGCATGTAAGGCCTACAAAGAAGGAGTAGAACATCCTCAAATAATCAATATATTTGAACATAAGAGCTAGTATTTTCTTTTTTTCTTTTTTTTTATAAACAAGTGAATTCCTTTCAACCCGCTGGGATAAGCAAAAGACAGGACATAGTCAGCAAAAAAGAAAAAAAGTACAGGACATGACAACTTTGATCAGAATTTTTTCTACCTGGGTCTTCACTCTTCACCACATTTTATAGTTTTATACACATTTGACCAAAAGAGTTGAATACCGGTAAACAACACCTTTTTTATTTTTCTTGTTTATATTCCAATACCAAAACCACCTTTCGATTTTCAATTCACGCTACCATCCTTGATTATATTTAATAATTATCAACACTTATTTTATATATAATTATAAATCTATACAGGAATTTTCAAGCTGTTTAAGTCATGAACTCTAAGTCTAAACTCTAATCTTTTTTTTCTTTTCTTTTTTTGAGGAAAAGTCTAAACTCTAATCTAAGTGGTCTAAACTATGGACTCTAAATCTTGAATATTTCAAAATATCATATAGTATAGTTTGGTAAGTTTGCAGAATCAGCAAGTTAGACATGACAGAAAATGTGACTGGCTACACTTGGGCCTCACGGTAGTACTCCCACAGTCCTGCTGGCAAAATGTATTTTGCCTCGGTTTTGTATAAGCCATCCATTAAGAATGTTCTAGTGTTCCTCAAGAAAGAAAAGGAAAAAAATATTCTTGTGTTCTTAAAAAGAAAAAAGGAAAAAAGAAAAGATAAAGAGAATTGTGAGTTATATTCCCGATCACACTTATAACCATCAAATCCAAAGAAAGGCTCTGGCTAGAGCTCTTAAGATACGTCTTCACTCTCTTTTTGAAAGGATAAAGTTTTTCTTTAAATATTTTTCAAATTCTTTCTATATCTTTTTGTGTAGGTAAAAATGGTCAGCACACGCATTTGGGCCTAATTTGGCGGTGTGAGCTTGTTCGAGCAGAGTCTATGAGGCCCACAAGCCAGCTCTTACTAGAAAGGTTGATGAGCTTGTCCAAGGAGAGGCATCTCCTCGGCTGAGTTAAGTGAAGATCGTATGACACGTCATGATATTTGGGGAGAGAATTCTGAAAAACTTGTTGGATAAAGATGTGTTACACACGGTTATAGAAAGGGAGAATGTATGAGAAATATCAAGAGAAAAAGCTGCTACCACAGCATTAAAGATCCTGCATCTACTCATCTGGCTGCATTAATGGGAAAATGACCTCTGAACAGTAAATGTTCAGCCTTCCAGCTATTGTTTGAAGATTTTCAGAAAGTGGTAAATGAGACAAGTATCTAATTGGGTGATCTGTGCTACACAAGAAAGATGAAAGGGAGGAAAAAAGGGATATAAAAAAGGAAAGAGGCATTAGGAAAAAAGGGATCGGAGAAAAAAGAGAGGAAGAGATAGAGAGAGCACTATACACATTATCTTGAGTCTTAATCCTTTGTTTAAAGAAAGAAAGGCAATACAAGTAATCCTCGGCTTACGTTCGAGGAGAGTTTCCGTTATTTTCATCCATTGATTGCGTGGGTAGTGGCATTCTAGCCCACCTATCTGTTGTCTAATATACATAAAGCCTATGTTTCAAGCCCACTCTCCACAAATTTTATTGTATAAGGCACTTTGGGCTTGAACCCATCACTCGTTTAGGTCCGAGTACAAATTGTGCACTTACACTTTTTATTAGATATGAATCTTAAAAATTTAATTGTTAAGTTTTATGTAATTTATATTCTTAACATGTATGTCAAATTTAATTTATATTAAATTTAATTTATTATATAATTAATAAACTTAAATTATTTTATATATAATTTTAGATTACAAAAATTTAAAGTCTAAAACATTTGATTAATGACATAGCTAATGATTTTTTATCTTCTTTGAATTTAGCAAACATAAATAATATTATAAGAAAATGTAATCCAATTGTTTGATTTTCAAAATTCATATTTAATAAAAAAATATTGACCGAATTTAAAGTATTTCTCTCTAAACTATTTTGTAAAAAAAATAAATAATAAAAAACTTTTTCAGTCTAATGGAAGGATAGCTCTAAGTTCAATTTTTTTATCAGCCGTCATATCTCATATTCTCAGTATTGTACAAAACAAGCAACATTTGGCACAAACTTCTATAAATCTCCTTGTATCAATATTATAGGTGCTCACTTCTCAGGTTTTTTTTTTTTTTTTTTTTCAAAGCTATTTTCTCATTCAACGAAAAATACATTGGATATAAATACAACCTTTTCTGATTAATCAAAAAATGTTTAGGGGAAACAAGAAAATGTCGCCAACATTGTAAAGGTGGCGATGATTCTTGCGTTGCTGGTTTTTAACAGCAAGCCTTTTGAAGCTGCAAGACCTTTGGATAACATGAAGTCGAAACCTGATCAGTCACTCAATGTGTCAGTTTCAGAAGTTCGAGCACCAGTTCCACCATCAGCGCCTGATCCATCCACCAACATTCCTGGGCCCAATGATGAAGGTTGCTCTTAAATAATTAAACATAATGAAGCTTTAACTTTGGTCAATATCGTATGTATTATATATGAACATATGGGGGTTGTTTGTCATGTTTAAGGTTTGCTTTATGTTATAGTTGCATACTAGATTTGGAAACAATTGTAGCAAAAAAAAAAAAACTCTTTAGAATAAAAAGCTTATGCATATAATTTGAGGCTTTTGTGCTACAAGTTTTTGATTTGTTTCTTTATCATTACATCAGTTATCTTCTCTTTTTTTTTTGAAGGTAAACTCAGCTATCTTCTCTGTTTACCTATATTAAAAAGAATGATTATGATTAATTATAGTTAACTCAATTGGTAAAGGTTTTTATGGTTTTATAAGAGTCTGGGTTTAATTTCTGTCTACACTAAAAACTGATTGATATCTTAGTGTGATGATAAAGAGTTATATATTATCAAAAGCCAGTGTCATAGATTGAAAAACGATGGTTCACCCTTGGGCCCACTAAGCCCAATGAGAAGAAAAAAATTCTTTGTCAAAAGGCCCAAAACTCACGCGAGAGAAATATCAGCCTACAAAGAATCGCATAGAATAGGTGCGTTTCCACTTTTCAAGCTTTTGGTCTGTTCAAGGTCAGCTCTTCCTCTCTGATTTCTTTATTTTATTTTCAATATTTTTTTCAAAATTAGTTTATTGAAAGTTTGGATTTGAGTTTGATTATTATTATTATTATTTGGGTCCGGTTAAGGGCACACGTTAAGCTATCTATTTATGATAAAATTTTCTCAAGAATTAAAAAAGTTATCAATACTTTTTCAATTCTCGAGAAATTTTTTTTTCAAAAATAAATAATTATTGTGTGCCCAGATTAGCAAAATCCTTATTATTTTTAAGGTCGGTTTGTTAATGGGGAATGTTTTTGTTTGATTATTTTGTTATAAATTTGAAGGATTCCATTATGAAAAGAGAGCAAGGCCTGTATCTAGACATCGTGTTTTTTTTTTTTTTTTTTGGGCGATGTTTGGTTGGCAAGAAAATTGGGGAAGTTGTGGAATCTCTGCAACCAAGATCACTAGATACAAGGCCTGGTTCCCTTCCTTCTAATTTCTCTATCAAATAGATGATTTCCTTTAACTTTTATTTTTCACCTAAATTGTATTGTGATCCCCTCACCAAGTCCAATTTGACCATTTCTCCCAAGTTTTTTTCTTGTGTTTCGCTGATTGTTGTTACTTCACTCACGTTTGGAGAAATATATATAAAAAATAAATAAAAAAGGATAAAGTGAACCACCGTGCAATCCAGCAGGGCAAAAATGGACAAATGCCCATTTCACACAAAAAAAAGGGCAAATGCTCCAATTTTCAAACTAATTAGGAAAATGCCTCTCTTTTAAAACTCGATTTTCTCAAAATTATGTTTCAAAAAAAAAAAAATTCTAGAACCCTATAGTGAAGTTTTAAGAAGTCTATAGTGACGTTTTAAGGACCTATAGCTGTGTTTTGTAACTTGACTTCTATGAAATTGAGTTACATGCAAGTTTTTCTCTTTTGTTTTACCTATAACTCGACTTTATGGAGCTTGAGTTACAAAACACCACTATAAGTCCTTAAAAACGTCATTATAGGCTCCTTAAAATGTCGCTATAGGACCTAACTCGATTTTGAGAAAATTGAGTTTGAAAAGAGGGGCATTTTCCTAATTAGTTTGGAAAAGAGGGCAACATGCTGATTTTTTTTTCGCAAAAAGGGCAAAAACCCATTTTGGCCAATCCAACAGTATACGCGTTGTATTTATTTGTGTGTGTTAGAGCACTTGCAGCAGTGTAGCTAAATAGCTATATAGCTATTTTAGCTCTACCAAAACACCAAAAAGAAGCATGTAGCAGTGAAGCTAAATCTATATTTTTTTAGCTCATTGCTACAGTGCACATCTATCTATAGATGTGCACTGTTCATGAGAGCTAAAAAAAATTAATTTTTTATTTTGTGTTCACATTACCTTTTTATTGTGGTGTTTTTATTGTAGTGAGATGTATTATTTTAATGTGGTAGATATATTATTTTATTGTGATATTTATATTATTTTATTGTGTTGAAAGCTAAAATAGATCCACTGCTGCAGCATGTGTGTAAGTAAAATAGATCAAGTAACTTTTGGTAGAGCTAAATTGCTAAATTTTTAGCTCCACTACTGTGGATGCTCTTAGTGTATTCCTAGAAGTGTTGGAATTAAAAGGAAATTATTGTGCTTTAGTTTATTTTCTTTACTTCAAACACCAAGGTTTTTTTCTCGGTACCACTCCCATATTTCTCTCTGTGCTTTATTTTTTCCGTTTAGGTGCTGTGATAGGTGAAACTTGAAAGGCTATGTTTAGTGGCTGTGATAAATGTGAGATGATATGGGAAATTGGTTTTTTTTTTTTTTTTTTTAAAATAATTCAGGCTGGAGGAATTTTCTTCATTTGAAGTTGGAGTTTTTTATGAGCACATTCGCAATCGCATATTAATGTTTGTGAAAATGCCGAAATAGTCTCTTTTTCTTTTGTCAACTAACAAATATCCTAGAGCACGCACTATTTGTTTGGTACGTAGTAGTTACCTGTCTTGGATTTGATAATCATATATTTTACGCTCCTTTGTTTTTTCATAAGTACTTTCTAAAAAATTGGTCATTTTTAAAAATTAAAAAAAAAAAAAAACCATCTCATTTTCTGGAGTTTTGTATTAGTCTTTTTGTGCTTGTTCCATACTTGCAATACAGCAGTCTTTTACTCTCTCCTTGTTTTTCTCTCAAAATGTGTGCGCACGTGCCCAAAAAAACACCCAACACTGTGTTTATGTTAGTATTACTTTATTTGAGTTACTTTACCAGTTAGCTCAACTGGTTAAATTTCTGATAGTTAAATAAGACAATTAAGGTTCAATCTTCGTCTACATCAAAAACTGATTGGTGTTTTGGTTTAATAATAAAGAGCTATTATCAAGAGCGGACATCATAAGTTAAAACTCTCTCTTAAACAAAACAAAAAAAGTATTAAATCGTTCTCAAGCAGTTGAGGGGAATGTAGTATAAAAGTGGCTCTTTAGTTTTGTCAGGCCCTCCTTTTTTCTTTTTTCCTTCTTTTTTTGGGTGAAGACACTATTTTTACTACCAAAATGTAAGGATCAATTTCCTAAAAATATATATATTTAGAGATCAAATTAGTTTTTTTGCTTTATTTTTTTTTAAGGAGTAGTGTTTTGATGTTACCAATTTATTGGATTGACTTAAGGTATTAACATGGTTGTTAGGATCTCGATCCGGCTACATCACCAAATTAATCCAAATAGTAGTACAATCGTTTATAGGGTGGAGTTTAGGTATAATCGTGATCTAGATTGTGGGATCGCGTAAGGTCATGATCCTAAGCCAATCTTAGAGGATTCTACCATTCAAATTAAGTTTTTTTTTTTTTTTTTTTTTTTTTTTTTTTTTTTTTTTTTTTTTTTTCTAGATAGTTTCAACCTATGATGTCCTCTCTTAATGATAGTTCTTTATCATCAAAGCAAAATACCAATTGCTTTTTTAGTATAAGCTGAGATCAGACCCTAAATATTTTATTTGACACTAAGAAACTTAAACAATTGAGTTAACTAGAATGGTTTTATGAAATATTTGGATTTATGTTTGTTTGCTTTAATGAAATGCATTATTCAGCCAAAAAGATTTGCACAGATGTTAGGTGTATATTTAGCATATTTCCTAGTCGTGAGCTTTGTTTTCTGTCATGTTTCCATCATTTCTTCCGTCCCTCCTCATGTAGTTAATGATGAAGAATATTGAAGAGATTCTAATCTTTTACCAAAAATAAATTAAAGTAAAGAATATTGAGGTGTCAATGATGAATAAAAAATGTTATGACCACAACTTTTGTCACAATCTGTCTATGTAACAAGTCATGAGTGGTAGAGTAAAATTGATGGGTTTATAATTCCATCACTCACAACTTGCCATGTGAGTAAGTTGTGACAAAAAATTGTGATCCTAACACTGCTGATGATGAATTAGTATTGGGTCGGTGTTTTACTTTGTCAAGTTTTGTTTGCTTAAAGGTCTTGTAATGCTCTGGCTCATAAATGCTGCAAGTGGGCAACAACAAATATTTTGTGGAACCTATCCTATTCCTAGCATTAGCACAAAAAGATACTATGTGTTGGGTGTATGTATCCAGCCTTTCACAACACATGAGATCTAAGTCCCATGTGTTGAGAGCTAGTATTATCTTGGGGATATGCAGTTTGCTTTTCTTTTGTTGCTGTACGATTAGATGTGCATATAATTTAAAGGCAAAACTATACTATTCGTTCCTCAAGTTTATCATGTGTGAACTTGGCTCTTCAAGTTTTAAATGTATACAAATAGTCTCTTAAGTTTTCAAAATAAGCAATATAAATCTTTCAGTTAATTTCCATTAACAACACTACTTACGTGACTAACAAAATAATGACCTGACATTTTTTAAATGATATAACATTTATTTTTATAAAATACTATCAATGGTTATTGAATTAGATTTAGATCATCCCCAAATACAATTGCCAGTCACATTTCTGTCGGCCCATCACCGGTACCCGACCCAAGAAATCATTGGACCATCCACCACCAAGCATGGATGACCATGAAGGTGCATATCTGCGACTATTCATCGATGGGGCCACCTTTTACAACCGCATTGTTCTTGGGAGTCTCTTGCTAATGACACTGTGGGACCTACTACCCCACTTCATCCAAACATGGGTCTGCAACTACATTGGTGGAACTTTAGTCCACCTACTCTCTAGCTTCCTTTGGTGTTTCTGCAGAGCTCGCAAATCTCTTTGAGCTTGTACACCGAAGTCACATTGTCTTTGTCCGACGTGGCATCGTCAATCATTCTTTAATTAGATTAAAGCCAAGGCACATAATCGACGGTGCTAGATAAAGTTTTTCTAAAACAATTGCACTGTCGAACAATAAAGTTTTTCTTTCCAGTATGTTGACATTGCCATGGCATCATTTTTGTACTGGGTTAGGATAAAGATTTGAATTAGAATGGTCTAGTTTCTTAACTTTTTTTCTTATGTGTAAATTTAATTTTTTAATAAAAAAGAATGCCACATCATTTAAAAAATGTCAGGTTGTTATTCCGTTAGCCATGTAAATAATACCATTAATGGAAGCTAACCAAATGACTTATATTACTCATTTTAAAAACTTGAGGGACCAAGTACGCTTATAAGGTAAATTTTAGAGGCTAATAATGTAGTTTTGCCTTCTTCTTTTTTACACAATATAGAATTTCTACTCTAAACTAATCTAAGTGTATATGTGTGTGAAGCTTTTTCTTAGAGACTTGAACCTCGACTCTTACTCCTATACCCCACAAATACCTATACTTGTGGAGTGACCATAGCACCAAAGGTTCACGGTGGTTAGTTTTGCCTAATTTAAATTATTAGCTAATGGTAACTATGAAAAATAGCATTTATTCTCAACAGAAGCTAAAAGATACCAACAAAAATATTAATTTTTGCAAATAGGATCAGTTTAAGAGACAAACAAATCCTTGAAAAGACAAGGATTGAATACATGTGTTTTGTTACATCTAACTATCCAAGAGATAATAAGTGTCTGCTTGGGAACAACTTATTAAATTTTTTGTTAAAATTTTTTTGATGAAAGTGTGCTAAAATATGCTTGTATCTTGAAATTTTTTGAAAAGTGAGAAACTCACCCTAAATATACATAAAACTTGATGTCAAACTCACTCTAAGTATACATAAAAACTGTACATAAAAGTTAAAAGCTAAAACTTAAAATTGATGCCAAACTCACCTTAAATATACATTTCTAGAAGTTGTAGTTATCAAAAAATTCAGCAAAGTCACTAAACATAAAACCACGATTACATAGTTCACACAAAACCATATGAACAAAATGGTAATAGGGTTCCATAAAAAATTTATATATATATATATATATAAAAGCTGTTATAAAGCATTTGGGAGCCAATTTACAAATACACAGATAGAGATAGTTGGAAACTTGATTTGAGGATGAAGTGTTTGCACTTGTGTGGAAACTTACTAACTTTCATAACTCCTCAATCATAAGTACAAACGAGTAATTCTTAGATACTCTCGAAGTATGAAAAATGGTACTCTTTTCTTTCACATTCATGGTGAACTGTACTTATTAAATTCATAGTGAGGTTCACTATAAATGTGAGATGAGGGAGTATTATTTCTTTGTGTCCCGAGAGTACTTAAGAATTTTTTAATACGGAAAACATGGCATTTGATTGTTAGTCACTTTCTAGATATATAGCTCTCTCTCTCTCTCTCTCTCTCTCTCTCTCTCTCTCTCTCTCTCTCTCTCTCTCTCTCTCTCTCTCTCTCTCTCTCTCTCTCTCTCTCTCTCTCACTCTCAAATCTATTTTTCTTATTTTTGACTAAAGAAGTTGATTCCATACCGTACCAGTCAAAATGACCGGTATTTACCATTCCGGCATATACTCCAGTATAGAAACACTGGTGTTTTGTGTCGGTTCAAATACCGATCGTACTGGACTTGTTTCAGTTGTACCAGGTTATATACCAGATTTCGACCGAAAAATGAAAATTGACCAGTTACTAAAATTCAAAAAAATAAAATATATATATAAACAGAAAAGAAAATAAAAATAACCCACATATCGTCATTGCCACTGATTTTCTAGCACTGTCCTTGTCTGCTCCTCTTCTTCTCTTCTTCTTCTTCTTCTTGCACTTTTCTCTGACTCGTGCACTTCTTTTAAATGCATTATGAGACTTTCTTTTGTTTTTATATAAAGCAAGGTACCTTTGTTTCATGTGGTGGTGTATCTAGACACCCACCCACGTGAACTAAGTACTAAGTACTAACATTTTAAAGTTACAATTTTCAAAGAGCTACTTTTTTTTTTTTTAGAACTCAGGTTTCAAAAAAATGTTGGGCGAAAATTATTAATTTTTTTCCATACCTGTGATCTGCTAGTGACTATCAAATGTACATCATCATCATCATTTATTTTTTTTCATTGAATTACATCATCATCATCTAAGGAGATTCCATAGGGGTAAACATATTAAATGAGACATAGATTTATAATTTTAAATATTTTTAAGAAAGTATATATATATATATTTTTTATTGAACATATATATATATATTAATTTTTATATAAAAATATATCAATTTAGTCACTACATTGTATATTGGATGATAATTGCTTACATGGAAAATGACCAAAATAAAATTTTAGTTTATTGTCAATCAACAAAAGCTAATTTTTTATTTTAGCCATTAGACACGTCATCAATTTTTATCTAAAAAATAACTGCAGAGACTAAATTGATATGGTACTGAAAAATTAGAGGCGAAATTGACACAATTGAAAAGTTAGGAATCAAATTGAAATATGATGTATAGGATAGGGACCAAATATATAACTTATCCATTAATAAAATAACATTGCAGGGACCATTAGGAATAAAAAAATATGAACTGGCTCCAACAGTATTTTGCTATTTCCATTTGATCACAGAAAATGTTTTCCGTTAGCTTGCATTTCTCTTCGTACCTGTTATTTTTTTTTTTTAGAAATGATATGTCCACAACATTTTTACAATATTTTTTTACAACAAATCTTAATTGGCAGGTTGTTACTGGTTGTTATTGTTGAGGCAAAAAAATAATCTTCGTGTTAGGTTCAAATTTGAACCAATAACAACTAACTACTTGTAATTTGTTATAAAAATATTGTGAACGTAATTTTTTTTTTTTTTCCCCCTCAAATAAATGGAGTGTCCGTTTCTTTTTGAGAAGGAAATCGAGGGTGTCGGCTAATTCTCAAGGCCTTTTCGGGCAATCTTGTCATGTGTGGGCTTCAAAGCTGCCTAATGTGATTAGTTGAGAAACTCAACTTTCATTTTTCAGGCAATTTATGGGCTAGGCCCATTCAATGTGCTATTTTTCCCAACAAATCCAAGCGAAAATCCAAAGTGCTAAAAACAAATTTCCTGGTTTGGTTACTATGAACTTCAGATGAATCTGTTGCATTTTGTTGAACGCCAATAATATTCCAATTAAGCTAAGACAAAGCCCCTTTCTGACCTTTAATGGCCTGTTTGGATGTTAAAAAAAGGAGGGGGAGTAGAGTAGAGGGAAGGGAAGTAATTCAATTATCTTGTTTGGGAGTTTTTTAAGAAATGAAGGAGAGGGGTTTGGTGGGGTTTAATACTCATGTGCAAAAAAAAACACGAGACTTAGGTTTAATACTCATGTGCACTAAATTTGATAAGATGCTAAGTGCTAATACACGACAAGTATTGAGCAGATATTAGTATCCTATTAAGTTTGGTGTGTACTGCACATGTATTCTCAACCTAAATCATGTAAAAGGAACTGGTTAATATATGTGCTTAAGACATACGTTAGTAAACTATAAAACCCAAGTTTTAAACTGCATAATCACTTACTAGCTTTATCAAATGCGCTTCGCACTTGAACAATTTTTTTTTTTTTGGAGTTTAATGTCATAATTTTTTAATTTGAATTTGACGATTGTTAGTGAGGTTATATGTGAATGAATTTTTAAGAAGCTAAAATTTAGGATTTTGAAAAAGAGTAAACTCCAACTTGCCAATTTTTAGGATAAAAAATGTATCAAACGTGTGTAAAGTATATTTAAACAAAGGGTGTGTACTAATTTTTAAGAAAAAAAATTTTCTATACTTGAATTCAATTCTTAGCTAAATTCTCTTATATATATATATATATATATATATAAGAGGACTACGGCTATTCCACTTTTGCTTCTATATTAAAGAATGCCTTTAAGTGGGTTTAATACACGTAGTGGTCTTTGAACCCACAACTTAACCCTCCACTAATTTTTAGCATAATTAGGGCAAAAAATTTTCTATACTTGATTTCAATTCTTAGCTAAATTCTCTTATTTTTATATATATATATATATATATAAGAGGACTACGGCTATTCCATTTTTGCTTCTAAATTAAAGAATGCCTTTAAGTGGGTTTTATACACGTAGTGGTCTTTGAACCCACAACTTAACCCTCCACTACGTGTATTAAGCAAAAGGTTAAAAATTCTGAAGGGTGTGTACTAAATTCTCTTATATACTCATTGGTTAAGTTGCTATACTTGAATTCAATTCTTAGCTAAATTCTCTTTTATATATATATATATATATTATATATAAGAGGACTATGGCTATTCCATTTTTGCTTCTAAATTAAAGAATGCCTAAGTTTTAGACTTGCTGAATGTAAGACACAGAAGTTTTGTTCATGAAATCAACGAAACCTGAGAGATTGGTGAGAGAAAATTAATTGTTTAACACGCACCCTTAATGGCCTTACTTTTTACAGTATAACAACTTTTGGGTTTTCCAAAATTCCTTTAGAAGGAAGGAAGAATTTGCTTGAAACAGTAGATATATCCTAGCAAAACCTGTGCCTAGGGTATTGCAATATTAATTTATGAAAAATTTGACAGTTTCTTTTTTTAGTGGAACATGGTAGATTGACTAGAAATGCGTTAAACGATAGAGCGTACCAACCCTTTTTTTTTTTTATAAAATAGAATTTTTACTTTAACCTAATCTAAGTATATATGTGTGTGAAGTTTCTTTTTGGAGATTTAAACCTGACTCTTGCCTCTCATACCCCACAAGCACTTAAACTTGTGAAGTGACTATCGCACTAAAAATGCACAGTGGTCAACCGTTTCTACTTTCTAGTGCCTCAATGTGTTCCATTACATTTCGATTCATTCTGTGTTGGAAGGGCCATTATGTTGTCTTACGATGTTAGCAGTAGCGGTAGTGGTAGCGGAAGAAGAAAAAGTGGGAGATAGACATACATAAGTATAGAAAAATGAATTTCATAGGGATTAGGGAACGTTGGAAAAAAAAAAAAAAAAATGTGAGCCAAAAGTAGTAAGAACAGAAAAGTGAGCCAAAAGAAGATATGCTTCTTGTTTTTTTAATTGTAGGCATTCGGGATAAATTCTAGAGAATATGAAAGTGGGAAAAATTTAATCATGTCAAACTTGTGGGCACCCAATATTACTATTCGTCCAAAACTCATTGGCACTGACTTTCTCCAGTCTAGTCCTATGATAACATCATCATTATTTTTCAAAGCTTTAAGCTTCTTTCAAGCTATACCCTGGGGAAAATTTTGGTGCCACACCATTGGTCAAATATTGGTCCCAATTCTTTATTCACGAGTTGTGGTTAGTAGTGAGTTGTGACATGTAATGAGTTGTAGTTAGTGAAGGAATGTTCCTACTATCATTCTTCTACCAATTATAACTCACCACGTAAACAAGTTATAACTAATTATGTGACACTAAAATTATTCATTGCGAAAATGGGAAAAAAGTTTTGCTCGTTTTTTGCCCCATCAAGAACTTAGTGTACACGTTTTTCAATGTAAAGATTGGACTTTTATAGAGGAATTTTTGTATTTAATAAAACGTCTTTCATTTTTTATTGTTGTTTCTCAAAAAAAAAATTTACAATATTTGCCATTCTTGATTAGTAAAAGTTTGCGGTGTGTGTAGAGTAGTGAAGTTGTTTCGTCTAATTAATTACGTAAAACAAAAACTTAGTGCAAACATTTTTCTTTTTCTTTTTCTTTTTCATTTACTGATGGCTTTCACGTGGTCGTTCTGACTTCTGAGATCATTCAACAAGAGAGGTGTAGTTACGTCATTTTAGTAATTAATATTTTATTCTTCCTCTTTCCTATTTTTTTTTTTTAAAAAACCTTTTTTTTTAAGCCAAAACTTTTCTTTTTTGTCTGTTAGTAAGTTGCAATTTTTGTCGGCCAGCAAATCACTAACATTTTTTTTATTATATAAAATTCGAAATATGTACAACATATATACATGTATATTGTGTAACAACTACCTAATCGATAAAAAAAAAAGTACATAAATATTATAAAAAGTCATATAATTTTTTTTATTTCCGTTTGGATAGTTTATCTCATGTCCACGTTTTTACCAGCACATGATGTACTGTTTATGGGCATAAATAATACACCAAGGCATATAAACAGTAATCACAAAGTAAACAGTAATTTTTTCCAAATCCAAAATGCAACTATAATATTTTTGGAGCATCCATTCGTACACAACTATAACATAAATGATCCCCTCAAAAAAAAAAAAAAACTATAACATAAATGATAAAAAAAAACATTTTAGGGTCTGTTGGTTGTGTAGTTAAAAAAAAAAATTATCAAACAGACCTTTAATCTTCCAAATTCAAAAAAAACGAAAATGAAAATTAGAATCAACCATGGAAATTAGATTCCTCTCTCCGTCGTTATCTTTAACCACAGAAACTAGGATCCTGGTGGTGCAGACAAATGAGTACGTGGGTTTGGCATTGAAGGAGGAACTGGACCACAACCTTGTGGAAGAACTGACCCCATCTTTGTTGAGTTCATCACAGCAGAAGGCGTAGCCCTAATAGATGCAAACAGGCTTGTAGTTAAAAATGAGCACAGCCAAAATCAGTGGCAGCTTCAAGAATTTTTTTCAGAGTGTTTCTTAGGTATGTGGTTTTCTTATCAAATATTTGCCCATAATTTTAGCAAAAGAATAAATAATAAACTATAAGTTCATTTGAAATATTAATAAAATTATTAATTATTGTTGTTTAGTTGTTTCCTTAATTTGTTTGTTTTTTATAGACTATAATTTGTTATATTGTTGTTTTATTAATTATAAAATTATTAATTGTTGTTTAGCCTAACATAATTTAATTTGTTTATCTTTTATAATGTATTAGTTAATTAAATTATTAATTATTGTTTATTAGTTGCTTCCCCAATTAATTATTGGTTAATTAAATTATTGTTTATTAGTTGCACTAGCACACACTCCATGTGCATTTACTTCTCCCAATTCAAATATTCCACCCTAGCCCCATGCCCCCATCCACCCCTACTATAGTTTTAAAAATGGGTATGGTGAAAGATCTGAAAAAGGGACTGGTTATCGATTTTCTGTGTTCGATCGATGGTCAAACTAGTGACATCATAAATAATTTAATTAATAAATAACTAATTATAAAAAATAATAAAATTAAATAAATAAGAATATAGCTACTGATATTTACTAGAAAAAAGATATAAAATTTTAGAAGCATTTTCATGTTAAATTTAACTCAAATTAAAAGAAAAATAAATTAGCATTTTTTTAGAGGAAGAAAAAGAAGTTAACCTAAACAAACTACCAAAAAAAAAAAGAGTTATGGTTTTAAAGTTTTATAATCATATATAATTTTCAATATTTTTAACAAAACTATTATTTAATTTAAAAATATTTATCTATGTTAATATAATTTCACATCTAAATATTTTTTCTAAAAAAAAATTGTATTCATTATAAAAATATTTTATATTTTTCTTGAATATTGCAATAGAGTGATTCTAGGATTACAAATTATTCCACAATTTTTTTACTACAACTCTAACATAAAATATTATGAGTGGTTAACTATCACTTACACATGAATCTACAATTTTTTCTTTACTAATTATACTTTATCCAATCACAATTATAATAAAAAATTATAAAAAATTATGTCATCTTATACTTTTCCTATTGCAATAACCTTACCGGTGTACAAACTGCCAATAATTCAGATTTTTTTGCCTTGGATTGACCACTCAAACCCACGTGATCACAAACGTATTTCTCATCCAAAAAAAAAAAAAAAAAACAGAGAACTAAACGAGTCTGCCTCTCCCCACCAAACCATCAACGTGGCCAAAGGATATCCACCCACATTTATACCAAACTTTTTAAAAAGAATGTCCTCTCCTCTTCTTATCTAAAATGTCTAAGCAAATTACTCAAATCTCTCTCTCACTTTGAAGAAGAAGCAGCGGTAGATGCGGTTTCCTCTCTTTCTCTGTTTCCTCAAAGGCCTTGATCGGCTGCTCACCCAAATTAAGAGATATTTCTTATTTCATAATCATTTTTTCACATATTCTCTATTACAAATTTTTTTAAAAAATTTTTTGTTACAATTTTTTTTAAAAAAATTTTAGTTCAAAATTTGTTTGGCATAAAAAGTTTTGAGGGTCTTCCTAAATTTTTTGAGGTTCTTCCTAATATTTTTTTTAAGGGGAGGTAAATAAAAAATTTTAAATTATTATATATAATTTTTTTTTTTTAGGTCTCCTGGCGCCGCCACTGGCCCAAAGCCACCGCGCCACCTTTTCTTGGATTTTGTACGACCCATGGTCATTTTCTGATCCTTTCTAGAATTTAAAAGATAAAAAGTGAATTTACCTGGTGTTAGGGCTGGGGCAGAAGGTGATGGTGTAATCCGGCGAGGAGCCACAAGTGAAGGCACTGGTCTTTTGGTCGTAAGCATAACTGTACGCGCGTGGGCAAGCGGTCTTAAAGATCTGAGAGTACGTTGAAGGCTTACAAGTGTCTGATGTGCCATACGCGCCTCTACAACAGTACTGATCTAGGTTTAATGCAGCGCACGCGCTTTTACACGCGACGCTCTCACCTCCGTCGGCGGTGCTCGTAACCTTAAGCTCCGAAGGGCAAGACTCGTTAAGGTCGCTCACGCATCCGATGCTTGTACAATTCTGACCTTTCCCACCCTGAGGTACCACTAGCATAGGGAGGTTGTACCCATCGACCAAGCTAACATCGAAGAAATCTAGACCGCCATAACCATCGAGCTTGAACTCAGCTAGAGTTGCCGGTGGCAGAGCGTTGTTTCCTGCACACTCAACTTTGCCGGAGCTGCAATCAGCTGTGACGCAGGCAAATTTGCCTGTGGAGTCTTGGGAACAATGGGTTCGGCCCCAGAATCGACCGCCCCATGAGGCTGGTGCTGTAATGGTTTTGGATTCATCCTTCTGCAGAACGAAGCCTGTGGTTGAAAGTGAAGCTATTCCTGCGCTGGATTGAATGCCAGGCCATACCGTATAATCGCACTTGTTTATTATGGTAAAAGTCGTTGAAATCACTCCTGCAATTGAAAGGAAAAGAAAATAACTTTGTTAGAATTTGGCATGTTTTAATGTTAAGAGTGCCACTGTGGTCGATATTGGCCTACCCATTTTTGTCTATTAAAAACAATGTTATGCAATTGTTGCTAATTTGTCCCTAGCTTCTAAGTTATTTACCTGGTGTTGATAGAAAAAGTGTTAGTAGGGACATCCATAATGTTGTTAATTGAGCCATTAAAACTCAATGACTATAACAAGAAGAGAGAAAGAAGGAAGAGAAATTTAAGAGAAGCAAAAAGAATGAGAAGAAGATAGAAGTTGCATAGGCAAAAAGAATGAGATTCTGTAAGAGCTGTGATGAGCGGATTGGGGTATTTATAAAAGGTTCGGTTAGGGTATATATTAAGCTATTTATTTTTGAGAAAATTTTTGAGAAAATTAAGAAGGTGTCAATATTTTTTTAATTATTGAAATTTTTAAAAAAAATAATTAATTATTATATGTCATAATATTATCGCATACAACTAGTTAGAAAGCGCTCTATATATAGCTGGTGTAGTTGTGTTTTTAAAGTACGATTTCATATAATGATGAGTTTATGACATGATGAAATCGTGTCTCTGACACACGGTATAATTATCACCGCTCTGATTTTTATTTTCCCCCTAACTTTATTTAAAAAAGGGAAGAAAGATAAAAAGAAAAGGAAAGAAAGGAGTAGGCAGTAATAAATAGTTTTATTTTTCCAGTAGGGCGGGAGACCAAAAAGATCTGGAGTTTCCAGCATTACTTTGCGCCCACCTTTCCTTATAAAAACTTCTCTTTCACATCTCTTTCTTTTTCCTTACTGAAAAAAAGAAGAAGAAAATCTGCTGTTTCCGTGGTGTTTAGGAGAGTGGTGGAATTTGGAGAAGTAAACCCTTGGTTTCAGTAAAGTATTTTACGATAATTCAAAATTTCTGACATTCCATACCATTCTCCACTGCTCTGATTTGGTCAGGTTTGAAAATATTTAAGACTTTGTTTTTATCAACTGTATGCGATTTTTCTCATTATCTCGACAGTAAAACAAAATCCTTTGAACTAACATTTTAGATCAGATGCTTTTAAATGTATGGTTGTACAGAACTTAATTTGTGAGGAAACTCAAGGCTATGTTTGTTCTCGTGTTGTTTTGCACTGCCATTGATAGATTTTAGTTTATGCTGCTGCACTTATATATTGTAAACTTATATAATCACTTATATTTGTAGAATGACCACCACATTCAGATAAGTTTTTTTTTTTTTTTTATTATATCATTATCTTACCTTATCTTCTCTTTTTCTTTTTTTTTTGTTGGCTTGAAGTTGCAAACAAAAAAAAATTAAACCAACGTTGAAGGATTTTTTTTTTTTTTTTCCTTGAAGTTGCAAAAAAAAAAGGGAAAACCGTTGATGATTATTTTATCTTTTCTTATATTTTTTTTTTCTTTTCTTTTATTATATTATTATCTTACTCTATCTTCTTCTTTTTTTCTTTGAAGTTGCAAATAAAAAAAATTGAACCGACGTTGATGGTTTTTTTCTTTTTTGCTTGAAGTTGCAAAAAAAAAAAAAAAAAAAAAAAATACCAACGTTAATGGTTATCTTATCTTTTTTTATATATATATTTTTTATTTTTCTTTTCTTTTATTATATCATTATCTCTTACCTTATCTTCTCTTTTTTTGCTTGAAGTTGCAAACAAAAAAAATTAAACCAACGTTGACCCTTTTTTTTTTTGCTTGAAGTTGCCAAAAAAAAAGGAAACCAATGTTGATGGTTTTTTTATTTTTTTTTTGCTTGAAGTTGCAAAAAAATAGGAAATCAATGTTGATGGATTTTATAGGAAATCAAGATTGATGGATTTTATTTTTCTTTTCTTTTATTTAGACCGTTTGATAGGTGTTTAAGTATTTTTTCTAATTAATGACTATTTTTTAAACAATAGGAATGATATATGTTGATTTTTTTTCTTTGTGGTTATTAGGTTTGGCTCATTATTTTAGTGTATGTGTTCTAAATGGTACTCTCTCTTCCTCTTATTATTTTTGTTTGTTGTTTTTCTTACATTTAAACTTTTTTTTTTTGTCCTTTTTTTTTTTTTTTGAGAAGGCTATTAGCCTTTTCTTGGTTTTGAAGGTAGTTGATAAATTTTAAATTTAAGCTCTTTTTAACTATTATTATAGATGTGTAGTAAATGGCTAAATTTTAAGATTAAACTAGCCTCTAAGCACGCACGTGAACGCGTGTTCAGAAGCTTTTCTATTTTTTAAATAAAAATTAATTTAGAGTATTTATTATAATTTGAGATTACTACATTTTTTTTAATAAAAAAAATTCTAAAGATCAAAAGCATCTAATCTTTGTCCACAATTCTACATATGATAGCATACAGTAAATGCAATGTATGACTCACCCATGTGGATCTCAGTTAAACTAAACGTGCAATGGCTCTATAAAAGGGCAGTTGAATCTAGAAGATCAAAAGAAAAAAGTAGAGGGCCCTCCACCTCCATTTTCTCTCTTGGCCAGCCCAGTCTGTTTTAGACTGTTTCCGCACAAAAAGTCTTTGTTAGAACTTGGAAGTTTGTAGAACACGCGCACAAATCTCAAAAAAACAAAACAAAATCCCCAAATGTAATAAATGCGGTATAGTCTTTAGATATTATCATTGTCTGGACCATCCAGTGAGTAAGCACCTGCACCACCCTAGTCTTTGGTCACACTCACACCAATCAATCAGACCAACAAACAAACACATTCAACAACAACTTTTGCATTTTTTTTTGTTTTCTTTCTAACCCCTAAATTACAATTAAGAAAAAAAAGAAGGTCCTCCCTTGCTTTAACTCTTATTGATTCACTATCATACAGAATAACCTAATAATTCAAAATTGATTTTTAATTTAAAATCCAATTAGAAAGGCAAAAATCTCATATACCAACATGGAAAAGCACCTGGTGAGCCAATAATAAAAAAAATACCCCAAAATTTCAACAAATTCAACAAATCTAAAATAAAAGAGTTCACCAGTTTTTCCCAAAATATAAACACCCTCAAAACAATTCATCACGTTGAAAAAGATAAACCCCCCCCCCCCCCCCCCCAAAAAAAAACAGAGTACCCAGAAAGCCAAAAGATCTGCTTCACAAAGCTATCTCATGATGGCCACGAGCACAGTGAGCTGAGGCCGTCAGGTCACCCATCGTACTTGCTTGAGCTTGTTAATTCTTTGTTATTAATTTATCAGATATGCCCTTTCTTTTTTTTTCTTTTTTGGGTGCGGATTCTTTCGGGGCCTTTTCTTTTAGTGTGAAACGGTGCGTTATAGTAAATCCAAATTACGAAAAAACCCATCAAACAGGCGTCGGTACGATTGAATTTTGTCGACAAAAAGGTAATTCCATATCTTACGCGGGGAAAAGAAAAATAACGTGCATTTTTCGCACATCGTAGTTTTTTGGAACGCAAAAAAAAAAAAAAAAAAAAAAAAAAAACGGTTTTTATTGTTATGGAGAGTAGAGAACATATATTTATTTATTTCACACGCTGCTTGCCTGCTACAGACATTCATCCAAAAAAAAAAAAAAAACATAAAACAGACATATTTTGGCACGTATATATAGATATGTTGCCATTTGTTTCTACTACACAACAACTTTATTCTTTCCAAAGCTACTCTATATTGGGGGCGTTTGGATTCAACGTCCAGCGTCCACGTTTTGGACTTTTTTTTTTCTTTTTTTTTTTCAGCGTGCATGTCACTGTTCATTGGCCATGAACAGTGATTTTAGGCCAATGAACAGTAATTTTTGTCATGAACAATACTTTTTACATATTTAAAAATTATTTTACTATAGTATTTTCAGTTTTCAGTTTTCAGCAATAAGTTCTATCCAAACAGACTCATTATCTTCAACTATGGTGGCGAGAGGGTGCGCGAAAATGAGTAGGTGGGTTTGGTTCTGAAGGAGGAACCCGTCCATGACCTTGTGGAACTGCTGAGTTCATCGCAGCCAAAGGAGTAGTAGCCCTGGAAGAGCCAACAGTCTGGCAGTTAAAAATCAGCGCAGCCAAAAATGCCACCTTTATGATTTTAGAGAAAGCTTTCCTCCACATTGTTTCCCCCATCAAGAACTTAAGGGGCTAGGGCGTAAGTGTCTTCTTCTTCTTCTTTTTCTTTTCAATGTGACCAAATGTACGTATCGGAGTGCTCTATTTATAGGGAAAAGTTGTCTTTTATTTTTGTATTTATTTTTCGAAAAATTATTAAGTACTCTCGGAGTATTATAAATACGTATTCTCTCCTCTCACTAAAAAGGTCTATCATCACCACTACTCAAATAATCTTCATTTACATATAATTTGGCTATGGATTGCCGACAATTGGATTGGTGAGATAATAGATGAGTTTATGTATTAAATAAAAACTAGTGTATAATTTCGTATATATGCACGGATACATTTAAAAATAATTACAATTACATATATATATATATATATATATATATATATATGAGATCTAGACTTTTCTGTTTTTCATTCAATTATTTACTTGCCACAAAAATTAAAAAATTAGATAGAATACATGCATGAAATTGAACTTTAATTAAAATTCAATCTAGGAATTTAATTAAATTTAGACTTTTTAATTTTTGCACCTAATAATTCACTTGACACACAAATTTAAAAATTAGACAAGACAAGTGGTGCAAAATTAGACTCTAGTTTAGAATTTAATTGGATTTTTTCTTAATTTTAACTATTATATATATGACTTATAAACTTGAATTGCTTTTAGTTATACAAAAAAAGCTCATAAATATAAAATCATTCAAAAATTATATTTTTTTATGGTTTACTTATATTGGACTTTTCGTTTTTTACACCAAATTAACTCATTTAACACAAAAATTAAAAAACTTGTATTAAATGGGACATATGACATTGAATTAACTCACTTGATATAAAAATCTAAAAATTTACATTAAATAAAATACATAACGTAAAATTAGACTCTAATTTAATTCTAATTTAAAATTTAATTAAATTTTCTCTATTTCCAGCAAAATATGGCTGTGGAGTTAGAGCTATGTTATAGGCCGTAAGAATTACACATTTGTCTCTTTGTTATGAGAAAGAGATTTCATAAAACAAGAGGTGGGTCTATACGTGCGGCGCCTATGAGTCAACGACCAACCGTGTTGCGTCATCCAGTTTTCATTTTGCATAAGTGAGATGTGACTTGATATTCCAGCCACACGCTGCGCATTGATTAGAAATGTGTTGAACGACAGAGCATACTGCCATTTTGATCTCTTTGGTTGGTAGTGGACCAGTAGTAGCACGTGGAGGAAGAAAAAAAAAATTCTCAAAAAAAAAATTCAATTATCTTTTCAATTGACATGTCATTTAATATTGCTCTTTTTCCTTATCCCAAAGCTTAACAAATTACATACTAGAAAATAAGAAAATGTATAAATTAATTGAAGATAAAATATTTTACTCAAGAAGATTATGAGTACACTAAATGTAAGTGCACAATTGCACCTGAATCCAAAGATAACTGTGGGCTCAAACTCAATGAGTTTTAAACAATAAAATTTATAGAGTGTGGATCCGAAATCTAGTTTAAGGATGCGGGGAACTTATTGAACAGGCTAAGGTATAATAATGATTGCAAATGGTAAATAATTATTGTAAAAGAGCTTCCTCGGACGTAAGCCGATGACAATTTCTGTATTATTTCTCTTTCTTTCTTGAAGGTTACAATTCTTAGTTTATTTCTTAGTAATTGGTCGATCCCCCTCCTCTTTGGCCTCTATCCCTTTTAAATACTTCTTCTCTTGGTGCTTTATCCACGTGTTGGCCAAATCTTCCCTTCCCCCTCTGACACCACTTTCTTCAAGTGTTTTTAAATAGTAACCAAAAGGTTCAATTCTACTGTTCAGGGGTCACTTCCCCATTAATGCAGCCTGGGAGGTGGGTGCAGGGTCTTTAATGTGGAGGTAGCAACCTTTCCTAAGATATTTTCCTAACACCTGTGCCTCTAGAGGGTACAGAGATCCCCCCTTTAACCAACAGTCTTTCTAGAATTCTGTCTTAACCATTCTAGCGAGTCTCTGAGTCCTCTTGGGTCTATCCGAGGAGAAACTCATCATCGGATGTATCCTCGGACCCTCGGCGTATGAGCCGATTTGCAGTATTAACAGGCTTTTAATCAAGAACAGATTGGCCCCCCTTGTTAGAGCCCAAAGGCCCAAAATGCCTATTTGGGTCCTTTTACTCCCCACAATAGCCCCTCAAAACTCTATTTTTCAGCATCCGAGGAGGAAAATAGAGTTTTGATCCAACGAGAACTTACCCCACACGTTTTGTAAATAACCACGCGTGTGGAGATCGTTTCGTGTTCCAGAGGATGCCATTTGGCGGTTTCAATTTCAAAAACGCGCGCATTTATGACCGTAAGTTACACCTTGTTCCCCATGTTCAACGGTGAGATGAGCATCCAACGGCCCTTGTTGCCCCCTGAAAATTTGGGCGGGACAAATGCAATTTCGAGGCCGCTTCCCGCACGTCATAACGCTTTGGAAACATGCGCCTTCATTTATTTCTTCAGAGCCTAATCACATCAAAACATCAGCAGTTCTCCTTTTCTCTACAGAACCCGTGGAAACTCGCACAACTTCAAACTCGTAAGTTCCTAATTTTTTCTTTACTCCTTTCTCCTTGGATTCTATCATCGGCTCCCTTCTTAACCACTTTCTTTCTTAAAACTCGCCCTTTCGTTTCTTACTGATGGGTAGGTTCAAGTGTTTAGTTGACACCGCCGCTGGGATGGAGGGTTTTAGGGCCAAGTACCACATTCCCAACGACGTAGGTTTGAGACATTGCCCGGCGGAAGCCGTGGCTGGGTCTAGGAAAACGGGAAAGATTATCATCCCTATGATTGCCTTCATAGAAGGTGGGATGTCCCTCCCAATGAAAAGCGTAACCAGGGAATACCTCCGCAACTACCGGTTGTGTCCTGACCAGTGCGCTCCCAACGTCTTTAGAGTTTTAGGAAGCGTCAACGCTCTAAATGAGCAGATGGGCTTAAACCTTACTTGGCATGACGTCGTTTTTATGTACGAATGCCATAAGCTTACTAGAGTAGGAAATTATATCAAATCTCGATCTAGTGTAGTTAGGAAATTATATCAAATCAGTATTCAGTGCTGGAAATACCCCATTATGTCCATTTGATTGTTGTTTTTGTTTATAAATATACATGCAAAAATCTGTTGGGTTTAGTTGCTTCCTTTGATCCAGTGAATCAGAGTTTCATGTAGTCTTGTAACTTTTCATTTGTTGTTTTGTTGTTATAATTTGAGGGTATTGGAGCACAGCTTTCTTTTGCCTTTTACACTAGAACTAGATTACATTATTATTTTTATCTAATTCAATCAATTTTGTGCTTATGATTAAGCATGTTTCTCAAAGGATGACTTCTTTAAAGCTTCCACATAAGCGCGATATTTTTTTCATTTATTTTCTTGGTAAACTAACAGAGAAAATGAATATATATTGACATATTTGTTTAATATATATTGACATTTTCGCAATTATAGATCTCTGTCAATATTTTTTTATAGGTTCAAATATGTCAGGAAAAAGGACTATTGACGATGTGGTTAAGAAAGATAGAGAATATTGGACAGCTGTTATGGATGATGCGCTTATTGATGCACTCTTACATCAACATCATCTAGGTAATAGAAATGGTTCAGTCTTCACCACACATGCCTATGACAATATTGTGAAGGAATTGCAAGAAAAATTTGAAAAATCAATAGACAAGCAAAAGGTGAAAAATCGCATTAAAACCATCAAGTCTAATTGGTCAGACTGCTATGATGTGTTTAAGAATGGATTGAGTGGTTTTGCTTGGAGTCCAATCACCAAAATGTGGAGTGCTGAACCGGAAGTTTGGGAAAGTCTAATCCAGGTTTGTCACTTATACTCTAGGAGTTCATATTGTTTCATTAGAAAAAAGAATACATACATACATACATACATATATATATATATATATATTTTGAGGGGACCATGGTGCACCCTCCAACCACATATTGAGCTCTGCCTCTGTCATACAAAATATAGTTCTGTTAAGTTTGCACTGGCTTGAAAACTGGAATTCAGATCTTCCCTTGAAGAGAAGATTTGTCAATTGTAAATGAATTTGCAATTGAGTTTTGCTCAAAAGTTTTTCCTCTGATGGATGATCATGCTGTTTGTTATGCGCTGAAAGCTTGCAATGATGTTGTAGCAATTGTAAATGAATATGATGTGACGTGAATTTCATGGTGAATAGTGTTAGTCATTAGGTTATTATTATATGGTGTATGACCTTTGGTTCAAAACATTCTTCTGAGTTTGTTACTGTGTCTGAGATCTGAGCTTTGTTTATTCTAAAAGCTATTTGAACGCTGACTGTTTTATTCAATAGAAAAAAGAATCTATGCAAGATTAAGTTTTATAAATTTCTGTTTCCTCTTTAACTTTTTAATATCTTAACTAATTTTTGAAGTTATCGTTTTATATTTTGTTTTCATTTTTTAATAGGCTAAACCTAAAGCAAAAGAGCTTAAGAACAAACCAATTCCAAACTACGACAAATTGGTTGAGCTTTATGGAAAAGATAGAGCAACTGGGGAACAAGCTGAAACTGCATCGGAGATGAGGCAACGGTGGGCTACTTCAATCGGAGAGGGCTCTATGGAGAACATTGAAGATATTGATCATTTAGTTGCTCAAAATGAAGTTACTTTGGAGAGCTGTGATAATGTGGGTGATAATAATGTGGGTGAAGCCTCCTCAAAAGCCAAAAAGAGAAAAACATCAAAAAATGAGGACATGGACCAAATTATGGAAGCAATTCAGAATGTTGCTTCAGCAATGAGAGATGGAAATTTAATTTTTGAGAGAAGCATGGCACGTCTTCCCATTCCTGAGCAAGAAGTGTTTCATCTCTTGGATGAGATAGAAATTGATTCTAGATTGCAAACAAGGGCTTATCTCTATCTTATTAAGAATCCAGATATGTTGAGAGCTTTCATTGGCTATCCAATGGAGAAGCGCAAGGAGCTATTGTTCACAATGATGTCTGATTCTTAAATTTCTCTAACAGTTAGACAAGTAAATGTTCTAAGACAGTTATGTGTTAAAGTTAATGGTATTTGATGAAATATGAATTGTTTGTGTGTTTATCTGCTCTTGGATTATTGGAAAATGGGAATAGAAAATGCTGTTGGTTATGCTTATTGGGTTTATACTGTTTTTGTTGTTCTTTTAGAGGGTTTTACTTTATGACCTTACTATTGCTGGAGTTGTGTGTTGTTTTAACTGTTAAAGTATCTTATATGCTTTATTGTGTTGTTGGGTTGGTTCTAGTTCTTGGGTTTTTATAGTGTTTTGTTGGTTTTGATTGTACAAGAACTGTTACTTTGGAGTTTAGGGAAAGAATTGTTACTGATGGTTATGTTAAAGCTTTTAGTGAATATATTCAGTGAATTATTTTCCATTTTCTGACAACAATAACAACAGCTCATAAACCTCTTTTGCCTTTTGTTCCAAGAAAGAAAGAAAAAAAAAAGATTCATACTTTTTAACTCTATAAGCTGTACAATTCCCAGGCCATTCCCGGGACCATCTTTTTAATCAGAGTCCCATCAAATTGCTATTTCTTTTTGATGAAATTTAGAGCCCACCAACCCAATTTGTGACACTTTCATGATTGTGTGCAGTGCAGGTTTGAGTAATTAGACCATAAGTTGTAAAAAGCTCAAATGGATACACTGTCTAATTCTGATGATTATGATTTGGGTTATCAGCCTTCACTCTCTTCAGTGGATCAAAATGATCATTAAACCTCAGAAACTCCAGCCTTCTCAGAGCAAACAGATGACTTCAATAGAAAAAAATATTAAAAATAATAATATTTATTAAAACAGATGACAGCCTTCTCAGACCTCAGCCTTCACTTTCTCCCTAACTTTTTTGTTTTTTTGGTCTCAATTCTTCTCCGAATCCTCAAAAAATTAAATTCACATACTAAGCAAAAAAAATAAAAAAAATAAAAAAAATAATAATAATGAAAGAAATACTCAAAATTCAATATTTTGTTGATTTTTTTCAGTAAAAAAAAAAAAAACCAAAATTTTTTTTCTTATTTTAATTATTATCAATTTAGGATGGTTTTTTTAGTACAATAAAAAAGGAGAAAAAATATTTAATCATAGACCAATGTTGATTATTTAATTCAAATAAAAAAATTATCAAAAAAAAATATTGCATGCTATAGTCATAATTATTTAATTTAACAAATTAATCATGGACCAATATTACAAGTCTATTTTTAAATAGGGGTAAATTTGTCTATTTAAAAATATTTCATCATTTCCTCTCCTCTCCATCCTAATTTTTAAAACATCCAAACAAGGGGAAGGGCTAATTACTCCCTTCCCCCTTACTAATTATAAAAACATCCAAACAAGGTGGAGGGTAATCATTCTCCTCTACTCTCCTCCCCACTACTCCCCTCCCCTCTACTCTACTCTACTCTCCTCTCTCTCTAAACTCCCAAACATGCCATAAGTGGGCTTACATTAGAAAGTTTCAATGGTTCTTACTGTTACACATTCCAAGTTTCCTTATTTGGGCTCCATATGTCCCTTTGAAACGTCCAAATGAATATCAAAATATTTAGAGGTACCCTGCTCGTTGCTTGGATGGTCTGTGATATGGGCTTTACTTGTAGACAATAGTTCATGTAGTTTAAAAGGTTCAAGTTCCTGATGATGACTCCTCGGAGTTTAACACTACAATAAAAACTGCTTAAGAACAAATGTGTTACTTCCAAAGTATTATTCTCGTCATATGTAATTGATTAAGAACCCTAAGATGCCTGGACAGTGGGTTTATTTTATTTTATTTTAATTAAAGATGTTTATGCATTCTCCTATATAGCACAACCGATGTTTACCATTTATGCTGCAGTCTTAGTTCTTACGAATCACAGGATGAAAGATCTAGATAGTGTTTGGGGCTAAATCTTTACAGCCCAACACAATAGGACAGCCTAATTAAATTTTCGTATTCGGGCTCATAAATTTGTTAAAGGCCCAATTACTAATGGCTAGACTAAATGGTTTTACAAAATGATAAAATGTACGGTGACGGGTATAATTAATTGATCTAAAGTCTGAAACGACACAAATACATGAACAGTTGGCCAGATCAGGACCACTCATTGGACAAAGCATTAGACAAGATTAGGGTTGTAATGACCCAAGTTTTGTCGAGTATTGAAAGTTCAAGTTTGGTTTGATAATAAATGTAAAATGTTTAAGCTTAATTTGAGCTTGAATTAAGTCTAAAAATAACATTTGATCTTGAGCTCGTTAAAAGGTCCAAAAGCTTGAGCTTGAGTAGTTGTTGAGTAGTGATTATGGGCAATTTTTAATGTGTCATTTTTAATGTAAATTTTTATTCTAAATATTCTGATTTAAGGTTAATTTTTTTACCATATGTTTTTCCTTTTTGCAAGTCGTTGTGTTCTTCTCACCATTCACCATTTAAATCAGTGCACAAATTAATATATTTATAAATAGAGACAATGCAAGATTCTTTTATAGCTATTTGTATGAATAAGAACTTAAATATATGATTAAATTGCTTGGAATTATTTAAGTATATACCATCAAGATTACTCAACCTAGTCTAAAAGAAAGGCACTAAACACGAGTGTAGTAGAGAACATGCAGGTCTTGCAACCAAATATATGCCAAACTATTTCACTGGGTGCGTAAGTACCTAGCATGATCGGATTTTAGCTCAAGCATTTAGTCAAACACATAATAATTTTAGGTACCCATATCAGGTTAAAGCCTTCTTTTAGTGTCTTGGTTGGTAAAATAGCAACATTTTTTTTTTTACACCTCCAATACTAATGTTGTGGAAAACCATAAAAGTCAATCTGAGAGGCATTCAATGCTTGAAAACCATAACAACAAAAAGACACATCCTTTCTTGATGAAGCAAAACATGTTTTGGGGAAGTACTCTCTCTACCATTGTAAAGGTGGTGATGATTCTGGCACTGTTGCTTTTTAACGTCAAAGCTCTTGAAGCTGCAAGGCCGCCTTTGAATGTCATGAAGCCAAAAACTTGGAAAAATCAAGGTGTCAGTTTCATCAAAAGATCGAGCACCGGTGCAATCATCTACTTCTAATCCATGTACTTACGTACCCGGACCCAATGGGGGAGATTCAGGTTTCCATAACCTATAAATGAAGAAAACTAAAGCTTCATGGCTTTAGGTGTGGACGTGTGGTCTTGTGGCGATGAGTTGCTATCTATTCTGAATTTTTTTTTTTTTAAAAATGGTTATACCCTTAAAAGATTTTGTGAAATCTTTTTTTTTTTCTTCTTAAAATTGCTCTTATACCCTCAAAATGTCTTGACTATTTTTTTGAAATGACATTTATATCTTTATTAATTTATAATTTAAAATGATAAAATTTTTAAATATTTCACTTTTTTTTTGTTCTTTCTATCCAAACAGACTTAAAGAAATAACTTTCTTACTCCGCTCTTTTCCCTTTCCCTTCTCTTTTCATTTCTCTTCTCTTCCCTCCCATCTCACTGAACCAAACATAACCTTAGACACCGACACGGGTATAACACAAAAATATTGAGAGCATCCACACTAGATGTGGTAAATGTGCTAAATGCCAAATATTTGGCACATTTGGCACACTAAACATCAAAAACTCCCTTTTATCAGATGTTCCAAATCTCAAAATTTTTGCCACATGTGAATAGTACTGTTACATTTTTGCAACGGTACGGACGAGAATAGTAAAATCAAAAAATAGTTTTTTATTCCTTCTCTCTCATCCCACTTTGAGCCACTCCAAGTCTCCATCACTTCTCCCGATTCTGCTCTCTCTCCTCCCTCTCTGTCTAATCGCCCTCTCTCTAGTGAAGGATGGGTTCCGATGTGGGTATATTCTGGCGTGGGCTCCGGCGTGGGTCAAGTGATAGTGTGGGTCGTGGGTATGGTAGCGTGGTGGGTCGCGGTGAGGTGGGTCGTTGCGAGGTGGGTCGCGGCAACCTCGATCGTGGCAAGGTGGGTCATGGACTCACAACAGAGGTGAGTGGGTTTTGATGGGTTTGTGGGTTTGTGGTTTGTGGTTTCTTGGTGGCTAGATCGGTGATGGTTGTTGTTGGTGTTTATTTGTTTGGATCGATGGCTATTTGTTTGGATCGGTGGTTTCTTGTTGGTGTTTATTTGTTTGGATCGGTGGCTGGATCGGTGATGGTTTATTTGTTTATTTGTTGTCAGTGATGGCTGGATCGATGGCTATTTGTTTGTTTGAATTGTTGCTGAATCGGTGGTGGTTTGGCATTTGGGTGGTGGTTGTGCTTGGTGATTGGTATTTGTGGGTTTTTTTTCCCCTTGTTTTGTTGGTGGTTGCTGCCTTGTTGGGGTGTGTGGTGGTGGTGGGGTGGTGGTGGTTGCTACCTTGTTGGGCATGTGTGGTGGCGAAGTGGTGGTGGCTAGTCGGTGTTGTTGCGGCAGTGATTGTAGGTGGCTGTTGTTGCGGCAGTGGTCAATGTGCCGTTGTTGGTGTTGATATTGTTGACGGTGATAACAAAGAGTAGATAATATATTATTTTAATGTATAGTAAATATTATTTTAATATATAAAATTGAATAATAGAACATCTAATAAATAGAATATTATAAAATAATATAATAAAATAATAAAATAGAGTTTTAATGTTATAAAATGATTTTTTTTTTTTTTTGGTAACATCTGCTACAGATCCTCTGACAATTAGTATAAGATGAGTACAACACTTTGATAAAATATCAGTGTTTCCAAGACCTATATATTATAGAAAAAATAATAATAAAGTAACATTTACGTGCTACGTTGCAGATCAGTGCACCCACAGACGGGCGGACAATGAGTCAATGATAATCATTATCCTATTGGAAATAGCTTAACAAAAAAGTTCGGCTAGGTGACAAAAAGTAGTTCCAAATGTTGCGAATATCCGTGCGCAGCTATTTCTTGCTCTTTTATTTATTTTTATTTTTTTATAACAGCTATTTCTTACTTATTTTGAAGGGACATTACAAAAGTGATCATTTTTTTTTTTTTTTTGGACAAACTAAAAAGAGTGATAAATGATAGGGCATCAGTGGTACTATGGTAGCGCATTGCGATGAAACAAACTACAAAGGTTAGTGCTGCTCTGAGGTGAAAACAGTTGGGAATGATTAAAAAAAGTAAATAATAATAATGATTATTTTTGGTAACTTATTTACCTAAAGTGAAATAAAAAGTTTAAAAATTAATTTATTCATAATAAATTAGACCATAAATTATTTGAAATAAAACCAAAATAAAAAGGTGTAGATAATGAATATAGTATAATCAATCGTCCATAGTGATGAATAAGATATAAATGATCATTTGTTACTATAGACAAGAATAATGGTTAATGACGAGTAAATTGTAAAATGTTATCTAAAGTATTAGACGACCTTTGAGTATTAAAGACCAGTTAGAACTGACTTTTAACCAACAGACCATAATGGTAAAATAAAAGATTCTTTAGAGATGATTAAAAATATTAAATCGTAAAGAGGTTTAGAGACTGTTATTTCAATAGTAAATTAAGTAAGATACATAAATAGCCTCCAATGACAACACAAAGCTAGATTATATGAAGCCAACACCCATAATGAAGAGGGCTATATGTTCATAATCATGCTAAATTCTTTAGGTATTCTAAAACTTTGTCAATTATCTAATTTAAGTATCGGAAAGTTTTTGACAAGCATCACTTCAATGTTATTTCTTCATAGTTACATTTTTTTTGCAGTACATCATTGCTCTTCCATTCCCTTGTCACGAAAAATTCAACCGACAACTGTTTTTTATTTCATGAGTAGATAAAAACTATGCTTTGCTAGAAGCATTGTAACTTTAAAAAATTATTTAAGAAAAAAAACTGAAAGTCAACCATCTAATCCCAAACAGACTAATTCTAAAAAACTAAAAGTCAACAATCTAATCCCAAACTAAAACTCTCAAGATGGGATTTCTTTTAATTGCCTTCATCGCGAAGCTAACCATGTTGGGTATGTTGCTAAGCAAAATGGTCCATCGGCATAAGGACATTTTTGTACAATTTGACCACTAAGCTTGTCAGAATTTGTCTTCCGGTGTCTCCTCCGCTTTAGCTGGGCTGACGTGTATATGTACTGTAATCGTCAATAGAAAGTTGACAAGATCACGCGTTTCACGCTTTGTTTTCAGCTAATTAGTGGAGTAGTTGCTCCAACATTGGTTTGGACTAGGTAACTCGATAAAATTTAGTGGACAGAAAAGATTATATTAACCCGATAATTAATGTGAACACAAAGAATAAAGCCAGAATTGAAGAGTGAAGGATCTAATATAAAGCCACAGCCCACAAGGTCTTCAGAAAGGAGCAAGGAACTGGTTGTATTTCAAAAGGCAATAATTACAAAGTTCATATTCCCGAATATGAAGAAGAAAAGTAATTTTTTTTTTTTTTTATATATCAAATTGCTGAAAATATGAGACTAAAAATGTTCACTGGTGACCGGCTATGGCAGAAAATGTGATTGGCTACTTGTGTCCTTATTATTATTATTATTATTATGGGTTTAATGGTTTATGTTCTTCATGTTCAAAATTTATGTGAATTGAGAGAGAGACCAATACTACTTTTTGATCTTGTTTCTCTTGCGTTTTTGTGCTATTTTTTGTTTTGAGAGGAAAGATACATAAAATTTGAACAAACTTGAATTTTTTATGCTCGGCTCGGCTTGACTCATTTACAATTTTATATTACATCACTTTTTATTTACCAAAACAACTCACAATATTATCAGTACATAAAATATTTTGTAAATATATACATATAACTCTAGCATTTTTCATATAGACATAAGATGTCCAAGATATGCAATGTTACAAGTACAAAAGATTTCATTAAATTTTTTACAATAATCAAATTGACAAATTTTTATTTGAATCTACCGTTTACATCACATTTTACCAATTAATAATAATGGATCTATCATATAAAAGTTGATTGTGAAATTATTTGTTGGTGTCATATAATATGCAGTGTTTTGGATTTCGACGTGGACGTCGATGGTCCAATGCCATCAATCATACTCAAAAGTCTAAACTCACAAATTCACAGGTCTTTCAAAATTCTAGAAAAGCTTCTTTTTTATTTTTGATACCTACCAGCCTATTAGCCTGCCAGGCAAAGAAAAAGTAGGAATTGAAAACCTCCTTAATTGTCTCAATCTCATCCAAATAAAAAATAAAATAAAATAAAAACCTGGGTTCAACGTGGTCTATAAAAGCCATTTTCTCTTTTAACAAAACATACATCCCAAAAATACACACAGTGTATGTTTGGATCCCACGTTTTGTGTTCTGCGTTGCTGAGTTTCATGTTTTAGTTTTTTTTTTTAGCTGTAGTTGTTAATTTTTTTTTTCTTGAACAGTGCATCCGTGCATTATTCACAAGACCCACAAACTTCATTTTTCAGCAATTTTTTCATTAAAAATAGATCTCACGATATTATTCACATATTTAAAAATTATTTTGTTACAGTGTTTTAAGTTTTCAGTTTTTAGTAATAAATTCTATCTAAATAGACTCATATTCTTCTAGATAAGTCAAACTTGAATATTAAGGATCCGTTTGGATAGAACTTATTACTGAAAATTGAAAACACTGTAGCAAAATAATTTTTAAATGTGTAAAAAATTACAGTTTACTCTTTTTTTTAATGTTCATATGCCTTAGTGCACTGTTCATGTCCCATGAACAGTGCACTAAGCGCTGGTCTTAAAAAAAAAAAAATGCGGAAAGCTGGATGCAGACGCAGACGTGCTATCCAAACCCTCTCTAAATCTTATTTAACGATGAGTTTAAGTTTGGCTTGTGTTTAAAAAAAAAAAATTGAACAAGCTTGAATTTTTTATACTCAACTCGGTTTGGCTCATTTACAATTTTATATTACATCACATTTTATTTACCAAAACAACTCACCATATTAACGGTATATAAAATATTTTGTAGAAATATATATATATATATATATATATAACTCTAGCATATTTCATTTACATATATAAGATGTCTAAGATAAGCAAGGTTACAAGTAAAAAAGATTTCATTAAATTTTTTACAATAATCAAATTGACAAATTGTTATTTGAACCTACAGTTAAAATCACATTTTACCCATTAATAATAATGGATCTATAGTATAAAAGCTAATTATGAAATTATTTGTTTGTGTCAAATAATATGCAGTTTTTAAGACTTCGACGTGGACGTCAATGGTCCCATCAATCATACTCCAAAGTCTAAACTCACAGATTCACTATTGTTCTTCCAAAATTCTAAAAAAGCTTCTTTTTATTTTTGATAACTACCCACCAGCCCAGTAGCCTGCCAGGCAAAGAAAAAGTAGAAATTGAAAACTTCCTTAATTTTCTCAATCTCATCCAAATAAAAATAAAAACCTCGGTTCAATATTATCTATAAAAGCCATTTTCTCTTTTAACAAAACATTCATTTGGAAAATACAAATATTCTTTTCTAATAAGCCAAATTTGAACATAAAATCTGGTTTGATGATAAGTTCAAGTTCGGCTCATGTTAAAAAAAAAAAAAAAATTTGAGCAAGCTTGAAATTTTTATACTCAGCTCAACTTGGCTCATTTATAATTTTATATTACATCATTTTTTATTTACCAAAACAACTCACCATATTAACAGTATATAAAATATTTGTAGAAATAGATATATATCACTCTAGCATTTTTCATTTACATATAAAGATGTCCAAGATAAGCAATGTTACAAGTACAAAAGATTTCATTAAATTTTTTACAATAATCACATTGACAAATTTATATTTGAATCTACCGTTGGGATCACATTTTACCCATTAATAATAATGGATCTATCATATAAAAGCTGATTGTGAAATTATTTGTTTGTGTCAAATAATATGCAGCGTTTTGGACTTCGACATGAACGGCAATGATCCCATGCATCAATCATACTCTTAAGTCTAAACTCACAAATTCACGATAGGCCTTTCAAAATTCAAGAAAAGCTTCTTTTTTTTTATTTTTTTGATACCTACCACCCTAGTAGCCTGCCAGGCAAAGAAAAAGTAGAAATTGAAAACTTCCTTAATTGTCTCAATCTCATCCAAATAAAAATAATAAATTAAAACCTCGGTTCAATATTGTCTATAAAAGCCATTTTCTCTTTTAACAAAACTTACATTCGGAAAATACACATATTCTTCTCTGATGAAGCAAAAAAAAAAGTGGGGCAAAACCCTCTTCAACATTGTAAAGGTGGCGATGATTCTTGCATTGGTGTTTCTTCACAGCAAGCCGCTTGAAGCTGCAAGGGCTTTGGATGACATGAAGTCAAAACCCGAGTCACAGGAACCAGCACAAATTCCCCCATCAGCACCCAATCCATGCACCTACATACCTGAATCCGATGATGGAGGTTGCCACTAAATAAAAAGATACCGGGGCTTTAGCTTTGGTCATATCATATATATGAGAGTTGTTTGTCATGTTTAATTGAAAGAAATATAATGTTATGTAGTAACTAGCAAGTAAAAGGCAATTATCTCTATTAATTTGCCTAGTGTTTGTGTTTATTTTATGTTATAGCTGCATATTGATTCTTAAAAAAAAAAAGTGGCATATTGTTTTTTTTTTTTTTTTTTTTTTAAGAATCAATAATAGCAAATGGAAATTGAGCAGACTTTTGATTTGTTGTTTATATTTATGTATCTTTCTCTTTACCTGTATTAAAAAGTTTTGTAACTAGTTGCACCTTTGACAAGGAAAAAAAAAATCCTTGTCAAAACGGCCCCACGAGAGAGAAATATCAGCTAAAATCGCATAGAGAGAGAGAGAGAGAGTAGGTGCGTATCTACTATCTACTCGGCGAGTAATCTCTCTCTAAATTTCCACTTTTCCAGTTTTGGTTTGCTCAAGGTTAGCTCTTCCTCTTTGATTTACATCATCTTTTCTCTTCATAGGGTCGTTCATACTGAATTTGAGATTTAAGTCCTAATTTTGGGTTTTGGGGCCTTTTGGTCAAAATTAGATTTAAAAAAAAATTGGATTTGGGTTTTTCTTTTGTTTTGAGGGCGTTTTGTTGCCGAGAGAATTAGGGCGGTTTTTTTGTTTGATTATTTTCTTAGAAATTTGAAGGCTGCACTTAGAGTTCGACATCGATTTTGGCTCATTTGGGTTTTATTATTATTATCATTTTTTTTGGTGCTGTTTTTAGTTGGCAAGAAAATTAGGGAAGATGTGGAAGGAATCTCGGCAACCAAGATCACTAGATACAAGGCCTGATTCCATACCTTGTTGTTCTAATTTCTGTATCAAACAGATGGTTTCCTTTAACTTTTATTTTTCACCAAAATTGTGATCCTCTCTGGAATTCCTTCAACTTATTCAATCCTTGATCACCCAAGTCCAAGTTGAAAAATTTTCATAAGTTTTTTTCTTATCGTGTCTGACTAATTGTTGTTAATTCTCAGTTCTCTCACGTTTGGAATTTTTTTTTCTTTTCAAAACGTGAGATGATCCACTGTGCAATCCAGCAGAACGAGTTAGAATTGTTGGAATTAAAGGGAATTATTGTACTTTAGATTATTTTCTTTACCTCAAACACCAAGCTTTTTCCTCTGTACCACAATCATCCATATGTCTCTCTTTGCTTTATTTTTCCCGTTTAGGTGCTTTGATGAAAGGTGAAGGCTACGTGTAGTTGCTGAGAAAATGCGATGAGGAATATGGGAATTGATTTATTATTATTATTATTTACACTGTTCAATTTCTTTGTGGATATAGGCTTTTATCCATGACATGAGAAATGGAATTTAAAAAAGAAAATGTTTTGAGAAATTTTATTTTCTTTGAAACCAAATCGAGGCAAGATATTCCTTGAAGTAGACATAAAATCTTCTCTTTTTTCCTTGAGTGATGTAGAGGCGGTGGTAAAGAGCCTACATCTTTTTTGTTCTTTGTTCAAAATTTCTTTACTTAATTTATTTCATAGTTCATAGTGATGTTTTTAATGCGTTTGGATTCGACTAGCTTCTTACCATACCGATAGCCATGCTCAACCCTCATTGACCAAGCCTTGCATTTTTAGGATAGTATCAGGTTTGACACATTAAAATCCTTCTTTCTTAAAGCTCTCTTTGTTTATGTCTTCATCCATATTGTGCACAGCTTGGCTACTAAAAGCAAATGGATGTTAATTTCTGATGTTAAAATTCTCTTTGCTGTGTATTATTGATTTTGGGTTCAGTTCAGTTCTTTCATTATGTTTTTGTTCATTTTATGTACGTAGTAGTTAGAGTTACCTGTCTTGGGAAAGGAGTCACGGACTCACAGTCTGTAGTAGTTTTTTTTTCCTGAATAAGGCAACAGCCTGTAGTACATCAGTCATTTTAGCTTGTTGCAGTACATCAGTTTTTTAACTCTCTTTGTTTCTCTCTCAAAATGTGTGCGCACATACGTACACACAAGCACACCCAACACTATGTTTATGATATTACTCCTACTTTTTTGAGTTAATTTAAGGTATTAAATCGTTGAAAGGAAGTTTGGGGGAATATAATATAAAAGCGACTCTTTTAATTTGGTCATGTCATCGTTTTCTTTCTTAATTTTAATTTTTTTGGTTGTTAGGATTAGAGATGGCCATATTCATTGGATATTGGATATCCAATCCGACCCAATTCAAATATTCTGGGTAATATTTAATTTTTTATGAGTAGAGCTTAACCGGATAGAGTATGGATATTACCTAAATTGTTTGGGTAGGGTATAGATATTATCCAAACCCGACTCATTAAAAAAAAAAAAAAACTAAACGTCTCTCACTCACCTATGTTGTGCATAGCGTCGGAAATGCTAAAGAATGAAATTAAGTCACACCAAAGCACGTAATTGTGAAGCTAGAAATTAATCAATTCTTAAAATGAAATCATTCAATTTCAAATTTCAAAAAGAATGAAAATTTCACCTCCGAATCGCTAATCTGATACCGAACCACCGAAACGAAGCAACGTCGTCTCGGATTACTTTCCGAAACTACCCTTCCTCCGCCGGAGTCATTACACACACTGCACCTCCCATCTCGGATTGTTTTTTCTATTTTTTTATTTTAAGGTCTATATTGATCCTTTTTTTTGTAAATACAGAATACAATTTTTTTTTTATTGATTAGTTTTTCTTTTTTAAGATAAAGTTATTGGTTAGTTTTTAAGTTAAAATGTTTTGGATTAAAAAAAAATTAAATGAGTTTCAGGTAGGGTATGGATATCCATGGATAATATATCCGGGTAAAATTCAGGTATGAATACTTATGGGTATTAATATTCGGGTATCCATGGGAAAACTTTTCGGGTAGGGTATGGGTATACCCGATCCATACCCTACCCATGGCCATCCATAGTTAGGATCAATCCAAATAGTAGTACAATCGTTTATAAGGTGGAGTTGAGGTAAAATTGTGATCTAGATTGTGGGATTGCATAAGGCCAATTCTAGAGGATTCTGTAGTAAGGAACTAAGGATTAGGATTTTTCTATTTTTGTGTCTTTGGTTTTATTGTTTATGAAATATTTGGATTTATGTTCATTTGCTTTAATAAAATGCAATATTCAGCCAAAAAAATTTATGCTCATATTTTATATTCCACTTTATATTTCATTAATCACAACTTGTCATGCGTTCATTTTTTTCCATTTTAATCTTTAACTATTTTATAAGAAAAGTTAAACAAAAATATAACAAGTTGTAATCAGTGAAATATAAAGTGAAACACAAAAAATAACACCGAGGATTTGTACTCTCTCCTCATCTATAGTCAATGATAAAGAATATTGAGGAGTCTAATCTTTTATCAAAATAAATAAAGAATATTGAAGAGTCAATGAAGAGTTATTAGTGGCGAGTAGGTGCCTTATTTTGTCATGTTTTGTTAGGTTAAAACTTAAAAGGTCTACCACTGCGCACTCTTAATTAGTACGGTAGTCACTTTACAAGTATAAATACTTGTGGGGTATAGGGGGTTTAAGTCTTTAAAATAGAACTTCACATACATATATATTTAGATTAGGCTAGAGTAGAAATTCTATCTGGTATAAAAAAAAAATTTTAAAAAACTTAGAAGGTCTTTTAATGCTCTGGCTCACAAATGCAACTGGGCAATGACAAATAATTTTGTTGGACCTATCCTATCCCCCATTGTACCTTGAGGCGCTGAGGGGTTGCCTTTTGCGTTTCTTTCATTGTTATACGATCAAATAGGTGATATAATTTAAATTATTAGCAGACCTTTGGAAAAAGTAAACAGAAACCCTAAGAGTATTAATATAAAAATTGTTATTAAAATCATTTTATTGAAAAATAAAAGAACAATAAACTTTTTTGACTTTTATTTTTATATATTTTTCTCATAAAAGTTGTATTAATTTTTTTTTTAAAATGGTTTGTTAATAATTACCTTAATGGCGCACATCCTTGACAAGGCAAGGATTGAATACAAGTTTCTTATTATGCCAAGAGATACTAAACACACATTTATAGAAGTTGCAATTATCAAAGAACTCAACAAAGTTACTAAACATTAAACCATGGTTACGTAGTTCACACAAAACCATATGATAAAGTTGTTATAGGGCATTTTGGAGCCAATTTACAAATGATCTTCACAAATAGAGATAGTTGGAAACTTGATTTGAGGATGAAAGTGCTTGCATTTGTGTGGAAACTCACTAAACTTCCCTAACTCCCAATCATAAGTACAGACAGCATGGCAGTTGGTCGTTAGAGCATCCACAGCAGTGGAGCTAAAAATTTAGCAATTTAGCTCCACCAAAAGTTACTTTATCTATTTTACCTACACACATGCTGCAGTAGTGGATCTATTTTAGCTTTCAACACAATAAAATAATATAAACATCACAATAAATTAATATATCTACCACAATAAAATAATACATCTCACTACAATAAAAACACCACAATAAAAAAGTAATGTGTACACAAAATAAAAAATTAATTTTTTTTAGCTCTCATGAATAGTGCACATCTATCTATAGATGTGCACTGTAGCAATGAGCTAAAAAAATATAGATTTAGCTCCACTGCTGCATGCTTCTTTTTGGTGTTTTGGTGGAGCTAAAATAGCTATATAGTTATTTAGCTCCACTGCTGTAAGTGCTCTTAGTCACTTGCTAGAAGCATAATTCTTTCTCTCTATTATTTTCCTTTCTCAAATCTATTTTTCGTATTTTTGTCTCTCCTATTTCTTAGATTTCTCCCTTGTCACTATTTCGCATTACCGTCACTACTTTCTCACCGCCTTATTCGCTTCTTTCCACTATTAAAGAGGATTGTGGGTTTATCTGCGAAGGAAGTATTAGAATAATAATTAAGTAATTGAATTTATCCATTATTAATAGAGAGGGATGAAGAGAGAAAATTTATCCTTGGGAGAATTTTTGTCCTACAGAGTTTATTATTTGTTATGATGATATGTTAAGTTTGTAACGTTCAAAAAAAAAAATCATTTTTAGAATAAGTGAAAAACGTTTTTTTATTTTATTATTTATTGTGAAAAATCAATTTGTTCAAGATTAAGAAAGGAAAAGAGAAAGAGAAAACAATACATAGAATTTATGTGATTCGACTGTGTACCTATGTATGAGAGCAAATGGTTAATAATCCAAGTAAGGTTACAATAATGTTTATATACAAATACTCTACGTTCTTAACACGCATATCAAAATCCATTAAAATCATATGTTATTTACTATTTTAATAATAAATATCTTTAGACATAATTTTATACCACAAAATATTAAAATTAAAATATTTAATTGATGACATAACTATTGATCTTTGATCATCTTAAAATTTTGCAAGTATAAAGAATATAATTTGAATATCTACAACTCACAAGTAAAATTTTTGGCTTGATTTTGAGTATACCCAACCCGAACCCAGTCATAGCCATCCCTAAGCGTTTGTTCTTCGCATATGATCTCTAAAGCAACTTCTTTTGTGTTGACCACAGACTGCATCTAACCATTTGAAGGTAAGTTCAAATCAAGCATTTAGTCAAACATGTATTTGTCATTTCAAGTATTTTCAACTCACCCAAGTAGACTAAGGAAGAGACTTCACAAGAAGGGAGAACCCAAAATTGCAAACTTTTTTCCAAGAAAGGACCCAAGAGTGCTTAAAAAGCCTTCCTCTTCTTCACAATCTGTTATACATATAAGTGAAAGGGTCATGCTAACAAATGCCTTTAGGGTAATAGTTAATAATTTATTTTAAAAAAAGTTTTGACACCACTTTTATGGAAAATGGAAAAAGTTATCAAAATATTAATTGTTTTTTTTTTCCCTTTTCCTATGAAAATTTTCTTTAAATGGATTATTAAATATTTCCATAAAGGCATCTGTTAGCATTTCTTAAACAACGTTAATAAAACAAGAACGCCAATGTTATTATTATTATTTTTTTATGTGAAACACCTATTGTTTTTTCTCTATTTGGAAGGTGATTTTCATGAAGATTCGGAAGAGAAAAAGAGTCAGCAATACTCTTGGAGAGCTTTTTTTTTTTTTTTTTTTTTTTTAATGAGTTTGAATCTGGAAAGGAAGGAGTGTAAAATCCATGTTTTACATCATCCAATAAAAGACTGTCATATCAACTTTTTACTTGAAACTTAATACATTCTACTACATCTAGTAATATCTTAATAAACTCTCATATGTGTTGGATTTTTAGATGAGTATTAGAATTGATTGGATGTGGTTATGTTTAGTCTTTAATATGTGATAAGATGATGTGCTATGTTAGGATTAGAGGGTGCCATATTTAGGTTTTACACCATATCTTTATGAGAAGTACTACATCCACAATATTTTCACAACAAATCATATGTAGTAAGTTGCTATTGATTCTAATTTGAATCCATAACTTAAATTACTTTTTTGCCTACTCATAACAACCAATAACAAAATACTAATTTTAATTTGTTATGAAAATATTGTGAATATAATATTTTTCTATCTTTGTAAAATTTAATCTCTTTTTTAATTTGAATGAAGTTTTTTAAATAAAAGAAAATTTTCATAGGGAATTAATGAGGAAGTATTGTCTAATCATTAATATGTAAAATATTGATGCGGTATGTTTGTATATGTGAAGTGTACGTTGATGCGGTATGTTTGTATTAGAGGTGTAAATAAAGGGATTACACTTGCCCTTATTCAATTTATACTCTCTCAAACATCGTAAAGGTGGAATCTTTTACGAGCAAAAAAAAAGTCGGTTCTCTATTCTACTATAAAAGTCAATCTGAGAGGCATTCAACTTGGAAACCATAACAACAAAAAGACACACATCCTTTCTTGATGAAGCAAAACATGTTTTGGGGAAGTGCTCTCTCCAACATTGTAAAGGTGGTGATGATTCTGGCACTGCTGCTTTTTAATTTCAAGGCTCTTGAAGTTGAAGCTGCAAGGCCGCCTTTGTATGTCATGAAGCCAAAACTTGGTAAAATCAAGGGGTCAGTTTCAACAAAAGATCGAGCACCGGAGCAATCATCTTCTCCAAATCCATGTACTTATGTACCTGGACCCAATATTGGAGATTCAGGTTGCCATATCCCATAAATGAAGAAAACTCAAAACTGGAGCTTCGGGGCTTTACTTTTGGACGTGTGATCTTGGGGTGATGAGTTGCTATATATCTATTCTCAATTTTAAGAATAAAATTGTTGTGTAGTAAGAAAAGTAGAGAATATCTCTATTAGCCTAATGTTTCTCTTATGTAGTTGCGTATTAGGTTTTTTTACCTAGATTTGGAATCAATCGTAGCAGATGAAAAATAAAAAATAAAAGTCGACATGGTCTTTTAGCCCGATTGACTAAATGTTGTTGTTGTTGTGGTTTTCTCTCTGTCTAGAAGTCGTTCACTCGAGCTCTAATCCTTTGGGGTGGTCTATTTGTCTGTTGTGATGCTTAGATTTTGAGGTTGGTATCAATTGTCAAGTATTAGCACTAAGGAATATAAATGTCAAGCATAAGTAACTGAGTGAGAAGTGATTGTCTTGTCTTTGGTCATGTCATTTATGTATAGAAATTATTTCTACTACCATCATCTTGCTGCATCTGCTTTGCAGGAGTTGCATTGAAAAACTTTCCAGCTTTTTTCTATAGCTTTGAGTTTTGGATCATTTTTAAATCTCCCTGAAGAATTGAGTTTCATGAAGGCATAAACCTATACATGGGCCCATATGAATGAGTCCTTGGGAGAAGCTGATCTCCACGTATACCACTAACCCAGCCAAGGTAATTCTGGTTTTTCTTTTTTAACTTCGATTGTATTAATAAAAAGATGGAGGAACATAAGGACAATCTGCATTATAAACTAACCTTAAGGGAGGGGGCAGATTGTCAAAACAAAAACAAAGAAAGCAATTGGAAGATAAAGCTAACTTAGCAGCAGTATGTGCTGGAACATTACAATTTCTCTTAACCCAAACAAAAGAGTAGCTAACAAAGGAGGATGCAAGATTCTGGATGTTTCTTAAAAGGGTCATCATTTCCATCAGTTATGCACCAAGAAGAACTGGGAGTGTAGGTGACACTCTTAGTGAGCAAAACGTGCAATAAGATTTAACCCTAAAAAAAAAAAAAGTGCACCAAGAAGAATCGCTTAAATCATTTGTGTTGTGTGTGTTTTCTTTGCTTACTTTTCCTTTCTAGTTAGAGTCATTTTTTAGTCGGCCTTTTCGATTTGAATTATCCGACATTTTCATTGGTTTTCAATTTTGATATAGATTAGGTTAAATATCGGAGGGTTGCGTTGTGCTTATGTTGGAGGTTCAGTTGATGTAGTTTATATGAGGTGAAAGTGAATGCTGCAGCAGATGTTGTAATTAGTTTTCTGCTGATTAAGCTTGTGTTCAATACATAAAATAGTACGCAAACTTATGAGATAACAAACTTTTTCCTGGGGTATAAACTGGGTATAGTCATTCTGCTATATATGGCTCTGTTTAGTGGTCTGATCCCTGATGGAACTCACAGTATGGCTGTGTGAGCAGTCTGGTTTCCTGTTACTGTTAGGCTAGATCAGGTTCGCATCTTCCATACAGACTACAGTGTTTGCATTTGGGAATGGTTAATTTGCTGCACACGACAAGCTTGGGAGTGTAGGTGTTTAATTTGTTTAGCCTATTTCCTCTTGCCATGTGATTTGCTATCCATCAGATTTGTATCAAGTACAGAACGATTTTATTTTATTTTTGGCTACGTGAAGACAGAATGATTGAGTGCTTAATGTTTTCCCACCAAAAGGGTTTGAGATTCCAAGGCCCCCCTAAATTTTTTAAAATTTCTGTTACTGGCTTGATAAATTGAAAAATTATATATAAGTTTTTTGTAAATTAACTTATTGACCCCCCAAAATTTGAGGGAAAAAAATATATCATAGATTCAGTCCCAGTTAAAAATCACTTATCTCTCCCATAATTTAAGATTCATTAAGAAAAACCCAAAATTTTTCTTTTTTAAAATCCAGTCCATTCCTTGACCCATTAGCTACTCCAAATACCGCAAATAAAAATCTTTGACCCATATAAGTTATTTACTTATAATAAATATGAATAAAACACCTTATTGCTATCGCCACTGCAGTCTTAGCACTGTAACGAACTCAACAGTTTTCTTTAGTTCTTGTCATTTGCTAGCAATGCGCTCCAGCCTCCGTTCAAGTGAATCAATGACCGATGACTCCAAATTAGTGGCTAGTAAACCAGTGTTAACGTGGTATATTTCTGTTACTTTATATTCAATTTATCTTTTGTTGGGATCTCTATCTGTTTGAATGAAAAAAAACTAAAAAGTATCTCTCTTTTAATAATAAAAAAAAGTGTTTATTTAGCTTGTAAATGACGTCACATAGTACCAGTCTACCGGCTTGTTGCAGGTACCCTTTTGTTACTATTTTTATATTATATTACTTTTCAACAAAGGTTACTAACTTTTTTTATTTTTTTATTTTACCATGATTAGTGTTATTGCTATTTTTTATACATATGTTTATATATTTACGTTTGATCCTCTAAAAATAATATTGTTTGTAGAATGTGTAATTATAGACTATTGAAGCATGAATATGAAAACAAATTTACATAGATTGTTTCTTTTATGGGCATATTACAACTTACCTACCTGTAGTTTGGTTGAAATTTAAATTGCCTACTTGTAATTTGAAATTTAACATTTTACCGACCTGAAGTTAACTTAGTTAGAGTTCGTAACTCACTTCTGTTAAAAACATGGCTAAATATATAACTTTACTTTACTTTTATGTCTCTCTCCTACAAAAAAAAAAAAAAAAAAAAAAAAAAAAAAAAAAGAATTCAGCATAACACTTGCATTATGGGATTTCAAACCACATGTAGACAATTTAAATTTTGATCAAATCTCAAGTCGGTAAAGTTTCAAATTTTAAATCACAAGTAGATAACTTAAATTTTGGTCAAACCACAAGTGGGTAAGTTTTAATTTACCCTTCTTTTTATTTTTCGAACATTAAATAATATTTCACATTTTTTTAAGTGAAAAAAGTCACTATATAATTAGTATTTAAAATTTGATATTCAAGTTTTTATATGTGTGTGTGTGTGTGTAATTTAATAAGAAACCAATCTAAAATTGATGCATATTTTAAGAGAAAAAATGTTTAAGATTTGGAGAATACTACACAATTCTCAATCTAGAATAAGAATACTGATGTTGAACCCCTAAACTAGCTAAAAGATATGAATTTAAGGAATATTGCTTTCTTTGAATGTGATATTGGAATGAGTTTTTGAGTGATTTTTGATGGTATAAACAAAAAAAAAAAAAAAAAAAAGGTTCAAGATCAATCATAAATAGTTTTAGTACCATGAACATTCCTATGACACAACCTTAGTGAGTTAAAGTTAACCCATATATATATATATATATATATATATATATATATATATAATATATATATATATATATATATATATTTTTTTTTTTTTTTCTTTTTACTTAAGAATATGGTTATATTCAACTTGGCCCTCTTAGGTAAAATTTCTGTCTCCACTTGAAAAGCCATTGGCTAAAATGGAAGATTATTATTATTATTATTTATGGGAATTGGAAGATTATTTGGTTTGCTTTTCATTTTTCCATGTCTTAGTCGGCACCATCACCATCAAATGGTTGATGATGGGTTTTAAAAACTTTAACCTAATGTTCTACAGCTTAAACTGTAATATGTGTAATCCAAAGTTGCAGCACTTGGAGTTCTAATGAAAAGCACTTTTGCATCTTGTCAATGACTCACTCTCACAACCTTGTAATGATTAAAGCCTTAATTATCGAGAAATCACAATATTACTGCTGATACAATCTCCTATACGTATCCAAACTGAATATTTAGTTTTTTATGTTAGTAATTTGGTGTTCAGGTAAATAAAGTGTTTGATTTTTATGAAAAAGAATTCAGATTATTTACCTAACAAAAATTCTATCACCACATAAAAACATAAAAATGACAATTTTTGTTATAACTATCAATGTAGTAGACTATGAGTGATGAAAAAAAAGTACCAAATTTGTGTAAAAGTGAAACAACTAGTCACTAAAGTAGTGAATTTTATTTTTATTCTGATTGGTGTTTATTTCACGTTGCTTGTGATTTTGTTATGAGTGTTGTTTATTTTACGTTGCTTAGCTTATTGCCCCCGACCAGTTCGCCAAAAGCAATAAACAACCCCTATCTTTGTCTGTCCCTAAACAAAAGATGACCAGTGGTGCCACTAAATATTTTTTGAAAAAAGAAATTTATTTGCTTCACATGTTCACACTTCACAGTTCACCATCCTCTCCGCAAGTTAAGGACTGAAGATTAGTGGGTCTCATAAATTATTTTTTTAAATTAAAAAACCTTCTTTGTCTTTGTACACATTAGTAAAAGTATAGAACTGTAATAATTAATTACTAAAGTAACCACTGTAAGAATTAAGAATCAAAATGCTACATGGATAATATTTTCCACTACAAATTTCACAACCATTTAGTTTTCAAGCTGTTATTTATTTTATCTAGACTCATCATTGATATTATTTTATTGTCTATTATTTACAACTTGTAACCTTAATAATTGTGAATAATTTTGTGAAAAGAATGTGACTCCTGACTTATTGCAAAAAGACATCTTACAGGATCCATTAACATTTTTCTCTTCCCTCTCTTCATATTTTTAATTTCAAACTTTGAACTTTTGCTATAATCCCAAAGTTAACTACTTATAAGAATAAAGGTAGAAAAGTTGAATTCTACAAAAAAAAAAAAAAAAAAAAAAATTAAAAGTATTCAAAACAATGAGACACATACAATATATTGCTATATTCATAACACTTTTTAAATTGCTTTATTTTTTCAATTTATTTGAAGAAATCAAATTATATGCTTAAAGTTAATTTCTCAATTTGATTATCATTAATTATTTACATCGAGGGCAATTGAGTGGATTAAACTAGGTATGAAAAAATAAATTAAAGTTTTACACTAGATTGCATGTAACAATTACATTAGCATATAATTGCTTCTTTATTTTGTTATTATTATTAAATTAATTTTTTTAGATTAATTTTACTTTCAAAATTATCTTTTAATTTTACCCCCTTGAACTAAAATCTACACTCGGCCACTAAGTATATTAGTATATGCTCTTTTGTTATTGGCACCGGTGCCATTGGCGATTTCATTAAATATTAGCATTTTGACTGACTATATAATTGAGGAAATGCATATAGTCAATCATACTGTAATGATCTATTGATAATTGTATAAATAAACAACTTTACTATTGCTAATTGTTATGTGATATGCACACAAGATTAATAATAATAAAAAATACCACCGCACACTCTTAGTGCGATGGTCACTCCACAACTCCACAAGTATAAGTGCTTGTGGGGTGTGGGAAATAAGGGTCGTGGCTCAAGTAGACTAGAGTAGAATTCTATCTTGTATAAAAAATAATAATAAATAATAAATGCAATAACTAATATACTAATAACTAATAGATCCCCCTCAAAAAAATAACTAATAGATATTATTATTATTATTATTATTATAAGAACATAAAAAAAGAAGAAGTAGTGTTTAATTGTTTATACTTGCTTATACACAAATTGTTATAAAAATACTCAAAAAAACAGCTCAAATCGTGACATCCAAAAGTTTCTATGGGTATATTAACACTTTTGGTAGTTAAAAATGTGCCTTGACCTTTTCCCTCGTACTCATCTGACAAACATTTTAACCGTAGAAGACAATCATATCCTAAAACTAATAAATTTGCAAAAAAAATCTATAACAAATTGACTTAGATTAGAGTTGTCAACATTACACAAAACAAAAACATTTTGGATTTCGTAAAAGTTTTAATGGCAGATTTAAATTTTCCATTTACCAAAGGGCATGTTACGCAACATTTTTTACATCGATTTAACATAATTTAATCAAATAAATGTCAATGGGGGGTACATGATCTTTCTCTTATCACCGAAGTCATAATCAATAGCAGCACATTTCTTCTCTCATTGAACAACACCTTGAATTTTCGTCACCACTTTTTTCGGTGGAGTTCCTTGAGAACGTAATATCACTCTATAAAGCAATTGCTAAGCACATGAAAATTTTACTGTGAATTAACTAAAATTGACGAAAGTGGCAGACAATAGAAATTGCATATTTATTAGTCATGTTACATCACATGTTTGTCCCTAAATCATGAGTTTTACATTGCACGAACAATAATTCATCACTCTCAAATCAAGAAGATTTGATACCAAGTAAATAATCATTAGGAAAGTATAATTTGAAATTATCTAAATTCTATAATGCCAACTTGTAGCATAATTTATGTTGAAGATCCTACAAAGAATATTATCATGGCTACAAGCTTGTTGAAAATGGAAGTTATTAGCATAAGAGATTGCACATATATTGCAATATTTTCCTCATGGCTATACGAGGGCTTTAGCTTGTTTGGGGACACAAAGTTTGCTTCTTTAAAATCAAATTTCAAACGGCAGTGGCATTACATATAAAAGAAGCAAGCCACAATCATATTTCTTTATTAGCTAAAAGCCTGAAACCCCAAGATACAAACTAATCATTCCAGAACCTTTCTATATATATAGAATATTAAGTATTTTAACACACACACGCAAAGAGAGAGAGAAGAAGGTTTTAAAGAAAATAACAGTGGTGTATATCTAAAAGGGTCTAACTCTTGGATACACAGCAAAAAACTTTAAATCTCTATAACTCACACTTATTTTTCAATGTGAGATTAACCCACTGTTTTTATAACCTTTCTATCCGAGCGTGCAACATTACTTGATTAGCATATTCTTTGCTTTAGGTGCTTATGTTAAAAGATGATTTGATTATGTCCCTGACAATGAGATCACATAATTTCAGGAGTAAACGTGGGCAGAGAGAGCATCTAATTATTAATTAACTACAAAATGATTAGCCTTCCACATATCCACATTAAAGCAATATATGTCATTTTGATCTAACGTTGGATATAGTTTTTTGAGTAGTTTTCATCTTTTGAGTTATCATGAGCAAGTCCGCAATGGGTTACAAAATTTTACTTTGAATCCATAAGTACATTAAATAATTTTAAAGGACGCCGACACGGCGACACCCCGTGCAAAAACACATTAATATATGAGAGTACTTGGCACTTCTATCTTTGGCATGTTTTCTCCAAAAAAAAAAAACTCACCTCCATTTTTAATTTAATCAAAGCTCAGTTCTTCACCTCAGCCCATCTTGATATTCCAAATTACACCACTTCCATTCATTGCATTCATCCAAAAATTCCAAATGAATAAACTTAATATTTGAATTTATTAAGGTGAAAATTGTTAAGAAAACAGTACCTAAGTTTCATATAAACGATGTTACATATATGCCTTTACCTTCTTCTTTTTTTCTTTTTTGGTTGAGGAAAACTTATATGCCTTTGCTTATAAAAGAGTCACTCTTCCCCTTTATCTCCTATTTCTTATGCTGCAAAAGTCCAAATCGGAAATTTAAATTATAATTGATAAGAATTAAGTTAATGCAAATGTCCTTCATAAGTTAAAACTGAAGAAGTTATTAGGTCCAATAAATTGAGTGTTGCCAACCCATGACCAAAAGGTTGAGATTTGTTGAGTCTTTGATACATATTTTTGAGTTCAAGATGAAGACTCAAGATTAGCTTGAGGAAAGAGTGGTTTCTAGACTCGGCACCTGCTCAATCAATTGAGAATCATAGATTTAGAATTTGACCTAATGCATTTTTTTATTAAGTTGGCTATTTAAATGTGTTTTTGTAACCTAATAGAGAGTCTATATAAAGGCCAGTTAAACACGAGGCTTGCAAAGGCTAGAGAAGCAAGAATCCAAGTTTTTCAAAGAGAATATTTTAACCTCCATTCAATGTACCTTTGGGTTCAATAGAAATAATTCTTTGGGTTGTATCTCATTGGTGAGATCAAAAGTTGAAGTCATAGAGTCTTCATTCCAGTACTATTATTGTGGAGAAAATCTTCAAGTGGGTAATTGAAGTCATAAGTAGGGGTGTTCATGTTCAATATAGTATGCTGTAGAAGAATCTGTAGATTTAGAGCTATGTTAGGTAACAATAGTAAGTACCATTGGCAGAGCCAGAGGGGGGCGAGGGGGGCACCTGCCCCCCCCCCCCCCCCCCCGGACTCCTAATTTTTTTTTTCTTGGTATTGGTAGTCACATGGAGAAAAAAAAACAAAAAAAGACTTCTACTTGTTGAAACTTGAAAGTGATCAAACCACTTATTTTACTATTTTTTTATTTTTATTTTATATCATTATTTACGCAATTTTTACTATTTATGATACTTTTCACAGCATTTTATTTTTGAATGATGCTAGAGATATTACAAATATTACTACTTATGTCTTACAAATTGGCATGTTATCAATCACAAAAGATAATTTTAAACATTTATTCATTATATTTTTTAAGTAATACTAATCATATTTTTACTCCATCAATTTGTAAATTTTTTAGTAGCTATGAATTGATTGTTTTTGTTTATTTATTTTAATAATATGAAATATATTCATATTTGCTTACAATCGTTTATTTATTTTGTTATTATTGTTGATTAATATTTTTTAGATAAATTTTACTTTTAATATCGTCTTTTAATTTTGCCCCCTCTAGACTAAAATCTTAGCTCTGCCACTGGTAAGTACTGTAGGTGGTAGCAAATGAGAATATGACTATTCTATTTTGAAAAACTTCAATTCTATTAGTGAATTTGTTTTGCCTCTTAGTGGTTAATTCTTCGCAATGATTTTTCATTTGGAATGGTTTTTCCATCAATTTTCAAGTGTCACAATATGATGTGTTCTTTGTTGATTGTTTATCATTTTTCATATGGTGTATGTTGCTATGTGGTAATTAACATGAAAATTAATTTGAATTCATAACTACTTATTTTTTTTAAGTTGATTAATTCCACTATAAAATCTACTATCGTGCCTAAATAACCTAACATCAGTATTGGGTTAAGTGATAGCCAATGATAATAAAATCATTTGTATGCACCATGTCTATGGTTTGAACCCCAACCCACTCCCGCAATCTACCTATATCAAAAAAATAAAATAAAAATTAAAGAAGTATTTCATGTTAAAAAAAGATAATAATTTATAGAATTAATCATAAATTTTCCCAAATTATTAAATTTCGTGGATGACTTCGAATTAGGTGACAATTTCATTAAATGATTTATATTATAAAATGATTTTTTTTGCACGGTCTCACAATTTGAAATTACTATTTTCGTCGTATAATACTTTGCAAGATTATAAGCTTTTTTTTTTAAAGCTTACTATTTTATAAAACTATTATTATATATAATATCTAATTGCCTAATTATACACACACACACACACACAAGCAGAAGTCTCTGCTAAAGCTTTTCTATGTGTCAAATTTGGAGTTTTCCATGCTTGAGATTGGTGGATTCTTCAATTAATTTGAGATGATATAGAATAATTATGCCACATGATAAGTCTTGATTTTTATATCCGATAGATAGATGTATTTGACATGTGTTAGATTTTATTCTTAAATAAAAAAAAAATAAAAAAAAACCTTGTTAGCTTGATTTATTGCCTATCATGCAACATGTTTCAACCATTTAATCATGGAAAACCAACCTTATTGCATGCTTAAATTGCTCCTAAACTAAATCAAACGGTGAGTTGAAGTACTTACCTTATTAATTAGTTAATCGGAGTTGTTAATTAGTTTCTACTTCTTTTTCAAGGCCTTTTTGGGCCATCGTGTCTTTTGGGCTTCAAAGCTGCCTGAGTTTGAGAAATTCAAAACATCACATTTCTGTCAATTTATGGGCCAGGCTCATTTAATATAAGAACCCCAAGACCAGGAGGCCATGACTGTGGGTATAAGTTTTTTTTTTAAATAAAAATATTTATGAATATTTTTTTTTATACCCGATAAAATTTCTACTCTAACTTAATCTAAGTGTATATGTATGTGAAGTTCCCTCCTGAAAACTTGAACCCTGACCCTTACCCTCCATACCCCACAAGTATTTATACTTGTGGAGTGACCACTATACTAAGGTGTGTGATAAGATGAATTTGTTTTATATAGCACAATTGATGTTTACCATTTATGCCGCAGTCTAAGTCTTGGTTCTTACAAATCAAAAGATGAAGAAAGATCTAGATAGTGCTTGGGGCTAAATCTATATAGCTCAACATAATAGGCCAGCAAAATTAAATTTTGGCATTCGGGCTCATAAAGTTATTAAAGGCCCAATTACTCAAGGCTAGACGAAACGGGTTTTTCACCTCCTACTATCACGAAAAGACGAAATGTTTGATAATAAATTGATCAAGCTTGAAACCACATGCATGAATAGATTATAGATGGCAAAATCAAGATCACTAGCTAGATACAAAAGCCTGAAGCCCAAACTTGTATTTATTTGGGCTTGAGCCTAAGATTAGTTTCACCATGTGGTCCAATCCTACATGAAAACCTAAGTGAAAAAAGAGTGGGAGGTGTGGCTTTGTGGCAATAAAAGTTTTATTATTATTATTATTTTTTAAATCACCTTTCCTGGGTTCAATGGGGCTTAAAATGAACCTTTGAAACTTCCAAATCAATATCAAAATCTAAGAGGTACCCTTCCAGTGGCTTGGATGGTCTCTTTTATATGGGCTTACATGCAGACATGGGCCATGGTAGGCCTAGAGCTGAAACACAAGCGCCCAAAATCTCAAATTTGCATTTAATGCTAATTCAATCACAATTATTACCCATCACCCCCAAGCTTTCAAATTTAGAAGATCCAAAAGCCCGCCGTTCATCAAATAGAAGCAAAGTCCAATCAAAGTGTCAAACCAGGCTAACCAACTTGCCATGTTCAGCCGAAAAAGAATAGTAAAAGAAACTAATCTAGTCTTTCATGAATTGCAGTACCCAATGCACAGGTTCTGCAGGTATTTACCATTTCAAACAAGTTCTACCTTTTAAAGAGACTTTGCAAAATCAAAACTCGTTATAAAAACTAAAAATCAAGGTCATTAAGATTGTTTAACAATTAATTTCAAGAATAAAATTCTTTAGTGGGTGATTAGCAACATAGTTTTAGTATATTTTTACACATTTTATATAACATTACACACATTTCTATACACTTTTTCACTCACACGTATATCAAAAACACCCAAAACAACATAACTCAATGGGTCCAACTCTTATGCATTCTTTAATATATAGATTATGTTAACGGATGTCTTTAGGACAATAATTAATGAATTATAATAAGAAATTTTTTACACCACTTTCATGAGAAATATAAAAAATTGTCAACAACATTTATTGTTTTATCATTCTCCCAATAAAATGTTTCTAAAAATAGCTCATAAAGTAATGCTCAAAAGGTAAAATTATTGAATACTCTGAGTGTATCATAAATGTATATCTCATTTCACATGAATTGTGGATTCTACCATAAATTTATTTAGTGGGACTCACAGTTATGTAAAAGAAAGAAGTACGCATTTATAGTACTTCGAGAATACTCAATAATTATCCTGCCCAAAAGACATGGTTAACACTTCCCTTCTTGAATTTAATGGTCATGTTAACAAGTGTTATTAGGGCAATTATTAATTAACTATATTAGGAAAATTTTTAATACCACTTTCATGCATTCGTTAACATTTTCCTTAATTTAAAAGCTCAAACTGAATTCCTTTTTTCTCCATCTCACCAAGTATAGACATAATCCTCCTAAAAATAAAATTTAGCTGAGAAATTTTTTTTATTGTTTCTTTTTTAAATAAATAAACAACCTTCATTTTTATGGGTTTAAAGCATCCTAGACTAGATGTAGTATGTGATCTCAGTGTGTATGTGAATGACTAAGGGTTTGTTTAGGATCCGCTTATTTTGTTGAAACTGAAATTTTTTTGTTAAAAGTACTGTAGATAAAGGTAAAAGTTTCTTGAAATAGCACAGTGGGACTCATAAATAATACTAAAAAGTGTAGTGGGACCCATGTATAGTAGCAAAAAAATAAATAAATAGTAAAATAAGTTGGCAAAAATAATTTTTGTAGAACACAAAGTAGATAATTAGACACAACCAATTATAATATATAAGTTTTCTATTAAAAAAAAAACCGTATATGAGGCCCACATTCTCCTTCCTTGTTGTTGAACTTCTTGAGAGGTAATGTGATGTCCTTTTAGAATTACATTAAGATACAATGCTAATTTTAAAAAAATAAAGTGACATATTTGAAAAGCATAAAGATTTTATGAAATCTTGCAATTTATGAATTTCTACCATTAAATTACCAGGTGTACTGATAGGTACTATGTGCGTTAGCACATTTGTGCTCCAGAGTATGTTAGTGTTGTGTTGTTCTGTGCTCTTGAGTATGTTAGTGTAAAGCATGTTAGTTAATTGGTGGTTAGGTATGAGAAGTTAGTTAGGTGTCAGTTGTAAGTGCCAGCTGTATGCTAAGCTAAGAATGACTAATGTTGTAACCACCCTATTGTAATTGCCAACTGTAGATAAGGAAAGCTATGAGAATGAAATAGACAGACAGAATTTACACGAGCTTATTCTTTTTTTCCCCCTTCTCTAATCTCTCATTTCCTCCCTACTTCACATTCTTCTCTTCCTTGGAGGCTAGTTCCCCCGAAGAAACCTTGAACACAATTATCCCTTAAGTTGGATCATATCAAATTGGTATCAGAGCTTACTCTGTCCCCATGGCAGAAACACGATCCTTGGCTGCTCTCAATGAGAAGTACAATAATCTTTCATTCACTTCTAATCAACATGACCAAGAAATACGAGGCATTCACTAGAAAATTGACGCTATGACTTCAGCATTACAGACATTGATAGAAACTATGCAAGGACTCACTGAAGCTGGAAATCAATGGCAACAGAGGACTGCACCCTCATCTCCAGCTACTACATCAATGCAATTGGACTCACTCACAGCAGTTTCCAAGTCAATAAGATTGGAGTTTTCAAGATTCAGGGGAGAGGACCCTTCAGGTTGGGTTTATAATGCTCATCAATTCTTTTAGTTGTACAATATACCCCCAAATCAGAGGATTCTCTTAGCTTCCTATCACATGGAGGATGAGGCTTTGGTCTGGTTTCAAGATGCTGAGGAGACAGGGTAGTTCACAAGTTAGGAAGCCTTTGTGAGAGCTTTGCACACCAGATTTGGAGCTTTGGCCTATGATGATCCTATGGAAGCATTAACAAAATTGAGGCAGGTAAGTACTATTTCTACTTACAAGGCTCAATTTGAAGCTTTATCCAATAGAATCAAGGAATTGTCTGAAAAACACAAACTTAGCTATTTTTTTGAGTGGGTTAAAAGATGAAATCCATTTGCCTGTTAAGATGTTCAATTCACAAACTCTTAATTCTGCCTTTGGACTTGCTAAAATATAAGAGGAATATCTCTTTAGCAACAAGAGAATTACTAAACCATGGATAGATGTGCCTAAATCCTCTATTCTTGGACCACCCCTAACAGAAATCAAGAATGATAAGATAGATGTAAAAACTACCAAATTTCCTATCCAAAAAATTCCTGCAGCACAGATTGAAGAAAGAAGGAAGAAGGGACTTTGTTTCCATTGCGAAGAAAAGTGGCATGCAGGTCACCATTGCGAGGATCCAAGAATTTTCCTTATGGAAGGTTTGCAGAATTACACTCTATTGATCAGTTGTAGGGGGTGGTGACTGATGATTCTAATGATATAGATCCAGGTGTGAAGGAAGATATGGCCAGGTTAAGAGGCATTGGGATTGAGGGTACTACAGAGTTGAAGGGTAGTGTTGCTAAGATTACTCTTTATGCACTCCTTGGTAGTCCTTCTCCAAGTACAATGAGGGTTTTGGGCAAGATCAAGCAACAAGACTTGGTTATTTTGATTGATAGTGGCAGCACCCATAATTTTTTAGATGAAGCTATATAGGCAGCATTGAATTTACTTGTGTCATCTAAGGATACATTTGAGGTTTAAATTGCTAATAGTGCCTCACTTCAGACTAAAGGGGTTAGTTTTGGCGTTCCTCTTAAGGTTCAAGGGCACACTTTTAGGGTGGACTAGAACATTCTGCCCCTTGGTGATTGTGCAGTAGTTTTGGGAACTCAATGGTTGTATTCTTTGGGGCTGATATAATCAGACTTTAAGCATCTTACTACGCAGTTTTGGTACAAGGGTATTTTAGTTCTGCTCAAGGGTTTACAACCCTCAAGACCTTCTTTGCAAGAAGGTGAGAGGTTCCTAACACCTATTATCAAAAGAGGGCTGCTGCTGCAGATTGTTGATACAAACCTAGCAACCCAAGTTGTACAAACCCATCCTGCTTTAGCTCAATTACTTCAGGATTTTAGCAAGGTCTTTGAAGTACCTTTTGGATTGTCACCAATTAGGAACCATGAGCATTCAATCACTTTGAAGGAAGGCAGTCAACCAATATGTGAAAGACCATATAGGTATCCTTTCTATCAAAAATCTGAGATTGAAAAGATTGTTAAATAGTTGCTCGAGGCAGGGTCAATTAGAGCAAGCCAAAGTCCATTTTCCTCACCTATCTTGCTGGTTAGGAAAGCAGATGGGAGTTGGCGTATGTGCATTGACTATAGGTCATTAAATAAAGTCACTATCAAGGATAAGTATCCCATACCAGTGGTGGATGAATTACTTGATGAATTGTGTGGAGCAACTATTTTTTCTAAACTAGATCTTAGGTCTGGTTACCACCAAATTAGAATGAAGGAAAGTGACATTCCAAAAACTGCATTTAGGACTCATGAGGGTCATTATGAGTTCCTAGTCATGCTCTTTGGTTTAACAAATGCACCCTCCACTTTTCAATCCTTAATGAATGACATTTTTAAAACCTTCTTGAGGAAGTTTTTTTTGGTGTTTTTTGATGACATTTTAGTATTTAGCAAGTCATTGGATGATCATGTTTCTCACTTGAAGTTGGTTTTGGAGGTGCTACTCAAGCATCAATTATTTGCTAAGATGAGCAAATTTGTTTTTGGGTGTCATGAGGTGGACTATTTAGGCCATTTGATTTCTGGACAAGGAGTTAGAACAGATTCTAAGAAGACTATGGTTATGCAGAATTGGCCTACCCCTACTTCAGTTAAGGCTTTGAGAGGGTTTCTTGGCTTAACTAGTTACTTTAGGAATTTTATCAAGAACTATGGGATCATTGCTGCACCCTTGACTGCCTTACTCAAAAAGGACTCCTTCCATTGGTCTTCTGATGTAGATTTGGCCTTTAATGCACTCAAACATGCTGTTTCTAATCCACCAATCTTGGCTTTACCTGATTTCTTGAAGCCTTTTATGATTGAATGTGATGCTTCTGGTTATGCGTTGGGTGCTGTTTTGATGCAAGACAATAAACCTTTAGCCTTTCATAGTGAGGCTCTCAAGGGAAGGTGTTTGCATCTCTCCACTTATGAGAAGGAGCTCCTAGCATTGGTTAAGGCTGTTAAGAAATGGAGGCCTTATTTGGTGGGAAATCCTTTCTTCATTAAGACTGATCAACAAAGCCTCAAATACATTCTTGAGTAGAGAATTGGTACTCCCTCTCAGCATAAATGGATTGCCAAGCTGCTTGGCTATTCCTTTGTGGTAGAGTACAAAAAAGGTAGAGATAATAAGGCTGCTGATGCTCTTTCTAGAATGGCCCATTCTGTTAATAGCCCTGATCAGTAAGCCTCACTTATGAGAATGGCCCATTCTGTTAATAGCCCATTCTGTTTGCATCTCTCCACTTATGAGAAGGAGCTCCTAGCATTGGTTAAGGCTGTTAAGAAATGGAGGCCTTATTTGGTGGGAAATCCTTTCTTCATTAAGACTGATCAACAAAGCTTCAAATACATTCTTGAGTAGAGAATTGGTACTCCCTCTCAGCATAAATGGATTACCAAGCTGCTTGGCTATTCCTTTGTGGTAGAGTACAAAAAAGGTAGAGATAATAAGGCTGCTGATGCTCTTTCCAGAATGGCCCATTCTGTTTATAGCCCTGATCAGTAAGCCTCACTCTTTCTCATCTTTTTTCCTTGTCCATTGTGGTTGGATTTGCTCAAGGATAGCTACAAGTCTGATGGTGAATACCATGAATTGCTTGCCAAACTTGTTGATCCCACCCTTCCCTCAGCTGGTTATTCTTTATAGAATGGCCTAATCCTCTACAAGGATAAGATTTTCATCAGCCCTTCATCTTCCTTGAAGCCATTGATCCTCCAACAGATGCATAATAGTCCAATTGGTGGTCATTCAGGCTACTTGAAGACCCTTCACAGGATTAAGCAGGATTTTTATTAGCAAGCCATGAAGTTTGACATTAAGAATCACATCAGGTGTTGTGAGGTTTGTCAAAGAACCAAGTGTGACAATTCTAAATCAGCTAGCTTGTTGTAGCCTCTTCTAATTCCTAATAGGCCTTGGTTGGATATTAGCATGGACTTCATTGAAGAGTTGCCTAAATCACATGGTCAGGATGTTATATTGGTGGTAGTTGACAGACTCACAAAGTTTGTGCATTTCTTTCCTCTCTATCATCCTTTTACTGCTGCCATGGTTGCTGCTGTTTTTATGCAAGGTATCTTCAAATTACATGGCATGCCTAAGTCAATTGTTAGCGATAGGGGGGTTGTTTTCACTCGGTCTTCTGGAGAGAGCTGTTTAGATTACAGGGCACTACATTGGCAATGTCTTTTGCTTACCATTCACAAACGGATGGTCAAATCGAGGTTGTTAATAGAAGCTTGGAGCAGTACTTGAGGGCCTTTGTCAGTGATAGGCCTCATGTGTGGACTCATTGGTTGTATTTGGCAGAGTATTGGTTCAATTCCAATTACCACACTTCTACCAAAATGACTCCCTTTGAAGCCTTGTATGGTTACCCTCCTCCTAGGCTTCTAGATTATGTTCCTAGTTTAACCAAAGTAAGGGTTGTGGATTGCTTCCTACGCAACAGACAGGAGCTTCTGCCTCTTTTGAAGCTAAATTTAGTTTCAGCTCAAGCTAGGATGAAGCTTTTGGCTGATCAACACAGGTCTAATAAGTCTTTTAGTGTTGGTGATTGGGTTATCCTCAAGCTCCAGCCTTATAGGCAGTCTTCTCTGTGTGTAAGGGGGTATAATAAGTTCTCTCCATGGTTCTTTGGTCCATTTCAGATTGTCTAGCGTGTTGGTGAGGTGGCTCACAAGTTGGCTTTGCCTGAGGACTGCCTTATTCATCCTGTGTTCCACATTTCCTGCTTGAAATAGAAGCTGGGAGATCATGTTACTCCACTACCTTCACTTCCATCCATGGATTCAATAGGTGTACTTCAGCCTGAATCAGTTGCAATTCTGCAACAAAGGTCAAAGCAGTTGAGGACTCGTACCATTACTAAGGTCTTGGTTCAATGGCAAGGGCAATCTGCTGAAGATGCAACTTGGGAGTCCCTATACGTCCTTCACAAGTCATTTCCTCACCTTGGGGGCAAGGTTCTTCGAGGGTGGGGAAAATTCTTGGGTTGTCTGGAACCTTGAGGACAAAGTTTTTTTTTTATTTTTTTTAAGGGGAATGGATTGATAGGTACTGTGGTTGTTAGCAAATTTGTGCTCCAGAGTATGTTAGTGTAAAGCATGTTAGTTAATTGGTGGTTAGGTATGAGAAGTTAGTTAGGTGTCAGTTGTAAGCGCCAGCGGTATGCTGAGCTAAGAATGACAAATGTTGTAACCACCCTATTGTAATTCCCAACTGTATATAAGGAAAGCTATAAGAGTGAAATAGGCAGACAGAATTTACACGAGCTTATTCTTGTTTTCCCCCTTCTCTAATCTCTCATTTCCTCCCTACTTTACATTCTTCTCTTCCTTGGAGGCTAGTTCCCTCGAAGAAACCTTGAACACAATTATCCCTTAAGCTGGATCATATCAATGTACAAAGACATGTATATATATTAATTTAAAATTTTCCCCTTGAAATCAAGTCCTAAGTCCACCATTGCTTTGAACCCAAAATTTCTATTATAAAAGGAGTCATGAGCCATGGGAGAAGTCAAACCTTTGGAGAGTAAAGAAATGAGCAGTACTCAAAGTCAAAACTTCTTTAAAAAAAAAAAACTACTCTCTAGGGTTTTTTTTTTCCCTCTGATTTCAAAAGTTATAACTCTTTCATGCTTGATAGGTTGAGATTCTATTTCTACCCAAAGACGAAGGGGACCAGTCATTCAATCGATTGAAGAGGTCTTTAGGCCAATAGGTAAGTTCTTTTTAGATTCTCGCATTTCTTGCTTTCAATTTGAAGTTTAGAAGTAGTTGTGCGTTACTTTTGATAGTGAAGATGTAAAAATTAGGCTTTCTATTTCTAGGGTATCTATTCTATTATGCACAGCCTTGGCTATACCAAACTCTTTAAAGGTCCTTGGTATTCTTCTTAAGATCATATAAGAAAGCTAACAATTAGACATAATTTAGAAAGGGGAAAAACTCAACCTAGAATTTTAGGTATTTGAATGTAGAAATCAAACACAATTCACTTAACCTAGAAATTCAAAACAAAAGAAATTTAGTTTTGATCGGTGAAGCGGTGGAGCGACGTACAAGAGGTGGCTTTGAGCGGCAGAGACTGGGTGGGCTAGCGATGGAGACAGAGGAGGATTTGAGGTGGGCTGATGGTGGAGACAGTGGAGAATTTGAGGTGGTGGATTGGTTGTGGAGACAATACAAGATTTGAGGTTGGCCGGCGGCGGAGATAGAGGGTTTGGGTTGTAGTGGAGACAGGAGGATTTGGGTCTTTGGTTTTGGGAGCTGAGTTTCTTCAATGAGAGAGAGAGAGAGAGAGAGAGAGAGAGAGAGAGGAGAGAGAGAGAGAGAGAAGAGAGAGAGAGAGATTATATGCTTTGGTTTTTTTAGGTTTTTAGTTTTTATTTTTTAATAGGTGGTGTAGTTAACTAGGTTTAGCTGGGTTAAGTTTACTTAAGTAATCACGTTATAAAAACCTAGGGTAATCACGGGGATTTTTTATAGATATTCAATGAATCATATAAATAAAAATTAAATAGATGTCCCAAGTTAAAACATATAGAAATTTGGGTTCACAATAGAAACATTTTACTCATAAATCATAATCAAACCTTTTCACATTGGCATTCTGTTAGAAGTGTGTGATTAAATGATTAAATTTGTTATAAACCAATAGTTTAAACATTTGGCACAATCAATAATTTAACATGTTATTAGAGTAAGAGTTCCTGAATTCGATCACTATCTCTTCCACTATACCCCCATTTAAATTTCCACGTGTTGGGCCTCACCTATTAAAAGGTAGTTTCAGCTCACAAATAAGGAAAATTGTTAGAAGTATGTGATTAAATTTATCATGTCCCAATAGTTTAAACTTTTGGAATAATCGTTAATTTAACACGTATATGTAAACAATTATAATAAACATTGTATCACCAATGTGTACCCTACATACCAAGCATATTTTCAAGATGAAACAACTTCTATTAGAAAATCACATAAAGACACACAAATATAGTCCACTAGTCCAGTTTCAGAGTCTAATCAGTTGGTATAAATTTCCAAGTATGTCTAAGTTGTATCTCTTGACCTGTGAGAGAAAACTAAAAAAAGAAAACAAAATATTAATATTGCACAACTTAAGGATTTAAATATTGAGTTCATAAGTAGATTCCAACATTAATTTTGACAATTATTTTAGAAATCTGACCTCTATATCTTTCTAGTTATTTCAGGGAAAATTGAGGGACACACAAGAAGAACATACTCAAAGAGTCAAGCCACTCTCTATGTGACAAATGTAAAATAGAATTATATTCATTCAAATAGAGACAATGCAAGATTCTTTTAGAGCTATGTGTATGAACAAGAAGTCAAGAAGACAAAAAAACATACAATGGAATTGCTTGGAATTATTTGATTACTCAACCTAGTCTAAAAGAAAGACACTAAACATGGATATAGTAGAACCTGCAGGTCTTACAACCAAACATGCAGGTTTTATAAAACGCAGCTCTAGGGGCAACAATAAGGCTGCGTTTGTTTCGGCAGTAAATAGTTTCCGGGTGCAAAATGATTTCAGCTGAAAACATTTTCGGGAAAAGAAAATATTTTTAGGTGTTTGGTAACATTTGAAAAAATACTTTGAAATTTTTTTTCAGGTGTTTGGTTGTCATCTTGAAAATATTATAGAAAATATATTTTGTATTTGTTGCTAACATTTTCTCACATTTTCTTAGCATCCAATCAAAGTATAAAAATCTGTTATGTGATAAACAGAACAAACAAAACCAAAAAAAAAAAAATCATCAACTTTGGGAGAGAAGAAGGAAGAGAGAGAGAGAGGAGAGATCGCGCGATCAGCGGCGGTGGAGGCTTCGGTCGTGCGATCGACGGCGGCGGAGGCTTCGATCGCGCGATCGACGGCGGCGGAGGCTTCGATCGCGCGATCGAAGGCGAGACACATGGCGGAGGTTCGATCGCGCGATCGACGGCGAAGGCAAGACACGTGGCGGAGGTTTGATCGCGCAATCGACGGCGGTGGAGGCTTCGATTGCGCGATGGACGGCGAAGGCGAGATCGCGCGGTGGAGGTTTCGGTCTTTGCTTGATCGCACGGTGCTCGGCACGGCTTGGACGGCGAGATTGTGCGGCGTTTGGGCTGGCCGGAGCTTGGCTGGCTGGCCGGAGTTTGGCTGAGGTGAGCTTGGACTGTGTGATTTGGACTGTGTGAGGAGCTCTCTGATTTCCGGAAATGGTTTGAAGGTAAAATCAAAGTGGAAATGATTTTTCGTTGGTTTGGGCTGATTTTCCGGTCAAACCGTAAATGGTTTTCCGTTGACCGAATTTTCCATGGCTGCCAAACATGTGAAAACGCGGAAAATGATTTCCTGAAACTGTTTTCAGTGCAAACAAACGCAGCCTAAATACAAAAAAAAAAAACCCCTCAATTGAAAATAGCCCTAAATTGATCATCTATATCTCAGCTCACTTTCAACTACCTCTCGAGCCGCCCACTGAGAGTCTCCCTCATTGGCTTCTCTTTGTTCTAGCACAAGCCCAGCCATGGCCTCAGCCATACGGCCAGTACCAGTTGGTCGTAATCCCCTCTCTTCTATTACATTTTCTCCTTATTTTTCTGTTTTGTTTTTGATAAAAAATCTCCTTCTTTTCCCATTGTTTGTTTGATTTTTTGTGGGTTTGGGGATTTGTTGGATTGGTGGTTGTTTAGGGTTTGAAAAGAACGGATTTTTGGGGGTTTATTTAGATCTGTGGGTTTGGGTTCCTGGGTTTGTTTTTGAGGGTTAGTGTTGATTTTTGGTTGGTTGATCAGAGAAAAAGTGAGAGAGAAAAGTTTTGAGAGTGTTGGGGGTTGTGGAGGTGAATGTCGACGGAGCTCATTGTGGTTTGAGTTTTTGTGTTTGGTTGCTGAGAAAAAGTGAGAGAGGGTTTCGACGAAGCCCAGGCCTCCTAATAGTAAGTTTTTAAACTTTTTTTGTTTTGATTTTTGGTTTAGGGTTTCAATTTTGGGTTTAATTGGATTTTTTTAGGGATTTGCTTCATGGGGTTTTTATTTGCATTTTTTTTTGGCGGGGCTCTTCTGATTGCATTTCAGGCATTCTGTGATTGCGTTGGAGTCTTGAAATGGGAAAGGTAAACAATCGTATGGGCATAGTATTACATTACAGTGAAGGGAATTTCTAGTATTGTGATTTGTAATATTTAGGGAAAGAAGATAATATCAGCTCTTCTTTTTGTTTATAGATTTTGGCCAGATATGGAGAGCTAACTGACAATGAGAGGTGGATCAAATTTATTGGAGACATAGCCTCCTGCATTTCAATAAAGAGACCGAAAGAGGTAATATTCCACTTGGGATATTATATAATAATGTTGTGTGTGTGTTTGTGTGTGTGTGTCTACGTTTATTTTTAGTATGACAAATGAAAAATTCTAACAAGTGGTGGAAAATGAAGTAAGGAACAAGGACACTAGCTATAGGGAATAAAACAATTCAATCATGTTTTATTATACTCATGGTCAATTTCATGTGAAATTGGTGACTTGGCAATGAAAACTGATAGGACATATGATTTCTTATCTTTCCATTACATCTATTAAGGCATCAATTTTCTTTTTTGGGGCTATAGAGAGTCAGGGTTTTGCACTTATCGTCACTCCAGCCTAGAAGTGGTTTATATGATGGAGATGGGAACTAAAATTAGAGATGAAGTTGATACTCATGGTTAATTTCATGCGAAAATGGTGATTTACATGATGGAGATAGGAACTGAAATATGAAATGAAGGGTTTGTAGTTTATAGTTAAAACCTTATATTATTTTATTGAGTTCCATAACCTTTTTTGAAAGGTTTTAAGTTAATGCTTGAAGCTTTAATGTGGTAACAATATTCCCATTTTTAAATGATTGGACTTAAGCGGTGTAGCTCATTGGTGGATTTACATTTGAGATCTACACCAAATTTCAACTTAATATTTTTTTTTTGTAAAAAAATTCCGTTGCCAGTTTGTAACAGCTAGTATTTTACTGAGTTTATAAAATATTGCAGCCCACACTAGTTATATTGATAAATTGTGTACCATGTAGATAGTTGTCTAGCCCCGTGTGTTTGATTCAAGTATTTTGGCCCAACTATTATCTTCATTTTGTCAATGTACTATTTGGACTCCTTTCCTATAAAGTGGGGCCCCACTAAATGTTTGGAGCCTGATCAGCAAGTTTAAGTTATTGAGTGCTTTCAATTACTTGTGATATTTTTTTTAGATTTATAAGAGAGGTTTTCTCTTTTTGTTTCTATCATTTTTTTTTTGTTCTGTTTCTATCACTTGATTGTTGTTAGTTTAATGCCTCTTTTTTTTTTCTTCCATTCCTTTCATTAATGTGTTTAATTGATTTTTTATCTTATCGATGATTTCAAGGTCTTATAAACCTTAATGTTCTTAATAATGCAGTGGTGGGCTAGGTTCCCTATTAGAGCAAATGGTAGAGGTGTTGTGTCAACACGTATCAGATGAGTCTCCAATTGTTAGATGGCTATGTTTGAGAGGACTAGTACAGGTTTTATATTTTATACAAACTTTAAAATTGTCACGTGGCATTGATTTTCTCACAAGTAGATAACTGTCAAACTATTTGTATTGTTCTTTTCCTTTTGTTTTTATTTTTTATTTTTAAAAATTAAAAATTGGTTCCTATCACTATTTTTTTTTAAGTGTTGAAAACTTTTCATGCATTGTTGTCTGATCCCAGTTCTGAAATAGGAACCTATAGTGTTGAGACTAGTTTGATAACCAACTACACCATCCAGACATTCCTATCATTATTTTTAACAAATTTTCAATGATTAAATTATTTCTTTTTGCTGAATAGTTGAACTCTGCATATACACTTGCTTACAAATTTTCTAGCAGGCCCCACAAAATCATGGACGGCCACGTACACTCAAATGCCTTTTCTAGGTTCCATTTGTTTTTGCTCTGTTTTATATGAAAATGGGCTTATGCAGATAACTTTTTATGATGTAAACTGTTTTGTATTGAGAGAAACAGAACCTTAAGAGAACTGTTGTGTTAATTTGGTATCGAAGATCCAGATGAATGTTCAATTGACTACAGTGTCATGCTTAATCATGGTGAATTCCCTTCATTGCGTCTTTTGACATGTCTTAGATACTTGAGTCATCACCCCATGAAGTAGCAGTGGAACCCATTTTGCTTAACCTTTCCGTACGGTTGCACAATCTTCAAGTGCGTTCCTCTACTCTTTAGCATGTTTACTGAAATAAATTGTTATTTTGGTTCTAGAATCTCTATTGTTATTGTCATATTATGATTATCTGATGATATGTTCATATAGAAGTGCAATTGAATAAAAACATTCTGTTGTAATTCTAGTTGAGAAACAAAGCAGCAAAGATGTCATCTTATATTGCAGATTTACTTACTTTCACTACTATAATCTGCTGGTTAATTGATAGGATGTAAATGTGCCTTTACTACTATTTAATATTGCGGTGCGGGGTAGGAGTAGGGATGGCAATGGGCCACGTATTTCTTGTTCCCACCCTGCATAGAAAAATCATTTCCCCTTGTAAGAACAAGGTGGAGGAGAGGTCATGGGTCCAATTTGTGTAACTAACCAATAACAAAGAAAGTAAATTCTTTGTGGATGTAGCTTTCCCACAATGCCATTCTAGAAAGAGCCATGTGAGGATTGATTAAGATCGCACCTGCCTGAAGCTGTCCATCCCACCTAAGTGACTTTTTCCTTCAAAAGAATATCCTTCATATACAATGTATTCTAGAAAGAGCCATTCTAACATTTTATTATCCTTGCTAATGGTCATGAACTTCCTTTTTATATAGGTTTTTGGTGTCTTATGTTTTGATGTGTGCACTCTGCACTATTTGGAGTAAGTCAGAAGTTAACTACTTTTTTTCAAGTACCTGACAATTTTTTGTGATGTAAAAAATCCTTGAGGGATATGCATTTTATGATGTAAAAAATCTTTTGTTGGGAACTTGTTTTGTTTATGTAATTATTTGTTTATGTAAATTATTTGGGCAATGCAATCTTTTTGGCAATGAACTTGTTTTGTTTGCTGGCAATTGTTTTGGGTAGGAGATTTAGCAAGAAAACAATTTAGATGGTCTATAGTTGCGTTTTTAAAATGTAGCTATAAGTCTCAGCCTATAGAGCTGCAAAGACGTAGCTATAGGTGGAGAAAATGCAGCTATAGGTCCAGCCTATAGCCACGTTTTAATTACCCCATGCGGGTCTATAGCTGTGTTTTGTAAAGACCCTTTTTCTTAAAGGGATAGAAAAATGCGGCTATATGAGGACCTGAAGCCGCGTTTTAAGGCTTCAAGTCGGCATCGACTTTCTTTATTCCACTTTGAAGATACTTGAAACATTGGTGCAAAGTTGACGGCACTATTTCGTTCCCATGGATCCATGGACGTCCTAACAATATGTTGTAGGTTGTCTTGGCATCAATGACATGGAACAAAACATTGCTTGTCAATTTTCCAATAATTAACTCCAAGTGTATCATGCCGATCATATGTGGTACAATTCTCTGTAATTATAAAAGAGTGATTCTCCGATTCGATCTCCTTGAAAGTTTTGTTGATTGGAATTGTGGTGATGTGATTTTCATTCGAACACAAGATATCCTTCAATTTGGTTGAGGAATGGATCGAAGATCTTTAAAACAGAATTACAATGAATCTCTGACTATGAGCTTGTTAGAAATTCTTTGTTCTTCGTGTTCTTCGCGTTTTTTTCGTGTTTTTTGTGCGTTCTTCTTTTCTGAAGGTTTGTGGTGGAAGTTCTTCAGAGCTTTAGAGGCTAGAATCTTTAGAGCTTCACTGATTTGTGGTTCGTTGAGGTTTTTGAAGGCTTTTGAGCTTCATTCTAGTGGCCTTTGAGACTTGGACGAGTAGTTTGGATGATTTTGCTTCGAATGTTGTCTGTATTCGAGGTTGAAGTTCTTGAAATTCTTGGAGGATTTGGGGTTTGATTCCGGCAGAGCTTTTGGATTTTTGAACTTAAGATATCTTCTTTTCTTCTGTCCTCCTCAATGTCTTAAGAAGGCTTCTATTTATAGGAGTTTAGGGGTGGGTGAGTGACACGTGGCGGAGTTTGATTGGTGACACATGTCACAGCCTAATTGGTCCGCTTATGTCATTGCTTACACATGCTGGATTGCTTGTGTCATCGCTTACACATGCAGGGTTGCTTGTGTCATCGCTTACGCATGCTGATGCAGTTTCATGCCTTTATTTCAATGATACTTGGCAAACTTCTATTGGTTTCTGAATAGTGATGGCAAAACCTAGCAGCAGTACGTAACGCTTTGTAATTGGTTGTATGGTCCAGTTACACATGTTGGCACGTCATCCATTTGGTCTGGATTCCCTCAAAATTATCTTTCAGACTTGATCAAGGCTCCCTTTTTAAAGAACAGACGAGCTCTCACAAGTATGTTTCAAAATTGAAATTACATTGAGTCACTACTTTAGCCTACCATTTCTGTCGGTGCCTACCAGTCTCCAACCTAACATTCTCATTCGACGCCTACCGTTTTTATCCACCATTCTCACCAAAAGGTCTCGTCCGCCGTTCTTAACTACCCAACTACCATTCTTCATCTCTTCGCTATAAATAGAAGGGCCAAATTCACTAAAACCCATCAAGAAAAAAAAACACACACATACACTGAATCATGAAATGAAGATTTGCTTCTTTTAAATTTTCAAATCCTCATTCTCACACCCGGACTTGTGTCATCGCTTACACGTGCAGGGCTGCTTGTGTCATCGCTTACACATGCTGATGCAATTTCATGCCTTTATTTCAATGATACTTGGCAAATTTCTATTGATTTTTGAATAGTGATAGCAAAACCTAGCAGCAGTACGTGGCGCTTTGTAATTGATTGTATTTTGTGGACTTGGTAGTATGATGTGTCAGCTTGTGAAAGGTCGGGAATTTTCCCTCTCTACAAATGCCCACTCGAGACTTGTTCATGCACACAGTTTTGAAGTGTGGTGAGTGAATGAGTTTTGGAAAAAAAATGGATTTTTATACTTGATTCTTCTAGTGAAATAGCTGAAGGTGGTGGAGCTTTTAACAGGATGAAGTAATTTTAGAAGAGTAGATCCACCCATATGAAAGGCTTTGATGAGACCGAGAAGGGGTCTGCGAGTATTTGAATGTACTCGCGTGACCGAGCTTTCTTAGCAGAGGTTAAGTCGAAGTAATTTCAAAAGAGTGTTTAATGGTACTTGGAGTGGGTTGGTAGGGCTGAAAGTTATTTGCAAGAAGTTGGATGTTCTTACAAGATTGAAACATTTCGATAGAGGTTAAGCTGAGGTAATTTCAGAAGAGTATTTTGGTTCGTTGGTGGTGATCACAGGGTGTTGAAGATGGAGAAGAGGTGAGAATGTTGGCTGGGTACAGCATGCAGAGCTCTGGAGCTAGCCTCTTATTTTTAAGAACTTCTGATGAAGTTATATCTGAAGGGTATACTTCGGATCATAGAGAGAACATGTGGGAGTGTGGTTGAATGTGCTTGTGTTATCGCATTACTCAGGTTAAGTTGAGGTAATTTCAGAAGGGATTCTGGGTCTGCTGGTGGTGGTGGTGAAGAAGATGGTGATGAAGCAAAGTGAATGGGTGAAACATATGACACCATACCCCTGACCCTGCATGTTGGGGACTCTCTGGCGTAGATGTCTCTGGGAAGTACACCTTGGGATGTGGGGCTGGCTGTATGCTGAATAAGGTTCGAAAGCAAGTCGTTGAATGCGCATGTGCAACTGGACCATACTGACGGACATTAAATTGAAGTAATTTCAGAAGTATATTTTTTCTGAAATTTTTCAAGCTGATCTTAAGTTAGAGTAATTCCAGAAAGTGTGTTTTGTGGTACCAGCAATGATGACCTTTGGGCTCCGCGTTAGTGGAAACATGAAATGAGGCTTTGGCGACCATTCGTCGACACCAAAGGCTAATTTCTGATGAGTTGGTACCTCGGAGGTCATCATAAGTGTTGGATGGGAGACAATTTGTAGGATACCCCAACACTTTTTACCACCTTCACCTAATGCAACTTTGTTGGGAAAGCATAACAAATGAAAGATGGAGCTAACTTGTGATCCTGGTTTTAGAAACCAGCCAAGCTGCTGTTTGTTCCGAACCACTGCTTCTAATGGGAGACTAAACAGTTGGAGAGAGACTACGGAAGTTCTGATTTTAGGAACAGGTGTCTCTGCTGGACTTGGATTTCCTGGCCAACCAATTCCAAGGAAGCATGGAAGGTCGATGCAGACCTTGTTATGAGTAACTTTATGAACAAACGTGGTCATTATGTAAGGAAACAAAATTTGTTTGAATCCTAAAACAGTGATGATGTTGTGAGAAGGGTTACTACTGAACCATGAAGGGGTTGATTTCAAACTGATTATGAAGCGATTTTGGTTGCTAGGTATTGAGAATGACGAGGCCATAGTGAGAACTGGCTGTGAGAAGGAGAATTTGAAAATTTGAAAGAAGCAAATCTTTATTTCATGATTCAGTGTATGTGTTTGTGTGTTTTTGTTTTGATGGGTTTTAGTGGATTCGGCCCTTTTATTTATAACGAAGAGATGAAGAACAGTAGTTGGTTAGTTAAGAACGGCGGACGAGACCTTTTGGTGAGAATGGTGGATGAGAATAGTAGGCGTTGAATGAGAATGTTAGGTTGGAGATTGGTAGGCACTGACGGAGATGGTAGGCTGAAGTAATGACTCAATGTAATTTCAATTTTGAGACATACTTGTGAGAGCTCGTCTGTTCTTTAAAAGGGGAGCCTTGATCAAGTCTAGAGGATAATTTTGAGGGAATCCAGACCAAATGGACGGATCTCAAATTATGATCTTGAGAGCTTAAATTTTAGACACCGCTACTACTTTGGAGAAGTGGGTCAGATTGGTAGTTTCTAAGTCCAAAACAAATACCTAGATTCCAAAATCAAAATCTTTGTGAAAACTTAATAGGACAAGCTTTGCTCGAACATCTTGATTTTCGATTAAAGTTTACATCAAAGCCAATAGTTGTAGAATCACACTATTTGAGCAATTTTAGATTCTCAAATGAATAAATAGATCCCAAAATTGGAAAGTACGCAAAAAATTGAGCAAGACAGGTCAATCTCAAAAACTTTGACTTTTGGTCAAAATTTGTGCAAAAGTCAATTTTTTTAGAAATTGGACTATTGTGCAATTTTCGAGTCTCGGTTGAAGAAACAGACCCTAAAATTGGAAAGTACGCAAAAAATTGAGCAAGACAGGTCAATCTCAAAAACTTTGACTTTTTGGTCAAAATTAAAGTTCCAATTTGTCAAAGCATTTTCAGGCGGTCTGGATCCAGGTCAGTTTTTCGGGTCAAACCGAGTCGAACCGGTTCGTGGGGGATGACGTCATTCGTGACGTCATAGCGCTGGAGTGCGCGTCAATGTGTGGCGCGTGCACGCGCGTGAGAGTTTGCCGACGCGTGTGGGCGTGTGGAAGGAGAGGGTGGCACATGGGAGCGCGTGAACTTGATGCTTGGATCTCTGAAGCATCAGGTGGCGCGTGGAGGCGCGTGGCAACTTCTTTGGTTGCGAAATTTTTAGGTCTTGTCGATTTAAGGCCGCTGGATTGAGTGGTAACGCCACTTTTTTGTAATGATGTCTGGATTTGTATGAATATGAAGGAGTAGGCTGCAATCTTTGAAGCTTGTGGAGGCGCGTGGCAGAGTGTTTGCTCCTGAAATTTTTGGGTTTTGTCGATTTTTGTTGGTTTGAGATCTTGGTGGATTCAGCTTTGTGAAATGAGGTCTGGATTCCCACGAGTTTGAAAAAGAAGTCCGCTGGCATTGTTGAACCTGTAGTCCTCTTGATCTATTTTGGCGGTGGTCATTCTGACAGCATGTAGAAACTCAGGCAGGACGTAGGTTCAGGATAACCACTGAGTGCCTCTACTGTTCTCAAGGGTTGATTTTTGGGTCATCTTGTTAGAGGATTTAGAATTTTGGAAGAGAAGCCAGCAAGCATTGTTGGACTTTGTTACTATCTTCTTGTTTGTTCGAAGTCCTCTGAAGATTTTTGTGGGTTGATTTTCGTGGCATCTTGTCAGAGGATTTAGAAATTCAGAAGAGGAGATGGCGGGCATTGTTGGATTGGTTGCTATTTTAGTCTTCTCTGTTCTGACAATTTTTGACATTTTTGAGTTGCAAAATCTGTCTTCAAATATTATCTATTTGGTGGCAGCATTTTAATGGTTTGCCAAATCTCCTTTCTTTGTTCGTTATCCCAAAATATTTCTATATAAAGGCATGCGGGGCATGCATTATACAAAGCATAATCTCCTAAGTAACGTAATATAAGTGTAGAGATTTTTTTAATTATTTAATTGTTGATTATTTATTTTTCACTTTTTTTGATTGATTTATTTATTTACTTTTTTTTTTTAAGGTATCATGATGCTTTTTTTCAAGGATTCGAAAATTGGGCAAGAACCAGCCTTATTTATTTGTAAGGAGAAAGATGACAAGGATGCAAAGGCTACAACTTTGATTGTTCGTCCGCCCATAATTGGAAGATTTTCAGTGAGATGGGGCCGTAACTCTTATCCTCTCAATTTGCCGAAATGGTCACAAGTTGTTCACTCTAATGGCGGCTCTAATTTGGAGATAGTTACCCTTCTTACTTCGCATCACAAAAATGTTGCCAAATCAAAGCCGTACCACACTTTGGGACGAGAGATAATTGCAAAACATGCCAATTGTGATTCTTCCTTTAACATGAATGGAGGGTTTTTCTATTTTTTTCTTTATTGGGATTGGCTAGAAGATGTGCTTGGTCGGTGTAAGCACCTCCTTGATGTGGTCCATCTTTACAATGCTGTTTTTGCCTCCTTATTCACATATGATTATGATGAGAATCTCATGAAGGCGTTGTGTGAGTGTTGGAGTCTGTCTACCAATACCCTCCACACCTTAGTTGGGGAAATTTCTATCACACCATGGAATCTTTCCATTCTTGGCGGACTTCCTTGCACATGTGCTTTTTATGATGAAGTGATACCTAATGCGCAAGAGCTAGATGGAACCAATGACCAAGGGCGACCCTATCTACTGCACAACTGCCGCTACCTTTTCATGGCATATCATCACCTTCAAAATCGGATGAAAAGGCAAGGGAAAGTGGGTGTTCGTGACTGGATTACTTTTTGGTACAGAGGAAATAGCAACTACCCAGCTCCTAGAAAACCAGCGAGACGGGCAACCATTCCCAAGTGGAGTCAGAATCCCTTTGGCGAGATAAACGAGCCTGGACCATGGTCTGATAAAGAACATGGGGTCTTCGTAGATCTTCAAATTGAGGGTGACTTAAAGGAGGAGACTTATCTATCGGCACTCTTTCCTGTTGGCTGTGCATATTTGTCTTTCCTAGCAAGGATCCAAATAGCATCCGTCCTGGTACTTTCAAGATTGCTAGTTCTATGGCCAATGGTCGTTCATTTGGCCTTGCTCCTCCAGTACTGGCTAGCATTTATCGTGGGCTTAACACCATTTCTTGCTTTCTTACTCCGAGCAAGTATGGAGCTAGTTTTTCTATTCATTATGTTTACGCTTAGGTAGGTCATTTTTTCAGAAGCAACCGCATCGTTCATGCCAAACTATCCCATCCTTTGATGATTAAGTACTCCGGTGTGGGTTCTGCCTCTGTATTCAGTGAATTGTCAGCACGAAAGCAGATACGAACTGCCACCGACTTCTTTTGGCACGGGACTGCTTTTAATAAAAGCTATGACCAGACATTTGTTGACAATGATCGTTTATTCATTTTGAGGGAATCTAGACGAAATGGATGACGTGCCAGCATGTGTAACTGGACCATACAACCAATTACAAAGCGTCACGTATTGCTGCTAGGTTTTGCCATCATTATTCAGAAACCAATAGAAGTTTGCCAAGTGTCATTGAAATAAAGGCATGAAACTGCATTAGCATGCGTAAACGATGACATAAGCAGCCCTGCACGTGTAAGCGATGACACAAACAATCCAACATGTGTAAGCGATGACACAAGCAATCCAACATGTGTAAGCAATGACATAAGCGGACCAATTAGGCTGTGACATGTGTCACCAATCAGACTCTGCCACGTGTCGCTCACCCACCTCTAAACTCCTATAAATAGAAGCCTTCCTAAGACATTAAGGAGGACAGAGAGGAAGATATCTTGAGTTCAGAAATCCAGAAGCTCTGCCGGAGTCAAACTCCAAAGCTTTCAAGAATTTTAAGAACTTCAACCTCGAATACAGACAACATTCGAAGCAAAATCATCCAAACTACTCGTCCAGGTCTCAAAGGTCACTAGAATCAAGCTCAAAAGCTTCCAGGAACCTCAACACACCATAAATCAACGAAGCTCTATGGAATCAAGCCTCTAAAGCATCGAAGAACTTCCACCACAAACCTTCAAAGACGAAGAATGCGAAGAACATGAAGAACGCGAAGAACACAAAGAACAAAGAATTTCTAACAAGCTCATAGCTAGAGATTTATTGTTATTCCGTCTTAAAGATCTTCGATCCATTCTTCAACTAAATTGAAGTACATTCGGTGTTCAAATCAAAATCACATTACCACAATTCCAATCAACAAATCTTTCAAGGAAATCGAATCAGAGGATCACTCTTTTGTAATTACAGAGAATTGTACCACATATTCATCAATACAAATTCGTATTTGTGAAACTATTTTACTTGATTGATTTATTTCGAACTAAGAAATTTAGTCGTCTACAAATTCTGGCACGCCCAGTGGAACATCTCTGCCTCTCATCTCATTCTCCTTCAAAGAAAAAAAAACTTCATCATCTTGCTACCAACTTCAATGGCCTCTAGCAAGAACTTTTAAGCTTCAACAATAGCTACTTCAATTAAACTTGGTACGGCTACCACCAACAGTTGCATTGAAGCAATCAATTGTAGCCAACCTAAAGCTCACAATCAACTTCAATCTTAATCAACCAAGGAAGTCAAGGTCCATACAATCATCTCCATAGACCCTCTTAAAAGAAACAAGGTCATCAACAAGGACATCTCCACCTTGGAACACCTCAAGTATGGGGGCAAATTCCCTTCTTCCTTCACAAGAAGTTGGTCGCACGATTTCTTTCTCATCAAAGGGAACCCAAAAGATGAGAATTCACGTGCTCACTTCAATTCACTTCCTTTTCCATCATCTGTGGAAGTTGTGTCAATCATGATGACTAACACCTTTACCATGGAAGAAAAGATAGCTAAAATGGAACAAAGGGTCGTCCTTCTCACAAAAGCACTTGAAGATAAGGACCTCCAAATTGCAACTTTCATGAACAAACTCGAAGTACAAGATCTTGGTGAATCAAGTCATGGTCATAAATTCACATCTGCGAAGGATGATGAAGGGCAAGAAATTGAAAACACTCCCAGACAAGAACAATCCACCTCAATGGCCTCAATATCTATCCAACAACTGCAGGACATAATAACGAATACCATACGAGCACAATATGGAGGTTCTTCTACAAATTTTCTCATATATTTAAACTCTATACGAAGCGCATTGACAATATGAGAATGCCAAATGGGTATCAATCCCCTAAGTTTTTGCAATTTGATGGAAAGGGAAACCTCAAGCAACATGTTGCTCATTTTGTAGAAACTTACGAGAACGCAAAGACTCAAGGAGACCTCTTTGTAAAGCAGTTCGTTCGTTCACTAAAAGGGAATGCCTTTGATTGGTGTACAGACTTAGAACCCGAGTCAATCGATAGTTGGGAACAACTTGAAAGGGAGTTCCTCAACTAGTTCTACAGCACACGCCGTACGGTAAGCATGATGGAGCTTACCAATACTAAGCAGTGGAAAGATGAGCCCGTTGTTGACTATATCAATCGATGGCGCTCTTTGAGTCTAGACTGTAAGGATAGACTTTTTGAAATATCTGCTGTAGAAATGTGCATCCACTGGGGACTTCTGTACATCCTGCAAGGGATAAAGCCCCGAACATTCGAAGAATTGGCAACTCGTGCGCACAACATGGAATTGAGTATCTCTAGCCACGGAAATACAAAACCTCCCATACCTGAGGAAAGCAGAAAGGAAGTAAAGATGAATGTTAGGAATGCAAAAAGCAATCTCAAAGACCCAATAACTGTTAACACTGCCATAATTAAGGTTCCAAGGAGAGAAGCAAAGGCAAATAAAAAACAACTTGAAGGATGGCAAAAGAACGAAGTGCGTCGTCTGACCTTTAAGGAACGTGAGCAAAAATCATATCCGTTCCCCGATGAAGATGTGCCAAACATCTTAGAACAACTATTGCAATTAAAGCTGATTGAATTGCCAGAATGCAAGCAACCAGAAGACATAGGGAAAGTTGATGACCCTAACTATTGCAAATATCATCGCATCATTGACCACCTAATTCAAAAATGCTTCGTCTTCAAAGAACAAATCATGAAGCTTGCCAAAGAAAACAAGATTGATCTAGACCTTGATGAAGTTGTCGGGTCAAACCATGTGACCATTGCTTGTGATGTACTTCCAATTCTTAGGCAGGGGGCAAACACCAATAAGGCTTACAAATTGATTGACAATGATGGCGTAAGGATCGGCCCCATCAATGGGAAGTTCCTCAAACGCTTCTATGCTTGAAAATCAAGAATTTCTCCTTGATAAGAGCTTAAATTGCCCACTGCAGCACTACAAGGGTACATGATGTTTTCCCATTACCTTTGAAAGTGTACAAATAAGGATAATTTAATCTCATTCTATGTCACCATTTGTGAGTGTGGCATAGTGGCTGGATGCCCATGTCGCTCTTGAGGCCAAGGTCTCGGGTTCGATTAGAGGTGATACCCACTATTGCACAATTGGTACCCATGAAATGCTGTGAGGTGTAGGGCGAGGATTACGCACGTGAGCCCTCCCTTTTTTATAAAAAGAAACAAAAAAAAAATCATAAAAAAAAAAGATTTAATTAACACACACACACACACACACACACACACACACATATATATATTGAACTACGTAATGACTTGATCCCTCTCAAGGATACGTAGGCAACTTAGTATCTTTTTGCTAAGTTTGGTCACTCAAAAAAAAAAAAAAAAAAGAGTTTCATTGTTAAAACATGAAAAGAAAGGAGCAGGGATAAGTCTTCTTTATTGATTCACAAAAGGAAAATGGTACAGGGGAAAGCATGATGACACGTATGAAAGGAATTAAAATACAAAAGATTACGACATCCATTTTAAGTCTTTCAAATTAGAACGACTATCTTCCAGCAAGGCTCGTATCTTCTCTAAAGCCTCCATATCCTAGTCTTCAAGAACGGGAGTGGATTTGACTTCTTCAAGTTGTTCCTCCAAAGCCTGCACAACGTCATCTTGTTCAACTTGATGAGATTCGATTTGAGACAATGATTGTTTTAATTGGCCAAGCTCGGTTTGCAAGTTAGCCATCCTCAAAGTAACAGTATCAAGCTCGGTCTTCAAAGATGCCTTCTCATGCAATGCTTCAGCAAGGAGGAATTCAACTTCAACCTCACATTGAATTAAGATAGGAGGACTTGGTCGTGTATTCAGAGATTCTTTCATCTTCAAGTAGTCTGCAACACCCTTGCAATATTTGTCAACATTTTCGCGCAAGTATTGAGGGTCCACTCCAAGAATTGCAATCTCACTATAAATTTCATGTGCTTCAGCTTGTGGGAGGATATTGTCTATAGAAAGATTCGAAAGCCTGTTTAAAAGAACATCTCCCAGCATAGAAGCTCCTGTCCTACGCACGGAAGAAATATGCACCTTGGCATGAAATATAGAAGCTTCTGGAGGGTCGATTGGTTGCAAGGATGAGAGAGGTGTCATTTTTGTCTCAATCGAAAATTTGGATGACGTGCCAGCATTAGCAAACTTACGCCTCTTGAGATCCGAACTCTTCATAGACGGCTTTGAGATAGAAGACTGACTATGTGTAAGAAGATGTGCATGATCAGTAGAAGTCTCCGCATCAACACCTTTCATTGGACTCTTCAAATGTTTCCAACTAAGGTCGAAGTCGTCACACACCTCCTTTTCAAAAATTTCAATGGTATCCCTAACTGGTACAGCAAGCAAACATTTGATGCTTTGACTTTGTGCAAACATTGACAAGGATTGTGGAATGTTTGAGTCTTGAAGATCCCTCTTTCCCTTTTGAGGTTTGTTGGACGTCAGTGATTTAATAGAGGAGGCAATTTCAACTAGTAAATTTTTTCCTTTGGTAAAATCAGTTTTACATACTCCTTCCCACCATCGTTTGTAGCTATGTCTGACCCGGCTTCCAAAGTCTGACACAAAAGCCAGAATGAGTACCTTGGAATCTGTGTTGCGGCAAGTGAAAGATTGGTAGAATTGGTACAGATATTTTAAAGAACCTGTATGAATTTCTTCCTTTAAGTCACTTGAAATGTCTTGATGAAATCCAAAACGCCGACTGATTCTGTGGGGGCTATATGCTTCTACAATGTGTTGGCCTTCACATCGAAATGTCAAGTACCCTGAGTGAAGGCTCATAAAGTAGTCGAACCTCTGAATGGATAAACGATCATTGTCAACGAATGTTTGGTCATAGCTTTTATTAAAAGCAGTCCCGTGCCAAAAGAAGTCGGTGGCAGTTTGTATTTGCTTTCGTGCGGACAATTCACTGAATATAGAGGCAGAACCCACACCAGAGTATTTAGTCATCAAAGGATGGGATAGTTTGGCATGAACGATGCGGTTGCTTATGAAAAATGACCTACCCAGGCGTAAACATAATGAATAGCAAAACTAGCTCCAGACTTGCTCGGAGTAGGAGAGCAAGAAATGGTGTTAAGCCCATGATAAATGCTAGCCAGTATTGGAGGAGCAAGGCCAAATGAACGACCATTGGCCATAGAACTAGCAATCTTGAAAGTGCCGGGACGGATACTAGTCGGATCCTTGCTAGGAAAGAAAAATATGCATAGCTAACAGGAAAGAAGTGCTGATAGGTAAGTCTCCTCCTTTAAGTCACCCTCAATTTGAAGATCTACGAAGACCCCATGTTCTTTATCAGACCATGGTCTAGGCTCATTTATCTCGCTAAAGGGATTCTGACTCCACTTGGGAATGGTTGCCCGTCTCGCTGGTTTTTTGGGAGCTGGGTACTTGCTGTTTCCTCTGTACCAAAAAGTAATCCAGTCATGAACACTCACTTTTCCTTGCCTTTTCATCTGGTTTTGAAGGTGATGACACGCCATGAAAAGGTAGCGGCAGCTATGCGGTAGATAGGGTCGTCCTTGGTCATTGGTTCTATCTAGCTCTTGCGCATTAGGTACCACTTCATCATAAAAAGCACATGTGCAAGGAAGTCTGCCAAGAATGGAAAGATCCCATGGTGTGATAGAAATTTCCCCAACTAAGGTGTGGAGGGTTTTGGTAGACGGACTCCAACACTCACACAATGCCTTCATGAGATTCTCATCATATTCATATGTGAATAAGGAGGCAAAGACAACATTGTAAAGATGGACCGCATCAAGGAGGTGCTTACACTGACCAAACACATCTTCTAGCCAATCCAATAAAGGAAAAAAATAAGAAAACCCTCTATTCGTGTTAAAGGAAGAATCCCAATTGGCATGTTTTGCAATTATCTCTCGTCCCAAAGTGTGGTACGACTTTGATTTGGCAACATTTTTGTGATGCGAAGCAAAAAGGGTAATTATCTCCAAATTAGAGCTGCCATCAGAGTGAACAACTTGTGACCATTTCGGCAAATTGAGAGGATAAGAGTTATGGCCCCATTTCTCTGAAAATCTTCCAATTATGGGCGGACGAACAATCAAAGTTGTAGCCTTTGCATCCTTGTCATCTTTCTCCTTACAACTAAACAAGGCTGGTTCTTGCCCAATCTTCAAATCCTTGAAAAAAAGCATCATGATACCTTAAAAAAAAAAGTAAACAAATAAATCAATAAAAAAAAAGTGAAAAATAAATAAACAACAATTAAATAATTTTTTTAAAAAAAATCTCTACATTTGTATTACGTTACTCAGGAGATTATGCTTTGTATAATGCATGCCCCGCATGCCTTTATATAGAAAACTTCTGGGATAATAGAAAAAAAAAGAAGGAGATTTGGCAAGCCATTAAAATGCTGCCACTAAATAGATATTATTTGAACACAGATTTTGCAACTCAAAAATGTCAAAAACTGTCAGAACAGAGAAGACTAAAATGGCAACCAATCCAACAATGCCCACCGTCTCCTCTTCTGAATTTCTAAATCCTCTACAAGATGCCACGAAAATCAACCCACAAAAATTTTCTGAGGACTTCGAACAAACAAGAAGATAGTAACAAAGTCCAACAATGCTTGTTGGCTTCTCTTTCAAAATTCTAAATCCTCTGACAAGATGACCCAAAAATCAACCCTTGAGAACAATTGAGGCACTTAGTGGTTACCCTGAACCTACGTCCTGCCTGAGTTTCTACATGCTGTCAGAACGACCACCGCCAAAATAGACCAAGAGGACTACAGGTTCAACAATGCCAGCGGACTTCTTTTTCAAACTCGTGGGAATCCAGACCTCATTTAACAAAGCTGAATCCACCAAGATCTCAAACCAACAAAAATCGACAAAACCCAAAAATTTCAGGAGCAAACACTTTGCCACGCGCCTCCACAAGCTTCAAAGATTACGGCCTACTCCTTCATATTCATACAAATCCAGACATCATTTCAAAAAAGTGGCGTTACCACTCGATCCAGCGGCCTTAGATCGACAAGACCCAAAAATTTTGCGACCAAAGAAGTTGCCACGCGCCACCTGATGCTTCGGAGATCCAAGCATCAAGTTCACGCGCTCTCACGTGCCACCCTCTCCTTCCACGCGCCCACAAGCGCCGGCAAACTCTCACTCGTGTGCACGCGCCACGCGTTAACGCGCACTCCAGCGCTATGAAGTCACGAATGACGTCATCCCCCACGAACCGGTTCGACTCAGTTTGACCCGAAAAACCTACCCGGATCCGAACCGCCTGAAAAAAAATGCTTTGACAAATTGGAACTTTAACTTTGACTTTGACTAAAAAGTCAAAATTTTCAAAATGGGCCTGTCCCACTCAATTTTTCACGTACTTTCCAATTTTGGGATCTGTTTCTTCAACCAAGACTCAAAAATTGCACAACAGTCCAATTTCTAAAAAAATTGACTTTTGCATAAATTTTGACCAAAAGTCAAAGTTTTTGAGATTGACTAGTCTTGCTCAATTTTTCGCGTACTTTCTAATTTGGGGATCTATTTATTCATTTGAGAATTCAAAATTGCTCAAATAGTGTGATTCTACAACTATTGGCTTTGATGTAAACTTTGACCGAAAATCAAGATGTTCGAGCAAATCTTGTCCTATTAGGTTTTCACAAAGATTATGATTTTGGAATCTAGGTATTTGTTTTGGACTTAGAAACTACCAATTCGACCCACTTCGCCAAAGTACTAGCACTGTCCAAAATTTAAGCTCTCAAGATCATAATTTGAGATCCATCCATTTGGTCTAGATTCCCTCAAAATTATCCTCCAGACTTGATCAAGGCTCCCCTTTTAAAGAACAGACGAGCTCTCACAAGTATGTCTCAAAATTGAAATTACATTGAGTCACTACTTCAGTCTACCATTTTTGTCGGTGCCTACCAGTCTCCAACCTAACATTCTCATTCGGCGCCTACCGTTTTCATCCACCATTCTCACCAAAAGGTCTCGTCTACCGTTTTTAACTACCCAACTACCGTTCTTCATCTCTTTGCTATAAATAGAAAGGACGGATCCACTAAAACCCATCAACAAAACACACACATACACTGAATCATGAAATGAAGATTTGTTTCTTTCAAATTTTCAAATCCTCCTTCTCACAGCCAGTTTTCACTATGACCTCGTCATTCTCAATACCTAACAACCAAAATCACTTCATAATCAGTTTGAAATCAACCCCTTCATGGTTCAGTAGTAACCTTTCTCACAACATCATCACTGATTTAGGATTCAAACAAATTTTGTTTCCTTACATAATGACTATGTTTGTTCATAAAGTTACTCATAACAAGGTCTGCATCGACCTTCCATGCTTCCTTGGAATTGGTTGGCCAGGAAATTCAAGTCCAGCAGAGACACCTGTTCCTAAATTCCACAAGGAAGAGGTCTTTGTCAATATTGGAGATGTGGACACCTTTGTTTGTTTTCCAAGCCATTGACATTGTTTTTCGTAATGCTTCTAAGTTTATACTTCTCTGTGTGAGGATTTGCATGACAAGGAAATTTTCTCCCACTACTTTGGCAGCCTTAGTGCTATCACCTCCCAGGACAATATCATCGTCCTCTTCTTCAGTGAGAGTTAGTTTTTTGTAGAGTTCCTCAAGGTCATCTGCCATTTCAGTTTTCTTTCAAGTTTGTGTGTTTTGGTAAGGTAGAGATGGAAGAAAGTTAGAGTAGAAAAAAGGAGAAAAGAAGAAGAAAAAAAACCAAAAAGTTCCACGGGGAACTATGGACCTCTTGCAAGAAGCAAGGACCTACCCTGTCTCTACGCTCCTAAAAGGCAAGCGAGAGACACCACTACCAAATTCCATGGAACTTGTGATGTTGGGAACTTGAGATGTTGGGATGTAAGAAATTCCTAAGTTGTGATAGAAGGGAAAAAAAACTATAGTCCGCAGCCTATAACCACAGTTATAAACGCAGCTCAAAGCGGGTCTGTATCCACGTTTTTAAAAAATGCAGCTATAGGTCTCAGCTTATTAGCCGCGGTTAAAAAACGCGGCTATAGGTCTGACCTTTATCTGCAATTATAAAAACGGGGCTATAGACCTGCAGTGGCTGTTGCTGTGTTGTATAGGCCTAGTTTGTAAACGCGGCTATAGACCCCTTTTAATTGAGATAAAATTTCGTCCTTTTTATTAATCTTTTTAACATTTAATATCATATGACGAAGTATTGCTTGGGCACCTAATAGAACAAAACCCTCTAATAAATCTAGCACATGCCACCAACACTTAGTAAGCGGTAAGCCTAAAGAACTCGTCCTTGAAGATTCTTAGGACACTTTATAAAATTTGAAGTTTCAGTGGTATAATCCAAGGTGTATTGCTTTCTATGTTGTAAAAATATTTTATTTTAAAGAATATATCATTGGTTCTTTTCTTTCCTAATATATATCAATGGTTCTTATTTCGGACATTCCTAATCAACTATAGAAAGAGAGCAATTGGGGAAGAAACATACATATTCTTACTACAACTTGGTATGGGAGACCATGCCAACAACAACAACAACAAAAAAGTGTGGTGGAATTACACCATTTGCCACAATTACTTGCAAAAGTGAAGTGTAAAAGAAAAATAATCTATCACATTTTAGTGTCATAAGTATATTGTAAAAGAAAAAACTAGATTTCTTTTACTTTTTAGTTGAGAGGCAAAAGTATGTATCAGGTTACTTTAGTCTTGTTTTATTTTATTTTAATATCTTAATTGGCTTAAACACTAAGAGTTTGAACCAAGGACGAATTCAAGATTTTGAGATAAGGAGGCCGGAGTATAAGTCCAAAAATATATTTCATGAAATTTCAAATAAGTATTGTAAGGACACAATTTAAATTCCCAATCTATGACTGAAAGGAAATGGGCTTGAAGGGCCTTTTTTACAATAAATTTGTAGAAAATGGGTTTATAATCTAGATTTCAAGAATGGTTTGGACAACAAGGAAAAGAACGGGCTTCGGGCCCAATGGCACGAAATAAAGAGTTATTTGCAAGAGTATGACTGAAAGCTCCTCCTCGGACACAATCCGAGGATAGTTTATAGTAGTATTTTTCTAATGTTTGATACAATTATCGATTATCATATACTATTGACCTTCTACTTCACTGAAAAAGCCTCTCCTTTCTTCGTAGGTCTTCCCCTTTATTTATACTTCCTTCTCTTCTCTTCATTATCTTCCACCTCATGGTTGTAACACTAGCTTTGGATACTTGTCCCATAAATTCTTTCCCAAAGTCCTCTGGGGTCAGGGATCAAGTTCCGAACCTCATGCTCAGGTCCCATCTTCCCCTCTCTGCAGTCATTTATATCAATCACCGAGCTTTTAATGCATGGGCGGTGGTAGCAGCTTTACCTTAGATATTCCACCGCTCTTCCTATTGTCCTCCGCGTATGTCGTGTCTTCCCGTAGTCATAGGATTTCTTATAGCATAGTCCTGGGACACCAAACCTCTCTTCTTATGACCTCGGCTTAACAATTCGAGAACAAATCTATTCCTCGGACATAATTGGTCATTCGTTTATCATATCTTTACTTGGCATTTCTTTATGAGATACATTCAGATATTCCAAGATCATTTGATGTTCTCGGTTTTGGGTTTTTAGCGCAAAAGACTTCGTTGGGCCATCCTTGGTAAATTATTGGGCCCAATGCCCCTACAAGTATATATTTAGTATTAACAAACTCTGAACAAAGATAAATGCACAAAATCATTACTTTGTAATACATTATGACGCAATTATCTACTAAAAAATACAAAGACGTAAAACACCATTATTCTTACTACATTAGAGTATTTGAATTAGCTCATGCAAATTTTTTTTTTTTCTATTTTAGCTTAATAACCTATTTTTTCTATTTTACATACTTTTCAAAATCCCCCCACATCATAGTACTGATTTTACACAACATTTCATTAAAATACTATTTTCTTATCAATACTTAATTATTACCTCAACCAAAAACCACTGTATTTAATCTAAATAATTACTAAAATATTCATTTGTATATCTACAGCAACTGCGTGAGGGATCTGGTTTTCCTGTTGCTGTTAGGTAGCACAGCTTCCATATAAAGTTTGCATTTGGGAATGGCATTGTGCACCCTACAAGAGAGGATGGAGCATTGGGAGTGTAGGTGTTTGTTTAGCGTATTTCATCCACTCATGGGCTTTGTTATCTATCAGACTTGTAAATTCAAAATTGTTTTATTTTATTTTTGGCTGGGCTGAGGGATGGAATCCTCGATGTTTTCCTACCAACAATGGTGGAGGTGCCAGTAGGCCGAAAGGCCATTGACTAAAATGGAAGATTATTTGGATTACTTTTCATTTTACCATCTCTTAATTTGTTGGCACCATGAAATGGCTGATGATGGGTTTTAGCTTTTTAGGTACTGTAACCTAATGTTCTTGCTTTCATTGTAACGTGTATGATCCAGAATCGCAGCACTCAAAGATTTCTAATGAAAAGCACTTGAACTTCTAAGTAATGAAACATTTATAGACTTGAATACTTTTTGCATCTTGTGACTGACTCACTGCCTTGTAATGATTGCAGCCGACCTCATCGAGAAATCACATTATATATATCATGATGCCGATACAATCTCTTATAACCTCACTACAAAAAACGCGCGCTATAGCCGCGTTTTTTAGCTGCGTTTATAAAAAAACGCGGCTATAGCTGATCTATAGCCGCGTTTTTAAGAAACGCAGCTATGAACATAATCTATAGCCGCGTTTTTGGAAAACGCGGCTATAGGTCCCCCTCTTGCTGCGTTTTCAAACGCAGCTCCAGCCGAATGATTTTTTTTAAAAAGTGGGGCCTGGAGCTGCGTTTGAAAACGCGGCCAAAGGGGGGCCTATAGCTGCGTTTTTAAAAACGCGGCTATAGGTCCCCCTCTGGCTGCGTTTACAAACGCAGCTCCAACCGAATAAAATTTTTTTAAAAAAGGGGCTTGGAGCTGCGTTTCTAAAAACACAGCTAGAAGGGGGCCTATAGCCGCGTTTTTGGAAAACGCGGCTATAGGTCCCCAGCCGAATAAATTTCTTAAAAAGGACGACCTGGAGTTTTCAGCCTATGAGGGCCTATAGCCGCGTTTTCCAAAAACGCGGCTATAGGCCCCCCTCTAGCTGTGTTTTTAGAAACGCAGCTCACAAAAAAAAAAAAAAAAAAAAACTTCCCACGTGCCCCTCCCTTTCCCACCTACATCCTCACCTACCGCATTTCAATATAACTTTCTTTCTCTTCTTTTTTTTTTTCTTTCTTTCTTCATTCTTCACTCAGCTTCAGGTTCTTCTCTCTTTCCTTCTTCTTTTTTTTTTTTTTTTTTTTTCCTTTTTCTTTCTTCCTTCTTCACTAACTCTTCAGGTTCTTCTTCTTCTTTTTTTTTTTTTTTCCTTTTTCTTTCTTTCCAACGTAACTCTTTTTTTTTTTTTTTTTCTTTGTTTCTTTGGAGTTCTTACATCTTTTTTTCTTCTTCACTCCACCACAACTCTTTTTTGTTTTTTTTTTCTTTGTTTCTTTGCAGCTATTTCTTCTTTTTTTCTTCATCTCAGGCACTGATTTTTTTATAGATCTAATTTTTTTTTTTTATGTTTAATTAGTAAGAAAATGGAGAAAATGCTGAAAATTTTAAATTTGTGCTATTGTGTTCCTAATATTGTGCTTATGTTTAAATGGGTTTGTGTTCTGAGCTTGTTCTTTTGTTTAAATGGGTTTGGGTTGGCTTTGTTGAAGGAGAGGAAATTTATGGGTTGGTGTTCTTATATTTTGGAGCAAGTTGTGGTTGTATTGTTAGTATGTTGTGTTTGATTTTGAATTTTTTGGGTGTGTTTGTATTGTGAGAATGTTGTGTTTGATTTTGAAATTTTTGAGTTTGTATTTGATTTTGAATTTTCTGGGTCTACGTTTAATTTTGATTTTTTTTTTTTGAATTTTGAATTTCTTGGGGCGCAGCAACACCCAGAAATTTTTTTTTTGTTTTTAAAAAAACCTATAGCCGCGTTTTTGAAAAACGCGGCTATAGGTCTCAGACTATAGCCGTGGTTAAACAACGCGGCTTTAGGTCCAATCTTTAGCCGCGGTTGTAAAAACGCGGCTATAGACCCACAGGGGCTGTTGCTTCGCCGCTTAGGCCGCGTTTACAAACGCGGCTATAGAAAACACGGCTATAGGCTATAGCCGCGTTTTTGGGGTCTATAGCCGCGTTTTTGAAACGCGGCTTTAGACCCCATTTTTTGTAGTGCCTGAATGTTTAGTTTTGTTATGTTTTAAGTAATTTTGCCATCAGGTGAATAGAATGTTTGATTTCTTGGGAACAAAGAAGTTAGATTATTTACCAAAAATGAATGAAACTATTATGGGGCCATACAAGGTAAGCATGTTGTGAGTTTGGGTTAACTCAATTGATAAAGTCATTTGTAATAAGAGATTTAGGGTTTAAACATCACTTATACCAAAAACTAATTGGTGTTGATCTGATGATAATGACAAAATATCAAGGAACGGCTGCTATAGATTGAAATTCTATAATGTCTCTACAAAATCATCATGGAAAAGCATGTTGAAATTACACTATTACTTGCCTCAAACACATTCAAGTGAGACTAATATGTAGGTTTAGATTCTTATTGGCCCTGGTGCCATTGGCCATTTCATTACCTCCCTCGGACACATTCAAGCCTAAAGAATATAGTGTATTTTATGCAAGGGAGTTAATATTATACCGAAAACTGTTTCGGTTTTATTATAGGTACAAAATATTTCAGTACCCATTAAAACCGGTATACCATTTT
>JACAVU010000008.1:1581220-1681220 GCA_014183005.1 Castanea mollissima | reverse complement strand
ACGGGACAATCAAATTTTGATTGCTTCTCACTCCCACCAATCTCTAAATTTAATGCACCCGATTTTCTCAAAAGCTAAAATAAGGTCTAGGTTCATGATTCTTTATCAACCCTCATTAAATGACATTCCATTCATATTTTCTCCACTACTACTATATAAACCTCCCTCTCTTCCATTCCAAGACACAAAAATCTCTTCTCTTCTTCTCTCTTGAGTTTTAGTAAAATTGAATAATCTTATCATATCTTGATCTTTTTGAGACTTAAGGTATTGAGTGAGACTCACTCTCCCTCTCCTAACTCTTCTTTTCCTCCACCCTTAAGAGTTCCACTAAGAGTCTCTTCCTTCACCGTATGAATCTTGCATGAAGGTATAATCTCTTTCTCTAATTGATTTTTTTATGTTGCCATAATGAGAATTTAAGATTAAAGCATGATAGTAATTATTTAAATTCCCTTGAATATGTTTGAATGTTCTTATGTGTTCTTCACATGTTTTTGGTTGTTCATCACATGTTCTTGGTTGTTCATCACATGTTCATGCATAATACTAGTTTTAATCTTAAATCTACATCAAAAATATGAAAAACATGTTTGTTTCATAAGTTTTTCAAATCTTTGAATCTAGGACATCGCAATCTACACACATTTGTTATAATTTATTTTTCAATCCAAATGCAATACTTAATAGATTGAATTAGGATTTATCACATGCACACACATTAAATCCAACATGCAAACTGATTGACATATTGGATGATATGATATGAATGTTGGCCACCATAATCTAGAAGACCAGTTTCACCGGGCAAGGCGGGTGCTTAACACCTTCCCATCTTGTAACATAGCCTTCGAGCTTAGATCAAGGGTTAGTAGATCAAATGCTCATCCATGTAATTTTCAATTTCTAAATTGTAACTAGAAAACAAAGTCATATATTTTATCTTAGATTGTATCTAGGACCAAAGTCATGTAATTTACTATGGTCAATGTAAATTCAATTTCAAATTAATAAAATGAAGATTTTTTTAATTTTAGTTTTTTTATTTTTTCCAATAATTAAATAAGTGGTTACTCCATTGTAAAACCATTAATTTAAAGGGGAAAATATAATCAATCGAACCTCCATTTTGAGAGTCAATAACACAAGTTCACCCATTTATATGGGTTTGGCCCAACATAAAAAAAAAAAGGGCTAAGGGCACGATCTCTCACACCAATATAAAATTATTAACACGGTATACTTTAAGGGTGTGTTTGATTGGGGTGAAAACTGGGAAAGGAAATAAGGTGAAAAATGCTGATTTTCACTGTTTGGTTGGGAAAGAAAAATAAGAGAGACTAAAAATAAGGGAGAAAGTTTTCTCTCCTGTCCCACTTTTTTAATCCTTCCAAATTAAGAGGAAAATGTGGAGAGAAAAGTACTGTGAAAGCACTTTTACACAAATACCCTCACCTACCCCTCATTCATGACGTGATGACTTTCTCTTCTCATCCTTATTACTTTTGCCTATTCTCATCCTTACCTTCATAGCACACCAATTTCCAGGTTTTTTTTTTTTTTTTTTTTTCAACATCCACGTTTTTGCTGGTTACGAAGTCTTTTACCCAATTAAATTTATATGTACACTATTGTAATTTTTACATTATAATAATATAAATTTATATGTATGATGTGGTAAATTTTATATTATTTAATAAGTACAAATAAATTTATTTCTTACATATTATGTAATAAGGGTATAATAGTTAATTTATATAAATTACATTTTCCATCATTCTATTTTTCTCTCAAACCAAACAAAAGAGTTTTTCATTACTATGACGTGATGACTTTTTCTTCTCATCCTTATCACTTTGCCTCTTCTCATCTTGACCTTCACAGCACACCAACGTCCAGGTTCTTTTATTTATTTTTATTTTTTATTTTTTCAACGTGACCTGATTAAGTTAATACAAAATCTTTTTTTTTTCTTAACATCAACGTTTTTGCTGGTTACAAAGTCTTTTGCCCAATTAAATTTATATATACACTATTATAATTTTTACATTATAATAATATAAATTTATAAATATGATGTGGTAAATTTTATATTATTTAATGAGTACAAATAAATATATTTCTTACATATTATATAATAAGGATATAATAGTTAATTTATATAAATTATATTTTCCATCCTTCCATTTTTCTCTCAAACCAAACAAAAAAGTTTTTCATTATCATGACGTGATGACTTTCTCTTCTCATCCTTATCACTTTTGCCTCTTCTCATCCTTACGTTCACAGCACACCAACGTTCAGGTTTTTTATTTTTTAAGTCTTTTGCCCAATTAATTCTATATGTACACTATTGTAATTTTTACATTATAATAATATAAATTTATATGTATGATATGGTAAATTTTATATTATTTAATGAATACAAATAAATCTATTTCTTACATATTATGTAATAAAAGTATAATAGTTAATTTACATAAATTACATTTTTTATCCTTCCATTTTTCTCTCAAATCAAATAAAAGAGTTTTTCATTATCTCACTTTTTCACTCCTCTAACCAAACACACAAGAGGAAAAATCAAATATTTTTCTATCCTCTCACTTTTTCATCTTCCCACAATTTTTCATTCTTCCACTTTTTCACTCCTCCAATCAAACGGACCATAAGATTAAACTCTATAACCAAAGTTACCTAAAAAATTAAAAATAATACTATATGACTAAAAATTAAATAAAACTTGTTAAAAAATATATTTAAAACTATTTTATAATATTTGAACAAAACAAAAAGAAGGAAATATATAATATATCAGGCCAATTTAGACAAATATAAAACATGGATTGGAAGATGATTGATGGGAGTGGGCAACACCGTCATTAAAAAAATCTCTCCCCCACAATCCCACATGTCATCCATTCAAATTCCAAAATTGTCCACAACGACGATCTTTGCTGTTAAGATTCTCTCTCTCTCTCTCTCTCTCTCTCTCTAAAATTCTGTGTTGGGGTTTTAGTTAGGGCTTCGCTTCTTCTTCTTCTTGTACTTGTTTTTTTACCTCTGTTTCCTCAAATCCTTCAGTTCTGTTCCTTAAGTCCTAAACCTAAACCTAAACCTAAACAACAACAACGTTTCCTCTCTCTATTTCTGTGTCTTTGATTTCGGTTTCAGAAATTTTGTTTTCTTAAACACATCAAACAAAACAAAAAAACAAAAAAAATCATTTCCAAAACCTCGTTGTACTTCATTTTAGCTTCGTTGTTCTTTAACGAGCTTGATTCGTTGGGATCGGAAACATTTTCATTGTGAATCTGAGGAACACAGCTAGTTTCAGGTGATGTTTTATTTTTATTTTTTGGTTAAATTATTTGAAATTGTAATAATTATAATTAATTAACTGTGTTTTAAAATTAAATCAATGTTTTGGATTCATTCGATAATTAAAATGTATGTATGTGGCGCTTCTAGATAACATCGTTTTCGTTTGGGTGTTTGGGAGTTTTTCGAGCTACGTAGGATTAGTATTTTTGTTTGACTTTATTTGTTGTTTTGAACCTAGAAATTTCCAGAACATACTAAACAAAAAAAAAACATGTAATTTTTTTTAATTGAATGAGAATTGTAATTTTTAATGGCTAATAGTAATTTTTACGGCGTTTAAATTTTTGGTAATGTATGTTGTCTTCATTTCTTGGTTGGTCTTTTGCGAGTACGGGTGTGATAAAGAAAACCTGTGATGTGAATTTCTCTTGTGATTTTATGTAATTTGCGTAGATCTGTTTAATTTATGTGGGATTTGAAGAGATATGGATGTATCTATTTGTTTGGGTAAATTGAGGGCGCGACTGCTCTAGCTTAAAAATGGCGCATTCTCTGTCTCCCCTTGTAAGAGCAAGGTGGGATTTGAAGAAATGAATGTATCTATTTGTTTGGGTAAATTGAGGCGCGACTACTCTAGCTTAAAATGGCGCGTTTCTCCCTTTGTAAGAGCAAGGTGGAGAGCGAAGTAGTGTGAAAAGAAAAGGAAATTGAGGCTATATGGAAATTCATGCTGCAGGATCAGATTTAATGATTTCATGATCTGCTTTTATTTCAAGTTACTATTACTAACAAGTATGTAAATGGGCTTCCATTTCAAAAATGGGTCCCATTCCTGATGAATAATTGGTAGAAATCTATATAAGTTATATGGGCTAATTTAAGTACCTATGGGATAACTAAATGGGATTTACTAATTAGTATTTCTTATATCATTTACAAAATATCTCTAAGAAAAGGAGTAGGATTTTTTTTTTTTTTTTTTTTTGGGATAGGTGAAAAGGAGTACAACCTTTGTTCATTGCAGAGATGAACTAACACTAGAATCCTTGGAAGCCAATGAACTCTGCCTCAAATGGCACTTTCTCCTACAAAAAATGGGTGGTGTAATAGGTTGTGGGTTTCCCTTGGATGCACGTATAACTTATCAGTAGGGGAAAAGAGTAGAAACCTAAGATTCTATGCATTGCAAATATAGATTTGAATTTTAGGTTCCATAATTGTGATCGGTCAATTATGACTAGTGTTGTTGATGACGTTGTTGTTGTTGTTTTTTTGACATGTAAGTAGAAAGTTTTTTTAAAAATGGGAAATACTTCATGTTCATGATGATGAATGCAAATTATTTTAAAAATTACAAATAATTAGACGGGAGATCCTAAAGAGTTTTGGAAATAAAAAAAGGGAAGTACAAAGTGTTTTTGAGAACGAATATCATTAAACAATATGATAAACCAGTAATATTAAGTTTAAACTAAAATCATTATATAATTTTCTTTTGCATTATAAAAATACATAAGTGTTATAGATATGATCAAAATGAAGCATATGATTTAATCAAAATATTTCCCAAAAGACAAAGATCAAAAAGCACAAGAATAGTAAATTATCCTTATTTGTGTCTTTTGATGTGTAAACAAAAAATTGTTTGTGTAGTACAACACCTTATATATGGTGTTGGGATAATAAATGAATGGTTCATGCTTTTACTTTCGAGATCCATCGATCAAATTTAATGACTCATATATATCTAGCAAAAGATTTAAAAAGCACACCTAGGAATGCTTTGTGCAACCTCAAAAAGCACCTGAAGGAAGAAAAGGATACTCCATTAAATGAGATTCACATTCGGTCAAGTGAAGCTCTTAGAGCTTGGGCTTTGAGCTTGAAGTGTGCTTAAGTGCACTTTTAACAACACTGATGGTGGCTGCACCACTGCACTTATCTTTATAGTGTCTTATTTTCTTTTCGAGGAGCAAGTTGCTTTTTTAGTGTTTTCTGATTAATATTCCTCAATGTACAAAGTTTATATTTGAATATATGCATCATTCTCCTTTTTTTGGTGTGCGTGTGAAGTTTAAGTCAGAATCAGTAAGGTCTGGAGCCTTCAAAATGGCTTTGTACTTTTGCAATTAAGTAGGTTTTGTAATTTTTTTACTGCCACTGATATCTAAATGGCATTGAGCAGCTCAGCAGGCACAGCCAGTTGTCAGCTGGAAAAAGATACAAATGGAGATTGTTTTTTATGATGAAAACAGCGGAAGCACAACAGGGACAAATGAAAATGGTTCTCTTCTAATGCCGGTTTCACCTGATGATTCTGGTGAGGGTTTGCCATATGCTCCTGTAAATTGGCCCAATCGAGGTGACACTTGGACTTGGAGGGTGGGGAAGAGAGTTGCTAGTACTGGACACTATTTGGATAGGTACATTTATCTTCCAAAGCGCCTTTGCCGTCGTATTGAGAGCTCATCAAACTCATCACGTAGGAAACATGGTTTTGCAAGCAAACTTTCTCTTGAACGGTATATCCGAGCGGCATTCCCTAGTGCTGACATTGAAGCATTTTTCAACTCATTCAGCTGGAAGATCCCGGCAAAGAAATCTGCATTGACAAATGGTCAGCTGTAATTAACAAAACTTTTTCTTATCAAGCATTTATTTTTCACTTCTATTGTTGTAAACTTGAGATTTCTGGTTTGATATTATTAAATATCATCTTTTGCATTTTCCCCTGGACAAATACTTTTATACTACATTTGCTTTGTTATGTTCATGGAACAATTTAGTAGTTGCTACTTGCTAGTGTAGCCAGCATTGCTGAATCATGATTTTAGAGCCATTTTCTAGTTTGGTTAGGTGCCCGTTTGGTGTAGCCATTTAACATTGCGCTTTTTCAAAGTACAATCTTTTAAAACCACACCTTTTCAAAGTACACGTTTTTTTAAAACCTCACTTATTTATATGTGCAATTTTTTCAAGTAGTCCAATTTCAAAAAGCTGAAAAAATAAGTTGTACCAAACAGGCTTGTGGTGAACACTGGTTCCAGAGGTTATATGTCTTTAGGCAACACATATGATTGGCATCTTGATTCTGAATCCATGAGATCAGTGTCCTAAAGCTCATGATTGGACTGGTGTTTTCTATTTTATGCTAGTTGCAATTTAAAGCCTATCAAAAGACTCATCAATATTCAAATGATTAAAGTTTGCTCTTCTTCTTATTATTCCTTGATGTCTTTAGATTTAGTTGATGAAACTAGAAGTGGAGTTAATGTTAAGTTAGAAATTTGGACTGATGTTCTAGAATTTGAAGGATTTTGGCTGAGTAGAAATTAAACAAAATACGGAATGTAGGTTTGGTAAAAGTAGAAATAAAGATGAATGGGTTGTAAAATGTGATGGAAGAGTTTGGGGGAACGAGAAAAGGTAGAGATATGGAGAATGGCAAAGGTTAAGGAGATAACAGAGATAATGGAGGGTATGACTTTGTATATGATAGAATGGAGGAAAAGAATACATGTGGCCGATCCTAATTAGTTTGCTGATGATCCATATCTGATCTAAGATGTTGGGACTAAGGCTTAGTTGTTATTGTTGTTATGCCAATGGTTGATTAAATTCTCACCTTCTATATATTAAGTCATTGTGATAATCACATTTAGTGAATAGTTGAGTGATGCCAGTTTTCAAAATGTCATGCAACCATTTGACTTTACATAGAGGATCCTTGAGAACATCAATAAACTTCCAGATTTTCAATTTTGTTCATGGAGTACTTTATATATTAGATAACAGAATTGATAACTCAGAAATCATTTGTCACCTTGCCTGTAGGATTTTTACTCATGTTTTGTGGGCAGTCTAGCATGGACTTTCATATTGAATTATCTTCAAGACTGTTTCATGATTATGCATTCTTACATACGTTCTTTATAATATTTTATTTTGGTTTATTAAAGGAAAATTGCAAAAACACCCCATGAGGTTTGGGTCCATTTGAATTTTAAACCCCTTAGGTATACAGAAATTGACCAAGTTAACCCCTCTGTTACACCTCCGTCAACTTTTTGCCGTTTTTCTAAAATTCTTTATTGCCTGTAATTATTTGAAAGTACATCAGTTATGATCAGTATCAATGCAGTAATTTTGAGACTGTATTTAGAATAATGTTAAATGCGTTAAGTTATACCACTGTAAATACGGATGTCTAGGTTTAACACTTGTTCATCTTTTTTGTTCTTCTTTAACAATGTTGCTCTGCTACAGGTTATGTGGAACGGCGAAATTTATTGACTATACCTCTTGAAGAGATGGCAGAATATGCTGTGTCTGATTCCCCAACTGATACTGGGGGTTGTAAGGCTGGCAATAAAATGTGCAGCAGCATCTTGGAACAATCAGAAAAACCACCATTAGCTGCCATGCCCTGTGATATTTGCTGCAGTGAACCTCGGTTCTGCCATGATTGTTGTTGTATCTTATGTAGCAAGCTTATAAATTTAGAGCATGGAGGCTACAGTCACATCAAATGTGAAGCAGTGGTGGATGAGGGTTATATATGTGGGCATATTGCTCACATTGACTGTGCTCTTCGATGTTACATGGCTGGGACAGTAGGAGGAAGCATTGGATTAGATGCCGAGTACTATTGTCGTCGTTGTGATGCTAGAACAGATCTGGTTTCACATGCTGCGAGGTTTTTACAAACTTGTGAATCTATTGATTCTCGTGATGACATAGAGAAGATTTTAAGTGTCGGTGTCTGCATCTTGGGTGGTTCACAGAAAACCAGTGCAAAGAGGTTGCTGATTCGTTTTGAATCAGCCATTGCAAAGGTAAAACTGATCTCTAGGTATTGAAGTTTTTAGCTTTCTTCTAAAGAAGTTATCCCGGCCCTCTTTCAGGGTGTGTAAAACGAACCAGCAGTCTGACAATTTGATATTTACATCAGCTTCAAAGTGGGGCTTCTCTTGAAGATATCTGGAAAGTGGAAGACAGCTTCTCAGCAATTTCCACAGGTGATTTTTAATTTTAAATAATTCAAGTAGTCAGCAAACTCTACCAACAACTTAAGATTGGCTGGACACTGCATGAAAATGTATTAGGTTTACTCTGCTCAAGGTTTTTCTATGGGCATATAGTCATACAAGTATAAGAAACGGCCTCCCAAAGTTTTGTACTCTCTATCTCCCTCTCTTATGGAAATGGTAGGTTTTTTCAACTTATTTCTTATTAAATAAGTCTACCTACATTTGGCCAAACTTTAGAAAACCATATTTGCAAATGCTGAAATTTGTTGATCTGTGAATTTAATGCCTGATGCATGCACGTCTCTCAACCTGGAAGTTTTGCTTTGAATCAAGTCATACCACTGTCTCTGACATTGTTATTATAAATACAGATGTTCATTAAACCATTCTACTTCTCTCAGCCTTGGATTTTTGTGTTCACAAGCAGGTGCCTTTGATCATGGAAATGCTGCCCTGGAAGTTATGAATGACGATTTAAATGTCAGAACAAGCTCAGGGCACACTTTGTCCATTGCTTTTGACCATCGATCAGAATCTCTAATGCTTGAGGACGAGATTGAACAAGTTCTACAGGCACTGCGAAAATCACAGGACACTGAATATAAAATGGCAGAGGAAAGGCTTCATGCGCAGAAGAATTTTCTTCTTAATCTGTATCAGCAACTTGAGAAAGAGAGGTCTGAACTAGCACGTTGCGCATCATCAGCTGACCCAAATGCCTTGCTCGATGCTGTCTTGAATAGAGTAGATCAGATAAAACGGGAACTGAGGAAACTCAAGGATATGGAAAGGGTGGCCAACGGCTTCGGGAAGACTTCTAAAGGAATCCTTAAGGAACACTTCGGTTTGGAAACTCAGAACTAAACCCTCAAAACTATACAGTTTAATTTGCCATCTGTTCATCAAATTTTGATCTTGAACTGATCACCTGTATATTTGGAGAGCATACACCCTGCCGTTTTTGGAGGGGTCATGTAGCAGTGATACCGCAGAATCTGCTTGTGCAGCGATAACAGCACATCAAAGCGATGAGAATTCGGTTTAGAGCTTCTGACTACCCTAATGCTGAATTAAACAGTGGTGGATCCGCAGAAAAAGTGTAAGAGTTGGCAAAGAGATTGTGAAAAGATTGCCTGGGGCATATTAAAGCTACATTTAGATTAAAAAACCGGTTGGATTCAAATCCTTATGGCCATGTTAGACTTTCAATGAATTTTTCCCTCACAGTTTAACTAGTCACCATTGTTCTTGAGTAAACAGCTTGTGGTGGCCATAGGAAGTATCTGTATACATTAGATTGGGTTGCGACTTTGCTTCCATGGAACGAGAAAGTATTTCATGAGACCGTCTCGTGAAACTCGTTTTCACGTTTGGTGGGTCTTACACGGTTGTGGGATCCACATTCTGTGATGGTGTCTCATAAAAGACAAATTTTCTCCGATGGAACAATATTTTGAGGAATGGATGCGTGTTCTTAGGAGCAACTTATCAAATGAATTGCAATTTGTTCCTATGATTTCGACTTGCCCCTTCTTATTCCTTTTTGGTGCACAATTATTAATGGGATATCTCTGGTAGGATTACCAAACAAAAGTCTCCGATAGAGTAACCTCAGGAGCTGTGTTACTACTACTAGAAATTGAAAATTTAGATCTTGTTAAAAAAAAAAAGGGAAAAAGATGAGTTTTATTCAAAGCACTCCTGCAAGAGAGACTCTTGTTCTTTGTATATGTATGCAAATAGTGATCTTTGATGTAAGCTGAATTTAGAAGATACGATTAATTATAGCATGAAGAGGAATAATTCCTGCAATCTGATCTGAATTCATTAAAGCAAACATTTTTACGGCAGTGAGTTTACAATTTTGGAATAACTTTTTATCACTAATGAGAGTGCAATGCAATTCCATACCTAATAAGGGGAATCGGAAATGCAAGCACAAATTCGTTCTGCATTTACTTTATGCGATGGAGGCCAGGAATGGATTACCAGATTTTGTCTTTTTTATACGTGTTTTAAGGCCCAGGCATGCATCTGTAACAATGAACATTTAAAAACGAGGTAAAGGTACATCTTTCTATTTTCTTTTGAAATAGAGCAAACGGATGGAATCTATGACAAAGATATGATAAAGTGTTGATTAAAGATATATACGAAATCACATCATTTATTTATTTTTTTAATTAGCAAATTACACAATGTCTGCTGTAATAGTTCTTCGAATTTTTATCTTATCTTATCTATACGACTTTTAAGGCCTCATAGGTATAACTATACCTAAGAGTTGATACTTAAATCAACTTTTAGCAAATAAACAAGATACTTTTCAACAAAATACTACAGCTGAATGCTGGCTTAAACTAATAATCTCACCCTCCAACCATTACTGTAGGGTTGGAAAATTTTAGCATTACTAGCTGATATTCTGTATGATGCATGGTGCATTTTGATAAATTTTTTAAGAAGTTATTTATGACCCATTCATGAATAGTATTATTATTAGTCATAGTTAATCTTTGAAATTTTGTAATAAAACTAAATTCAAACTAAATACATTGGGGAAAAAAAAATTCCTCCAATACATGCAACCAATAAATGTCATTAGATCACAGGTCACATTATCACCTACAAACTGTTGATTCCTAGATGTCTCTTTTGTATGATTTATGCTTTATATATAGATTTTATAGTATTAATTTCTACATTTCTTATGCCACTAAAGTCTACATCAACACCTACAATTTTTATGTCAATGAAAGTAGCTTTTCATTGATTTCAAAATTGGTATAAGAGATAAAATTAAGGCACATTAACATTTAAATTGAAGAAAATTTGATTTTCAAAGATCGTAATTATAATAGAGAGAAAATTGATAGAAGGATATCTTAATCAATTAGCTATGCTAGAATTTTTATGATACAATAATAGAAAAAAAAAATGCCATAGTGATACAATAATATCACAATTTAACGTCTAAATTTTAATTAAATTAAAAGCAACCAAAATACCCAAAAATACTACAAGCCCTTACCAAGTATATGGATCATATGGAAAATCAAAAATCTCAATTGACACATAGTATGAAAAAAGCAGCCTAATCACATTAGAATGCTACATCAGTAAAAATGTATACATAAAATATAAACAAAATATATAAGACGAACATAATATATTGGAAATTAGTGTATCTTTCATAAAGGGGACCAAAAATATTGTAAGAGAAATTATGCAAATTTAATTTTTAAGTCCAAAGGAAATGAAGATTTATATTGGACAAATGTGAAGACAAATAATAATGTTACCAAATTTGTTGAATCTGACTCTAGCAATTTTGCATTGAAGTTAGCTTATGCAGAAAATTGAAAAGTTTTCTTAATTCATAGTTTTCCTATAACTTTTTAGATCTATTCATATCTACCCAAAGCATTTAAAGTTATAAATATATATAATTTTTTTGAATTATATTAATACATTAAAATAAATGTATTTGACATAAATGTTAAATTTAAATGAGGTGGAAGCCTAAATGAAAAAAATGTCATACAATGCGCCACTTGACAGAACCTTATGCTCTCAAACATGAATTCCCTGCTTTTGTGTGTGTGTGTGTGTGTGTATTGATTTGAAGTGTAAGTACCAATTCAAAATGACTAGACTACAAAATTCAAGAAAAGACTAACATTCAAGAAAAGACTCGTTTCCCAAATCAAAATGACTAGACTACAAAGTTCGTCGTTGATTAATTCAAGATTTTACCTGGGCCATGTGCCTCAAGTGTTCGTTTAAAATAGACAAAATACAGAGTTAATCATTACAAAAAACTGCAAATACAAAACTTCATTCTAAAATAAACCTTTCAAGAACTGAAACAAAGATCATTAGTGCATGACTCCTTTCTGGTTTTTCTGCATCTACCTTTTCTTTTAAACAAATGTTTGCGTTCCTTAATTTGCAGTATACCGAAAGAACTTTTTCAAGTCACTAACATGCATAAAGGAAGCATTCAACTTACATTGTTTATTGGCCTGCAAGTCAAACATGACACAGCACTACTACCATTAATTTTCCTCGGAATTAATCGGAAACCGAATGACACCATTGTAATGAGGTAAGTAACTATCCCAGGACAAGGAAAAATTTCATGGTATAAGGGACCATCCTTGTTCAGGAAAAAATTTCACACGGGCATAATGAAATACCTTAATCAAGTAGAGCACTAAATGCATAATGAAAGATATCTTAATAGAATGATAGAATTCATGAGAATTATGAAAGATATCATTTAAGTTAGAATGCATAATAATACTTAATAGAATGACAGGATTCATGAGAATTATGAAAGATCTCATTTAAGTTAGAATAGTTGAATGACACCATATATCAAAACTCAAAATTTCTAGACAGCCCTACAATAGCTCTATTGCTAAAGACAGGACGACTTGTATTAAAAGTTGTAATGTAGGGAAATGCAATTAGACCTCTAAAGTGATCCATAATCCTAAACTCTCCCAAAGAACAGGTCTTTGACTTCCAGAGAAAGCAAAATCCCCAATGCTTGAAAAGGAATCTAACTATAATGAAATCTCTCGTGGCAAACAACGTATCAAACAGAAAACTTATTCTTCCTCCAATCTCATTCCAGAATATTTAAATTAAAATCTTTGCTCAAGCATCAGATAGAACTTTTGTTGAGACTGCTGCACTATCACTGATAGTTAAGTAATTTAGAAAAGAAAGAGAAAAATGATATTGTAATTGGTAGACCAAAGCAAGCGTGTAGAAAGTCAAGCAACATAAAGCAGGATTTGGGAGGAACTAGATAATCTGGTCATAATATTGCCAATGAATATCTTTAATGTGAAACTAAGGGGATGTGGTGGACCCACTAAAAAAGTCTTCAAATACCAAGACTGCAATACAAACACAACAGGAGGGATCACGACAATTGGGACTAAAAAGAAAACGAAAGGAAAAGTAGACCTTAACAACTTAAGGAAAACAATAAAGAAATAAAAGAACCTAGTGGCCTTGTAATATAAGGTAAATTTACATCACTTAGTGACATCTAGATAGGCTAAAAGGGATATTTTAATCACTAAAAGTAAAAGGCAAAATGAAATGCTTAGGACTAAGATTAGATTACTTTCTACTAATGGGCTAAAAGCATATATTCTTTACAATGCATGAAGCAACTAAGGAACCAATTCTCGGAAAAAATAAAATAAAATAATGCATTTGCTTTATCATGAATTATGAAGTGAATTTTCCTACCTGGTGGATTGGCATAGAAATTCAGACTAGACTATAATGTTCCCAAGTAATTGCAAGGGGAAAAAGTAGAAACGCGCAAAACTTCAAACCTTCTTCTTTGGGATCCCACAAAGACAATTATTGTATTCAAAGAATGACCACTATTTGACTAAGAATCTTCAACCTTAGAAAGCCAAACAACATAATACCTGACACGACTATGTTCTCTGTTCTTTTTTTTTACTTAGCAACAGCATAAAGGCCTAAGAAACGATGAAAGAAGAAGACAAAGTTATCACCAGACAACAATAAGGTTTTGTTTGTTCAAAAGTAATCACACAAAGGAAAGTGCTTCAACTTTCAACACCACTCTCTAGCCAAATTAACTAATCCTACAATACATCAATTACCATCTAACCTACAAAACAAAATGTCAGTGGAAAAAAAAAAAAAAAAAACATGCCAAAGTAAAGCAACATCAATGAACTAGTACAAAATTTACACTCAAGTGGATAGTTAGCTCAGCTGATTCAAATTCCACTTACACCAAAAACCAATTGATGTTTTGAGCTATTGATAATGGCCAATCATCATAAAGCAGTCACCACAAGTTCAAATTCTATCATCTCTATAAAAAGTAATAACAATAATAAGACTCAACGATCATATTCATTCTTCATTGCCATTGCCATTGCCATTACACTCATCATGTGACAAAAACAACATTTCATGATTCAACAACAGAGGAAGTAGAAGCATACATAAACTAGTCCCACCACCAACCCCACTAACTTCAAAACTAAAAACCCAATTCAAAATAAGAGCAAATAATTTAAAACTTTTTATTTTATTTTTTTATTATAATAATTTCTGTACAAGCACAAGCCTACCTCCTCTAAAGCCACCGCCATTTCCATCTCTCCAAATCTCATCATCTCCACCATCACTTCCATTTCCTCCACCACCTTCCACACCTTCCTCATCACCCTTTGGCACAGTCACAATAAGCTCTCCATCAGCAAAAACCGCACTAGCCAACTCGGGCCGAGTCGACTCGGGTAGCCGAAACCTCCACATATCAAGCTCCAAACTATCCAGAGACAACTCAAGCGACCCACCTTCCCTCACCACAATCTTTATCACCCCAGGATGGATTTCAATCATGTGGGCCCTCACTTCACCGATATTCTCATCCGTCTCGGCCGTGAATCGGAAACAATCCGGTTTTTCCTCAACCGAGACATCTGCATCAGACCGAAATGGAAGCTCAAGAACTCGGCTAAACACGTGGGGTAAGCGCCTTAGCTTCTTTGAAGAGAGACCCAGAAGAGCTTGAGCTTCAGAAAGTGGATTTCTTGAATTGAGGTTGTATTGGATTGTGATGTTTCGCTTCTTTGGCATAGGGTGGACCTTCATGTTTGCTGAAGAATTTTGCGTTTTTTCTTCTCCCTTAAGGATTTGATGCTTAAATAAGAGAGAAAAAGTAATGAAAGATTGAATTTTTATATACTAGAAGTGTTAAAAGATGGTCTTTATGAAAAAGAAGAAGAAAAAAAAAAAGAGCCAATTTTGGATGGGAATCTTAAGACTTTATCATCAGCTTGTGATGTGGAAAAGGAATAATCATAAAAGCGGAATTGGAAATAATAATGGGTTTTTTGAGTTTTGATGGGAATTTAGACAAAACCTAATGGAAAGAGAGCTACAAAAGAAGGGGCCTTACAAGAATCAAGGAAAAAAAATTCCCTCTTTGTGGGTGTGAGATTTATTTTGGAGTTTTTTAACAAGGAATGGGGAATTTGAAGAACTGGGAATTGGGAAATTTTGGAAATGAAAGAAGGGCCTAACAAGAGTCAAGGAAAACAAATTCCCTCTTTGTGGGTGTGAGATTTATTTTGGAGTTTTTTTAACAAGGAATGGGGAAATTGAAGAACTGGGAATTGGAAATTTTGGAAAGAAAATTCTGGAGGCAATGGAAGAAGGAAAAAATCAAAGGAGTGATGTTTGTTAATGGAAACCTCTCCTTTTTTGGAATTGTGCAGAATGGTAATGGGAATCACTGAAGAGATAAAGGAGAGGAGAAAGGAATGTTTAATAGGCCTATTTTTCCAGGAAATTACAAGAGCTGCCATATTTTTTTGTTTTATTATTTATATATTTGGTTACTGTTACTGTTACTATCAAATTATAGGGGTTTTGTTCATTTTGTGTGGGTTTGCATGGGTGTCCAAGAAAGCAAGCAAATACTGCAACGCATCTTCAAAACCAAAGTAGGTTTGAATATTAATGCCACATCAGTGATTTCATCATGACCACATGCTTTTCTTTTATATAATAAATAGATGAACACATGATATATATAAATCTTGTTAAGTATACGGAGTATTAGATTTTAAACAAAGGTTGTTTTTTTCCTAATCATGTAGGCTTAAAAAATTCAATGAGTCAATGACCCTCCCTTGCCATTTGAACAAAATTTTAAATGAAATATACTAATCACTCTTTTATACAAATCAAGTAATAAATGTGAAAGATTTTATGTGAAAACAAAAGTGTACGATTTGGGCATTATTCTTGAAAAGGAAACGGTTGAAAGCTTTGCTTTTGTATGATTGTTTTCATTGAATTCTTTTCTTCATTGGGTTTGCACTACAAGCCCTATAATTTGAATCCTACCATTGTTAAGTGGCAAGCATACGGACAAAGGGTGGTTAAGGAATAGTTCGACACACTCAATTTTGTAATATGTTTACATGTCAACTTATTATTGATGTACGATAATTTCATTTGTGGTAATTTCATATATAAGTAATATAATTCAATTACAAGTTAATATTTAAACATATTGTGAAATTAGATGTGATCGTACACAAGCTAGTGATTAAAATGAATACGCATGACCCATTGTTAGAGAATTTAAACCAAGCAGGTGGTGGTCAGATTAATACTTGAGAGTAGAGATCATTAGGGGAATTGGGTACGTGGATTCTTCTATGGGTTTCTTTTCATACTAATGTGGACAAAGTTCATCCTAGTTTGAGTCCTCTTGTGGATGATTGTAGGTTGCATTTGAGGAAGATTCCTCACATGGAAGTTAAACATGTGTTCAAGGAAGGGAATAGATGCACTCATGCATAGCCTATTTTGGCGGAGAGCATAGTCCAAGGATTTTATTTTGTTTTACTTTGTTCCCCTAGTATTAACTTATTAAGACTTATGTTGATTTTGATGTTTTGGTAGATGTTAGCATCGGCCTTGTACCTACTATTTCGTTAATCTATATCCTTAGTTACCTTAAAAAAAAAAAGAGTAATAAATGTGTATTTTAGCTTCAAGAATAAGGACAACGACCATGTGAATAATTTTCTGTCAAAAATACATCGCATGCATCAAATCTAAACCAATGGGCTACTCCACCCCTAGATAATAATATCTTGTTCTTGAGGGATTGTAACATCTTCAACAGAGTAAAATGTAGCGTGTAGGGTGTGAATTTTCTTTATTTGGAGTTTCTTTCTTCTTTTTATTATCTTTCTCTCCCAATACCACATATTAACAAAAACAATTGTGGAAGTAGTATTTCTTTGATTTATTTTTTGGGGTTCCCCAAAAAGTTTTTATGAGAACTCATAACCTATTGAATTAATATTATATCATTGGTAAAAGTCTTATTGTTCATCTAACACCACTTCATGAACAAAGCGGTGTTCATAAACAAAAAAATTCTAACACCACTTCATGTTTCCAAAGGATATGTTTGAGATTAAAATTCTCTTTTCCTATTATAACTATTGATTTTTTTTTTAATTGTAACTAGTGTTATAAATAATGTACAAACGGATGTGTGCGACAGTTCATATATATATATATATATATATATATATATATATATATATATATATATATTTCAGTTGTAATTATAGTTAAATTTTAGGGTAATGGTCTATAATGTGTTAGGTATACACATGTGAGTAACAGTTCCTAGTAAAGGAAAATAATGAACTTGAAATATTAAAATATAATAAAACCTGCCTCATAGATATAAGTTTTTGTGTTTAATGGAGTTCATCAAATTCTTGAATTTTAAGGAAAATGCTAATGACTATCAAGTTTTACTACATAGAATTGACAAACTGATGTAACAATAAATATGATTGATGAGCTTCAACCACCATATATCTAAAAAATTGAATTGTCTCTTTAGTAACAAATCGGTTTGTAAGATTATTAAGATTATTATGGTAAAATTCATAATACTTATAGCATTACTCAAATTTTAAAGACTAACTGACAAGTTGGATAACAGGTTTTTATTAGATAATCTCCAAAGTTGCAGACAGTTAGAAATTACACTTTGACTGACAATTAGTCACAAATTATTACACTCCGCCTATTTTAGGCACTAATAAGAATTTGAAATTTTACTTTTTTGGCCTAGTATTTTTTTATAAAATAAATTCAATATAAAATGAGGATATTTTGAGATGCATATTTTAAAAATGGAGATTGATTTTATCTTCTTTTTCCCTCTATATATGAAATGTCCAAGAATCTTCTCAAAAAAGAAAAAAGAAAAAAAGGAAATGTCAAAGAAATCGGCATGTTATAGATTTAACTTTCTATTTCTCTAACATGTTAGCATGAGTCTAAGGAATTGCTTTTTCTTACAAAAGCAATATGAAGCCTAAGAAAGTTGACGCTGCCAAAAATAATTTAGCAATATGGGAAATCATAACATTACCAGTCATTTTTCCTTCTAAGTCAAAAAAGAGAAAGTACTAATTAGACTTTTAAACGACCTCTCTAAACTTTGCTTCATTAATGTTGATAGCAATTAGAACACTTGCGTAAGTGTTTGTATAATAGAAAAAGTATCACATATAGACAATCAAGTCCAAAATTTACCTATATCAAATTATGTAGAGTTGTGTAAAAATACATGATTGTTACAATAACTTTATAAATTTACACTATTTATTTTGCATTTATTTTTTTTATTTTTTTTACGTACACCGACGATGAAAGAAAAGAATCGATGATGCATGATTATTGTGTATGAAGAAAGAGAGACAATTTAAAATATATATTGATATTTTAATAAGATGTGGTTTAAAATAGATAATCTAATATAAGTGTTTTAAAACGTAAGTATAATAAAAAAAAAAGTAGGTTGTTAAACTAAAATAAATACAAATTTATGTGCGAGCTAATGGGAATGCTGTTACTGCTCAGAAGTTCATCTAACTTCGAAGTTGAACCACCGGAAAACGAGTAGACTTTCAATTACGCGGTTGTTTTCAACCTAGAACACGTTAGAGGAAAGCTGCCTGCAAGATCCACCATGGTTAGCCAAAGTCTCCTTAAAATATAAACCGTTACTTTTCCATAAAGCGTGTGCGTTGGGTTCAAAGTCACAATTCAAAGAATTAATTTGTTGTTAAAAAAAAAAGTTTGATTGAAGGAGAAAGATAAAAAGGGAAAAGAAAGTTTGAGAAGATCGTATCTCATTCACCACTACTCAGTAAGTGACAAAATTAAATTATTCTAATTGTTACTAATACATCTTCTAATGACAAGGCATTTGAGGGGAAGAATGAATATCTTGGTTGGAGTTTTGTGGCAAAATAATTATAGATTTAAGGGTAAAACACAAGTAATATCTCTGAGGTTTAGGCTAATGCCAGTCAGATTCAAAACTTTTCAAAACTGGCTAATTTGGTTCCAAAACCCAGCTTGGACCCTATACCATTATTTGTTTTTCTTCTCTCTCGAGGTGATTAAGAATTAGGTTGGTTAGTTTTGAAAGATTTTAAACATGATTGGTATTAGCCTAAAACTTAAGGGTGTTAACTGTATTTTACTCTAGATTTAAAATTTAAACTCTCTTGGATTGTCAATTCACATAATTTATGAATGATTATATGTGTATTAATATTCAAAACCTCATATTATTTAGGTAGGATAATATTTGAGTTTATAGCATTCGCTTCAATTATTATTCTTACCAATATGTCAAAGTAATAAATGATTTCTTTTGGATGTAGACAGATTCAATTTAGTGTTTTTACTTGTTGATAAGAAACTTTATAAATTGAGTTAACATTACAGGGACCAATGCTAATATTAATAAGCTTGTAGTCCAACTGGCACTTAACTCTATATCGAGGTTTTGACTTGCTCCTCCCTCTCTTCCCAAATAAGCTAAAAAAAAAAAAAAAAAACATTACAGTGAGATCACCATAGGTACCAGAAAATTGTGGTGGTTGGGAATAAAAGGTTTGTGAAAATCTAAATGATTTTGCATAATTGTTTGAATAAAGTTAAGAAATTCAAGAAATTGAGGTCATGCATTATTCGAACTTATTAAAGTCTGGAGACACAGATGGAAGTTGCTACGATCCTTCCTAGAAAGGGTGAGAAGTAAAAAAGGGTGCATTTTTATAATGCATGGGAACCAATCAGTAAACTCTGAAACTTGGACATGGACATGGCTTTTGTTTTGTCCTTGTTTCATTTGTGGCGTCACGACTCACGAGTTGTTAGGTGTAGGAGCAGACATTGTTTTCTGCAACATTTTCGTTGCAACGATAGGTGGGGGCATTTGAAGGCCCCCACAAATTTTATGTGTTATCACTTACCAAACCATTTAGCGTACTGTGTTCTCTGGCCCAAAAATGGGACATACTTCTTTTTCAAGGACACATGTAACTTGTTGAATAGTCCCTATAAATTTATAATGCAATGGTTATTTCACAAAAATAGCTACTACTTTTATTGTGTTATCAAAAAAAAAAAAAAAAAAACAGCTATCAATTTATTGAGAATGATTATTCTTTTAGAATAGCTTTTAGAATAAGTTAATTAAAAAGAATGATCAGAAAAACTTTCATAATGTTTTCAAAATTGATTAAATAGAAAGATTGTAAAAAAAAAAAAAAAAAAAAAAGCTTAAAAAGTTTTGTTCAGCAAACAAATTGTGGAGAGGTCTTTTAATCAAACAAAAAGTTAGGACACATGTAACATGTTGAATAGTCCCTATAAATTTATAATACAATGGTTATTTCACAGAAATAGCTACTGCTTTTATTGTGTTATCAAAAAAAAAAAAAAAAAAACTACTACTTTTATTGAGAATGATTATTCTTTTAGAAAAGCTTTTTGAATAAGTTAATTAAAAAGCATAATCAGAAAAACTTTCATAATGTTTTCAAAATTGATTAAATAGAAAGATTGTAAAAGAAAAAAAAAATTAAAAAAACTTAAAAAGTTTTTATCAACAAACAAATTGTGTAAAGCTATTTTTATAAAAAAAAAAGAAGTAATGATAAATAACTAAATTATATTAAAATAAATAGTGAAACTTCAATTTAAAGTATACAATAAAACTTCTTTTGAATTTCTTAAAAACTTTTAATTTGGTACTAGAGTTGTATCAAAAAAAATTTGGTACTAGAGTTAAAATTGTTTAAATTTAATATAAAATTCAATAATAAAGTTTCACTCAGAGTAAATAATTATAATGTATTACATGGCATAAACACAAGTGCATGTAGACCCAACTTTTGGGTTGTTACTATCCCAGAAAAGAAAGAAAGAAAAATTAGGTTGTTATAATTAATGTTTTTTTTTAAGTGAAATAATTGAAATTTCACTGTATAGCAGGCTCAAGTTTTTTCTTTTGCTTGTGTGTTTGGATATTATTTATTTGTTAAAAACTGAAAACTTATTGCTAAAAACATTGTAGCAAAATAATTTTTAAATATATGAATAGTGCTGTGGAACCCAAAGAGAGAGAGAGAGAGAGAAAACTGTGTTTTGCTGACTTTTGTGGGTCAGTGAACAGTACTCATGGACCCACAAATAAACCGCAGCCGCACGGATTTGCTGAAAAATGCCAATTCAAACGCATACTTAGTAACCGTTTGGAAAGCGTTTCCCTCGGTATATTTGCGTTTGGTGTTTAAAAGGTCGGTCCCATAGCAACTGTGCACTTGTCAGCCAATTCTACTTTAAATGCAGATTATACATCTTATTGGGTTCTACACGGCATTATTCATATTTCAAAATTATTTTGTTATAGTATTTTCAGCTTATTTTCAATTTTCAACAAATACATGTTATCTAAATAGACTCTCAATCTCAACAACTGTAGCAAACCCAGACTATCCCAGAAAGAACTCCCCATACAAAACAAGGAGCAACAGAAGTACAGAACCAGCACTACAACGAGCTAGAGCCCACTTACTATATGCATGGGCTAAAGAATACAACTTACAAGCTGTTTTAACCCAGTTGAATAAAATACAAATTCATTCGTTAGTCGATCAAAGGTTCAATGTCATGGATTATCATGCGAATTTCCCATTGAGCTTTGCAAGAATCCCTTCTCAATAGTTTTTTCTACCACAACCACACACACATGGTAAGTTTACTTCAAGCAAATTTTATTTTTGATAATTGAGGGTAGGAGGATTTGAACTCCAAATATTTCTGTTAAAACTTTCAAAATGCTTCGGTTTAGCTATAAAGCTCATGCTTCAATTTAGCTATGTAGCTCTCTCAGAGTTTACTTAGAGCAAAATTACAGGGCTAAGAGTTAACAAAAGTTTCTTGAGTGGAATTATAGCCATAAAAAAGGTGTTCACAAACTTTCAACGTATCAGATCAATGGAACCACTGGCTTGCCAACTTTAGAAAAAGAGGTGTTTCAGGCTTGCCACCACTTAGGTCAAAAGTTTTCAGATAACCTCATAATGAATGCAGTACTGCACTCTCTCGTACAGCAAGAAGTGCCATCTCCACCACCATGTCCTCAGCACTCACTAACACCAGTCACCAGCATTGCTTACAATGCCTTACCACACCTCCACTGCCTTCCCCAGTAAAGTCACAAAATACAATTAAGGAACTAACCATATGTGTTTTTATGCACAGGAGCATTTACAGTAATATAAACAGATAGTGTCGAGACAGGTTAATTGTGTGCATACTATTTGATTTATTCAACAATTGTACTACAATTGCACAAAGAAATGGTCATAACATACCCTAAGTTTGATCAAGTCCTTCATAACATCTGTCATTGCCAAAACTCAAACTAGAAAATAGACCTCTTTTCAAATCCCAATTCATAGTTCCTTTTATTTTTTGCTAGGTACAATTCATAGTTCTTTTATACAGTTCGTCTCTGATTCTCATGCTGATTGTTGACATCATGACATGCAAGGTGTATTACACATGTTGAGAATTTAATGGGACATCCTGATGATGCATGCGACGCCTACGGTGAGATCTTTTATGGCCACGAGTATGTCCCCTAGGTGGCGTTGGCTTGCTTGAGGTATTAGGGAGATGAATCTCATCCCTAGTAGCCAGATTACCAAAAACGCAATCAAAAGGGTCTGCCATCACATCAATGCTAGGGTTCCTCTATAACAATAAAATAGGTCAGGCAAAAAGGAAAGTCATATTAAATGCCATGAAAGAAATGGAGGGACTCCTCCCAAATTCCAAGGATAAAAACAAGTGATTCCATTTCTATTAAAAATCAAAATGCCTTCTCACTTAATAAGATTGTCAAGCTCTTCTTAAGCATCAAGCTAATAGCCTTAAGTGACAAACATCTATAGCTAAGCCAAACATATGATTGTAGTCAAACCCAAAAAGACAATTCAATTTTCATTCCCAAGAAATTTGAAAGCAGGCACCAGAAGGTTAGTTGCACCATAACTAATACCAATTTTTTCGCAATTCAATCATTAGTTTTAAGAAAAATTCCATTGGAAGTGTAATAATTCTATGAAGATTTAAAAAAAAAAAAAAACTTAGTGAGTATACTTACAAGAACTTGTTTGGACTCAAAATTAGTCCTTTTGCTGTCAGTGTCATTGTGGGAGTCACTATGCTCTTGGTCGTGGAAATCACTGTGTGAATCTTTGTGTGAGTCACCATAGGACTCGTGGGAATTACGTTCTGAGTTGCTGGGAGAGTCACTCTCACTCGTCCTTTGACCATGAACAACATTATCGCTAAAGAAATTTCTGTAACGCCACCTTATTTTTGGCCGATCAGCGGTTGTATCATCAAAAACTTCTTCAGAATAGAAATGCTTAGAGATAAGCTGCATTCTCCAAGGATCATCCCGATACTTTGTCACTATTCTGTCAATTGAAATATATGTCATAACTATAATATTCAATGCAAGTTTAGCCGCACAGATATCTGCATGCACACATATTGTAGACAGGTTTTCTTGCATTGCTAGAATACATTAAAGGATAATTGAATTTATATCAATTCAATTTTAGGCAAATTTGGCACTCTTTCCACTTTAGGTGTATACAAACCTTAAGGAAAAGGGTGATGCTGTGATGTGATATAAACCACTTTGAACTTATATGTAATTCCTGTCTAGTCTATGGGCCATAAACAGATGATAGACGATTTTAAGGAAGAGAAACAAAAAAGGGGAGCGGGGGCTAGGATGCAAGAGAGAAGAAGAAATAATAGTAAAATATCTTTTTATTTATTTTTTTAAAATCTTTCTTACATAAGAAACATTAAGTTTAAAATCTAAAGATCTAGATACTGGTAAAAAGTATTATATAAATTTTTTTTTTTTTTTGGATAAGTCATATATACTAATTTATACAATTGAAATTTCTAACTGTTTGAAAGAAAGTTTAGAGAATCAGGATGTTTGAATGAAGTGAACAGTTCAAAACATTATTGAATACTTTGACAATAACTAATCACCTTAAATGCCAGCCCACCACTTAGTTACAGGCTAGATCACTCCCCTGAGTTAACTGGACTATTCTAAATATTTATTATTTACTTTTACAAGTAAGATCAAAACATAGAATCAACACTATCTCACACGCCTATTTACTAGCTGAGCTAGTTGAAAACATTGGCTGTCCAACTTTCATACAAACTCAGCAGTCAGCTCAGCCCCATGATACTCCATTAATGGTTTAGTTCTAACTAAAGAATTGATTGAACTAAATATTGATAATAATTGAAGATAAATTTCTAAAACTAAAAAATCTAAGCTACTTTGGCTAAGGCTCATTAACTAGTTAGGACAGCAACCATAGTCTGTTGACACATGTCTTAACAGATACCAGTAATCAGTTTAACCAGCATATTGCACAAATGGGAAAGGTTCACAACCAAAAAGCAAATGGGATGAGGAGACCTACATATTTGCCAACTCCTTCTGCATCCGACTTCCATCAATTGCAAGAACATGATCAACACATGAATCAAGGGACCTACCAAACCTCCACAACCCAAAGCAAACAGCAGCTCCTGCAAAAAGAAAGGTCCGATAAAATAGAGAAGTGGGGGAAAGACTTGTAGATGCATAACATCAGCAAAACTGATGTTGAGAGAGAGAGAGAGAGAGAGAGAGAATTGGTTTATCTTACCTCCTGCAAGATTGATTCGAGAAAACCTACCCAGTCTCCACGTTGCTGTCAGGAAAAGACTGAAATTATAAAGCGAACTATATATATATATATAAAGCGAGAGCAACAACATCAATATGCCAAAAATAAAAAAGGCCAAACCATATTTAGACAGCTATGAACCTATCATTTAATCATATAAGTTAAAAAGCAAAATATTACTTATTCTGACCATTTATTGAGGAATTCTACCATATGGAGGAACATTCCCTTTGCTCAACTTAACAAGTCCCATAACAAAGAGAACAAAATCAACAAATCACTGGTTTCTAAAACCTTCAGAAAATGCTTTAGCTTCACATTCTTCTATAAATTTGACTCTGTGTTCAGAACTGATATCAAGCTGACCCAACTGAATAAATTCTTTATTCTCCTAATTAGGGAGGCTACATGAATTCATTAGACTTTGTCCCATATAGTTTATGTATGGAATTACTGAGGGGATGGCTTAAGTTAATAATCTACAACAAAACAGATTACAAGGTGTTTATGCTAAAATACAGGGTGAAAATTTTCTTTTTTTTCTTTTCTCCAAAGATCCTTCAAGTTAATAAGACTTACATAAAGACCATGATCCATGAGGCTGCAAGAATGCAAAGCTATCAAATCTCATGTATCTGCCAAGAGCCATATGACTCAGTGGCACTGTCCTATTTTTTATATGAGTAGAACGTGAATTTGAATCCCCCTTCCCCCACTTGTTGCAAGTGGGAAAAAAAAATTCACATACCTTTTGGCAAAACCATTTTTAGGAAGTTAACTGACGTGACCTGCCTGTTTGGTTGCTAGAAATATAAACCAACATCATAACTAACTGCAACAGACCAAGACAATTACGTGTTCCCAAAACTCCAAATCATACAGAAAATTGATTGATAGACATAAAAACTAATGCTTGTAAATCCATGTGCAAAATTGATAAATTCTTTTATAACACTTAAGTAAAAATGTCTGGTATCAAAATTGTGTTCTCCATGATCTGCAGTGTATCAAAATCAAATTTATTGTTAATTGAAAAATGAAGAACGTAACAACATAAATATCATGCTTAAAAAATCTAGCTTTGAGGTTGACATGAACTTTCATATCATACCAACGACAACAGTTCCAAGACACGGCTTTCCACATGGATGTTGTATTACAAAACACAACAAACACAATCCACAACTCAACACGACACGTCTTCATATGGAAAAACTAATGATTCAATTGCTCAATTTAAGTGAAAATCCATGGACGTACGCTGCAGTCAACGTGTCTCTAAAAATTACATAATTATGATTATACACCAATGACGAACCAAAAAAGAAAGTGTAGACAAGTACACTTTATGCATATATACACAATACCTATGTCTTATATCTTGTCAATAAATGTAAAACACAACTCAAGCAAGTGTTATCTCAAAAGGGTCACACACAAATCACAAGCAGAACCACATACTTACCACCCCACGCAACAGTGGCACCCATAAGAGCGCCAATAGTAAAATCCCTTACAGCAGTTGACTTGCATGATAGAAGAACATTTGCTTCTTGAAGCGTCATTTTGTCCTGAAACACACACACACACACACACACACACACACACACACGTTAACTGACAATGTGGTTCATTAAAATTTACAAACTCTTTTAAGGTTTTTTTTAACCAATAGTATTTTACAAATTCTAATATTTCTCTTAAGATATCATTATGAAAATACATTTCTAAGGTAAATTTTTCTTTTTCCATTCAGTATTTTATAAGTGCTTGATATGCAAAAAATGAAATTCTTACCGATAAAAGTCACAGATTTATATTATATATATAAAAAAAAACCTCTAACCAAACGAGAGCTAGGAAAATAGAATCAGATATAGAAAAAAGTCAACTTGGAAAAAAAAGTAGATAAAAAATTGAAGGGTTTGGAGAGGTGGGTGTGAAAGTAGTACCTGTTTGGACCTGAGAACTTGTTCCAGTTCGAATAGGGCTTCACCCATTGATCTTTACTCTTCAGCTTTCACCTATTGGCTCAGCTCCTCAAATGTGCAGAGGGACTCACCGATGAAATGGATAAAAAAAAACAGAAAAAGAATAAAAGAAAGAATATTTATTATTAGTTATGGGTCTTTTTTGGCAACCAGCAGCTGCAAAATCCTAGCTTTGTGTTGGTGGGTGGTGGTAGTGGTAAATGGTATGCAAGTGCAGTATGAGAGTGACACTGACTGGACCTAATTTGTGAATGCGGTGATGAATGGGGGGCCTGGCCCATGTTTAGTTTGTGGATCAAATGGGTCCCAAGTTGTGGATCGAAATAAAGCAGCAAAACAATTTGTGGAGAATGGGCCCATCACTGATTTTTGTTATGAATTGAGGAACTCGTTGGCTTCTCAGCAAAATGAAAACAAATGAAGAGTAACTTGAAACTTATGATAGGATTGCTTTGTTAGAGTGATCTCGTTTGGGTCAGCCGGCCCATCTCCCTCCAAAATAGTTCTAGACATATTTTTTTTATAGGTAGTAGTAGGGGAGGGGAGGGAAGGGGAAGGGGGAGTTAAAGGAACATGCTACTCGAACACGGATTGTTGTACATAGTGTCTATGGTCCGGATTAAGTTTACTGCTTTCAGTGTACTGGTTGGATGATGACACATATTCAAAAATAGACACGTGTTATAATTTCAAAGAGTTCAATGCCACTGGACACCAGATTCAAACCTCTTTCTATGTATATTTACCGTGTAAAATTGTGACTTTAAAATCATGATTTTTCAAGTTTAAAATCATGATTTCAATCACAATTTCAATTGTTGTATACTTGAATAGGTACACACCATGTGCAATAGAAAAATAAGGCCACAACAAATACTATTGTCACTCTATTATTACCTGAATCAAAAGTTCTAAATATTTTAACCAAGGGCAAAAAGATTTCATCAAAAATTAGGATAAGAATTTCATGGTTGTCTTTTTTCCCACCCACAACAACGACTAGAGTATGGTATGTAAGTCAGCGACACACACAATCACAAAAGAACCTGACTGTTAACAAACACATGACTTTCCCTCCAAATTTTCTGCTCCAAGTTCAAGTTCAAACCAGATGTCTGAGTCAACTGCGAAAACAACCTGATCACTGAAACTTCTCCAACTATATTTCCCTCCATTTTTCAACCAATACAAACACCATCATGTCAAGCCTCAGCCTAACCCCCTTAGCCTTCTCTCCCCACCCCACCAAACCCAATACTACCACCTCCACCACCGCCGCCGCCACTACCACCCTCATTCAACTCAGACAAGTCCACGCCCAAATCCTCCGCCGCTCCAATCTCAACCCCCTTCTTCTACAGCTTCTCCTCTCTTCTTTCACACTAGCTTCACACTATCCCTCACCACCTCGACTATGCCCTCCATGTGTTCGAACAAATTCCCACCCCTCACACCCATCTTTCCAACACGCTCCTGCGCGAGTTGTCACGCAAGGCTGAGCCCAAAAAGGCCCTCTTGGTGTACGAGAGGATGAGGAGGAAAGAGGGACTTGGTGTGGACAGGTTCACCTTCCCACCATTGCTGAAGGCAGTGTCAAAGGCTTCGGCTTTGGCTGAGGGGATGGAGATTCATGGGCTTGCGGCAAAGTTGGGTTTTGATTCGGACCCTTTTGTGGAGACGGGTTTGGTTGGGATGTATGCTGCGTGTGGGCGGATTTTGGAGGCAAGGTTGGTGTTTGATAAAATGTCTCACCGGGATGTTGTTACGTGGAGCATTATGATTGATGGGTATGGATTTTATGGTATCTTTTTATAGATTGGAGTGTAGCATCTGTATTTTTCCCTTCACTCCTATTTGAATTGCTTTGAGATAAATTGGAGCCTGTTTGGGATTCATTTGTACCTATGAAGGGAAGGGAAATGTTGAGAGTAGTGCACTTGCTATATGCACCAATACTATTGCACATTTCAAGAAACAAAATTTTTGAGGGAGAAGAACAAAAGAATTTCGATAAGTAAAATTTGGAGATGGAAAACAGACTACATAATCATGTCATGGTTGACGTTCTTTTTGCAGCTTTATAGAGTTTACTACTGCTTAAAAGTTGAAACACCACCACATACACACTCACCACTTCATCACATTCTCCACCAGTCATGTTTTGGCTTTAAGTTACCCTGTATTGTAACAAGTTGATTAATGGCAAGAATAAGCTTTAGCTCAAAGGGTCCCTCCTCCTTTTGTAAGAACAAAATGGAGTTTAAGGTCATGGATTCAAAATCCATCACCTGCATTTGTCAACAACAACTAGCCTTAGTCCTAAAATTTTGGGGTTGGTTATGGAGACTAAACGTACTAGTTAGCATCGGCCACAGGTATATAAATCAGCTCATATCTTTTGGAGATACTCCATTTAAGATAGTGATCAACTGTGAAATTCTACTTTTAGAATTTCTTCTTCTCTATTATGGAAATGCTGACCTTTATAACATGTGTAAACAGGTACTGCCAGAGTGGCCTTTTTGATTATGTATTGCAGCTCTTTGAAGAGATGAAGGCATCTAATGTGAAACCAGATGAGATTGTTCTTTCTAAAATTGTTTCTGCATGTGGCCATGCCAAAAATCTAAGCTATGGGAAAGCAATCCATGAGTTCATTACCAAAAATAATATTTTGGTAGACCCTCATTTACAGAGTGCTCTTGTCACCATGTATGCAAGTTGTGGATCTATAGATTTCGCTCAGGAATTGTTCAATAAGATGTCAACAAAAAACTTAATTGTTTCCACTGCCATGGTTTGTGCATATTCAAAGCTTGGACAGGTTGAAAATGCTCGCATGATTTTTGACCAATTGGTTGAGAAAGACTTGGTCTGTTGGAGTGCCATGATATCTGGTTATGCTGAGAGTGATCATCCTCAAGAAGCTCTTAAATTATTCAATGAAATGCAAGTGTTAGGAATGAAACCTGATCAAGTTACCATGTTGAGTGTCATCTCAGCTTGTGCTCATCTTGGTGCATTGAACCAAGCCAAATGGATCCATTTATACATGGACAAGAATGGATTTGGAAGAGCTTTGCCCATTAACAATGCTCTTATTGATATGTATGCCAAATGTGGGAGCTTGGAAAGAGCAAGACAGGTATTTGAGAAGATGCGAAGAAAAGATGTGATATCTTGGACCAGTATGATCAGTGCCTTTGCCATGCATGGGGATGCAAATGATGCATTAAACTTCTTCTATCAAATGCAGGATGAAAAGATTGAACCTAATGGGGTTACATTTGTTGGTGTGCTCTATGCTTGTAGTCATTCAGGCTTAGTTGAGGAGGGCCGTAAAATTTTTTCATCCATGATTAATGAGCACAATATCACTCCAAAACATGAGCATTATGGTTGCATGGTTGACCTCTTAAGCCGTGCCAATTTCTTGAGAGAAGCTCTGGATCTTGTAGAGACAATGCCTTTGGCACCTAATGTTGTCATATGGGGATCCTTGATGGCTGCTTGTCAGGTTCATGGTGAGACTGAATTAGGAGAATTTGCTGCAAAGCAGCTTCTTGAGCTGGAGCCAGATCATGATGGTGCCCTCGTCGTCTTATCAAATATTTATGCCAAAGAAAGAAGATGGAACGATGTTGGTGAGGTGAGGAACCTCATGAAATATAGAGGTATTTCCAAGGAGAGAGGACATAGTAGGATAGAATTAAATAATGAGGTACATGAGTTTTTGATGGCAGATAGATATCATAAACAAGCAGATCAAATCTATGAAAAATTAGATGAGGTGGTTAGTGAGTTGAAGCAGGTTGGTTATGCTCCAAATACCTGCAGCGTTATGGTTGATCTAGAAGAGGAAGAAAAGAAGGAAATGGTTCTCTGCCATAGTGAGAAGTTGGCACTTTGTTATGGACTGATTAGTAATGCAAAAGGGTCTTGCATTCGCATAGTGAAAAATCTTAGGATTTGTGAGGATTGTCATACTTTTATGAAGTTGGTATCAAAAGTGTATGGGAGAGAGATTGTTGTTAGAGATAGGACTAGGTTTCACCATTGCAAGAATGGTGACTGTTCTTGTAAAGACTATTGGTAATCATAATGCTATTTTATAAGATTATAACACATTCTTATATCCTCATGTAATTAATCTATCAAGAATGAGACCATATATATATATTGAGAAAGTGAAGCCTGAGCATCTGGTGAGAGGAATTAAAATTCTTGCAATAAAAACGATACCAAGAGAGACAAGATTCAATTGATAGCCAAGTAGTATAGGCATTCTTTGTACTGCCTCATATTTGTAGTTTGAACCCTTCCTCCCCATCCTCCACTATCCATCTCTAAAAACAATACCATGAGAGGGAATGGCCTCTTGTTTAAATAGCATTGGTAAATAGAAATGCAACATATACACTTTCACATCTTAAAATATCTAGTTCCTGGCATTATGACTAACAAAAGAAAATAACACTTTAGTTCAAAGGCTTCCCTAGTACAAAATATATATTTTTAAAAAATTACAAAAGATAAGCTTCTCACAAGAAATGAGAACTAAGACTACTGAGAGAAGTTGAGGCACATCACATATCCATCGATTCTATTTCAAGTTGGGATCTTCGTATCATAATTTGCTGTAAACTGACTGAACTGGTTGCTTTTAAAAGCAGAGAAGAGCCAAAACCCTCGCTTCACCTTTCCAACCTTCTTTGAAATCCTATACTTCAAGAACTCTATTGCTGCTGTAGATAATCTTGAGTTATCCAAAATTGAGCTCCGCCGGTACTCAAGAACCCAGGTATTTGGATTTAATTGCACGACTGAGGCACCCACTTCTGATGCACCCATGAAGTGTTTCCCTTCCGAGTCAAATACCCCACGTTTCCATCGGACCACTTTTACACACAAAATAAAATCATGAATTGGAGTTAGGAAACAGCATCTATTGTATTAACAAAAGAAGAAATTTTTGAGTGTACATTTTAACCTTGTCAGTTGCGATGGCTAGTGATACATATATGAATACTGATCAGACTCTTACTAAGTGAAACTATCCACGACAAGCCTTAATCTCAAAATTTTGAGGTTGGCCATAGATTCTCAATAGATTAGTCAGGATAGGCCACGCGTAGTTAAGTATACATGAAAAGTGTTGTAATTTGTGTTTACCTCTGTGACTCTGCCAGATAAGATAGTGAAAGATCGGGAAGAAAAACCAGTTGTCAGCAATCCTGCAGTCTGCAAAGGCCATCCCCATATGCTCACCTCCTCCATTGCTGTCTTGTACAATGTACAACGCGAATTCAAGAGCAAACCATCCTGAAATGCAATTATATATGAGTTAACACAACTACAAAAAGAGCTTTCACGTGTTTGGCAACCCACTAAAACAGCTTTAAAAGCAGAAATTTGGAGCTTTTAAGGACAAAAAATAAATCTCTACAATTCACTATATATGTTTTATAAGTCCAAAACTTATAGCACTATTCACTGTAATTAACCAAACACTCATAACACAAAAAAACCTTCCAATTAAAGCTCTATATTGCAAAGTTCTACTACTAACACTCTAAGCTCTACTTCCTACAACAATACCAAAGGTGGTTTCCAACCAAGACCCAGACTTTCTTTAAAAAGAGTTTGATATATGGCATCTAATCAATTTCCCACAGAATTGAAAAACCAAAGATTGAGTCTTTCTTTAAAAAGAGTTAGATTTATGGTACCTGATCAATTTCCCAAATAGAATTAACATAGCTGCAATTTGAAACCTCCCCATCAACAACAAGACCTTGCAACTCTCTCTGCACAAACCTCAGCTTTCCCTTCAAATCTTGCACCACCCAAGCTTTCTCACCAACATGCTTAACAATTTCCGGCGACAACACTGGCCTTAAAATCCCACAAACCCCACTAGAAAAACCAAACTCCACCACAAAAATCAAGCACAAACCCACCACCAATTTCACAAACCAACCCTTCCAAACCCACTCTTTTTCACTCTTCTCCATCCTCACCATCAAATTCGATCTCGCACTCGATTTGAGAACCGGGGATGCCAAAACAGGGCGAGAACTCGACCTGGGTGTGGACAGAATCGAAGCATTGAAAGAGATGGGAGTGCGTTCGACGTCGTTGTTTTGGGCACAAGAAGATGAGAGCTTTGTGAGTGTGGTTTTGTGGACACTGACGGGCATGAGATCAAGCGTGGCATTGATGCTAGCCAAGCAAATCTCACAGTTGCAATTTGCATCTTTTCTACACCCAGGGTAGTAACAGCTGTCTCGAATTTCAGACCGCTCGTCTTCCATGGCTACAGCTGTGGCCGTGGCGGTGGTGGTGCTGGATTTCGCAGAGGTTGTTGTTGTTGCTGTTGATGAGGATGAAAGGACAGTTTTCATGGCGTCTTTCGTTGGGTTTTCTTTTGGGACTCGGTTTTGGTCAGTTTGAAGTCTTTTATTAATTATGTGAGAAAGTTTGGGGTTTCAAAATTTGAATCCCAACGGTCATATTTGTTCTGGGGTTGTAGCCTTGTACTCCTGTTAAGATTCGGTTTTAAAAGGAGGGACAGATAAGGTTTCTTATGAAATGACTGAAATGACCCTAATATTTTTGCTTCATTGCCTTTGTTTTATTAATTGGGTGATTTTTATATTTTTAAAGAAAATTTTTGGATAGCTGAGATGGTACCTTGTACAATGAGTATATGTGCTTCTTTATTTTATTTTATTCGACAATTATAATGAGAAAAATGAAGATTGAAATCTAGATAGTTTCATTTGAAATATTTGAAAATGTTAGTCGAACTAGAAGATTCTTGTTGAGTATATGTAATATTAGTTTCACATATAAGTAGAGTTTAGGTATGATAATCAATGCATATACATATACTATAAAATATACTAACATAGAAAAAAGGTTAAAAAATAATAATAATTGTAGTTTAGTGGTTTTACTCAATTTCCTCTTTCGAAAGGCAATGCCAATGGTATATGTTTCCTTTACATTTGAAGATTTACAACCACTTTTTTTGTTGATAAAGTAGAGTTGCATAATTTTAGACAAAATCTCAGTTTAATCACTTGCTTATTATTAAGGTGTGTTTGGATACTACTTGTTTTGCTGAAATTGAAAAATTATTGCTGAAAGTATTGTAGACAAACCTAAAAGTTAGTTGAAATAGTACAATGAGATTTATGAATAGTGCCAAAAAGTGCAACAGAACTCATAAATAGTAGCAAAAATAAGGTGAATAGTGAAGTAATTTTAAAATTTAATCTTAACCCAAATGCACGCTTATTTGTGAGATGACTTGTTTTAGCTTGTTTCTTTCCTTTGAGAGTATTTATTGAATATATACACGTAATCACTTGTATAACCATTTGGTTAAAGGAAAAACTATGATGAAACAATGTCTCGTCAAAATTCATTGAATGTAATCATTTGTATAACCATTTAGTTAAAGGAAAAACTATGATGAAACAATGTCTCATCAAAGTTCATTGAGTCGCATTATTTTTTATAAATAATAATAATAATAATAAGTTTATAGTATTTAAACAAAGCTAGTATGAAATATGAGGGTAGGTCTTTTCCGAAATTTACATGAATTAGTGAAGAATCAATATCTTACCTATTTACATATTACATAGTTTAAAACTTTATATTACAACAAAAATCATTTCTTTGTAATGGTTTCGTGTAGTAGAGTACATCTTAAAGCAAAGCTATTTCTAAAAGCTATTTTAGGTTGTAAAAATTCCTTGGGAAAAGTTTTGCTATATACTTTTAGGCAGCAATTACCAAGTGCGAAGCCAGAAATTTTTGTTTGGAGGACCAAGTTGCGACACTAATATATCTATCAAGACACCGCCCCTCACACACACGCACACACACACATATATATACACACGTTTTTCTTTTTTGAGAAACTTTGTTGATGCCCATTTTTGACAAAAAGCCCAACAGTAAAAGGAGCCCAACAATAGAGAAGGTGAGAAGGGGAAAACGGTAAGGGAATAAGGAAACAAGCTTAATAGGCTGAAATGACAAGATTGATAGCCAGTAGGCCCACAAGAAAAACTTATCAAGCTCGTGATGTCTACTTTATAAAATATTCAGATAGCATCTTCGAATTCCTTTTCTTGAAATATATTGTCAAAATGGTGAACAAAGGTCATTTTTTGGTGCATTTCCTAAGTGATTAACTCTTATGAATAACTAGCTACTAAAATATATTTTATTGAAAATTTGATTTTGTACAGATTGACCCTGCGCTATAGAAAAAATATTTTAAAACCAAATTTGTCAACAGAATGTTAGACTTCCAGTTTTAGGCCTTTCTATCGGCGCGTAGGTGGAATCTGAATTTTGAGTAGCTCAATGGGCCATATTCAAACAGCAATAACTCACTTGATTTGTGTCGAAAAAATTTAAAATTTATGTTTGAATTCAAGCTCAGGATGTCTACTTTCTGAAAGGTTTAGAGTGCGTCTATGATTTCCATTTTGTTTAAAATGTATTTTCAAAACGACGCACAAAGGTCACTTTTCAGCACATTTTCTAAGCGATTAAGTCTTGTGAATAATTAGCTATTAACATATATTTTTCCAAAGAATTTTTTAAAGATGGATCATGCGCTATAAAAAGAATATTTTAAAACCGAATTTGTCAACGAAACATTAGACTTCTAATTTTACGCCCTTCTATAGACGCATTGGTGGAATCAAAATTTCGGGTAGCTTGATGGGCCATATTAAAATGAAAATAAATCACTTGATTTGTGTCGAAAAAATTCAAAAATGGTGTTTAAATTTAAGCTCAGGATGTCTACTTTCTAGTAGATTAAGACCGCGTCTGCGAATTGTTTTTCCTTTTAAATTTATTGTCTAAGTAGTGAACGAAGGTCACTTTTTAGCACATTTCCTAAGCAATTAAGTTTTGTGAATAACTAGCTATTAACATATATTTTACCGAAGATTTGATTTTATAAAGATTAATCACGCGCTATAGAATGAATATTTTAAAACCAAATTTGTCAACAGAACGTTAGACTTTGAGTTTTACAAACCTCTATCGGCGTGTTGGTGGAATCCAAATTTTGGGTAGCAAGATGGGTCATATTCAAACGACAATAACTTGATTTTTGTCGAAAGAATACAAAATTAATGTTTGAATTCAAGCTCAGGATGTCTACATTCTAAAAGATTCAGACCGTGTTTGCGAATTCTTTTTTGTTCAAAATTTATTGTCAAAACGGTGAACAAAGGTCACTTATTAGCACATTTCCTAAGCTATTAAGCCTTGTGAATAACTAGGTATTCACATATATTTTACCGAAGATTTGATTTTATAGAGATTGATCACGCGCTATAGGAATAATATTTTAAAACCAAATTTGTCAACGGAACGTTAGACTTCTTGTTTTACACCCTTCTATCAGTGCTTAGGTGGAATCCAAATTTTGGGTAATCAGATGGGTCATATTCAACAACAATAACTCACTTGATTTGTGTCAAAAAAATTCAAAATTTGTGTTTGAATTAAGCTTAGGATATCTACTTTCTAAAATATTTAGACTACATCTGCGAATTCCTTTTTTTTTTTTATTTAAATTATTTTCAAAATGGTGAACAAAGGTCACTTTTTAGCACATTTCCTAAGCGATTAAGTCTTCTGAATAACTAGCTATTCACATATATTTTACGGAAGATTTGATTTTATAGAGATTTTTCATGCGTAGTAGAAATAATATTTTAAAACCAAATTTGTCAACAGAACGTTAGACTTCCTGTATTACACCCCTATATCGGCGCATAGGTGGAATACATGCTTTGCGTAGCTAGATGGGTCATATTCAAACGACAATAGCTCACCTGATCTATATCAAAAAAATTCAAAAATTGTGTTCAAATTCATGCTCCAGATGTCTACTTTGTAAAGATTCAGACTGTTTCTGGGAATTCTTTTTGTTCAAAATTTATTGTAAAAATGGTGAACAAAGGTCACTTTTTAGCACATTTACTAAGCGATTAAGTCTTGTGAATATCTAGCTATTAACATATATTTTACCGAAGATTTGATTTTATAGAGATTGATCGCGCACTATAGAAAAAATATTTTAAAACCAAATTTGTCAACGGAACGTTAGACTTCTAGTTTTACGCCCTTCTATCGACGCATAGGTGGAATCCAAATTTCGGGTAGCTTGATGTACCATATTCAAATGACAATAGCTTACTTGATTCGTGTTGAAAAAATTCAAAATTTGCTTTCAAATTCAAGACTGGGATGTCTACTTTCTAAAAGATTTAGACTGCATCTCCGAATTCCTTTTCGTTCAAAATTTATTGTCAAAACGGTGAACAAAAGTCACTTTTTAGCACATTTTCTAAGCAATTAAGTCTTGTGAATAGCTAGCTATTCATATATATATATATATATATATATATATATATATATATATATATATATATATATACCGAAGATTTGATTTTATTGAGATTGATTACACACTATAGAAATAATATTTTAAAACCAAATTTATCAACGAAACGTTAGACTTCCTTTTTTACGCCCTTTTATCGGCGTCTAGGTGGAATCCGAATTTTGGGTAGCTAGATGGGTCATATTCAAATGACAATAGCTCACTTGATCTGTGTCAAAAAAATTCAAAATTTGTGTTCAAATTCTTGATCTGGATGTCTATTTTGTAAAGATTCAGACTGTGTCTAGGAAATCCTTTTTGTTCAAAATTTATTGTCAAAATGGTGAACTAAGGTCACTTTTTAGCACATTTTCTAAGCGATTAAGTCTTGTAAATAACTAGCGACTAACATATATTTTACCGAAATTTTGATTTTGTATAGTGATAGGCCAAAAATGTATTGACCTCTTGTGATGAATTAACCAATTAATTAGCCAAGTGAATTAATTAGGTTTAATTACATGCAATGAGCATGACAGCACAGACAAATCACCAAATAACTAAATATGCAGTGAAAATTAAGTGACACGGTGAGTTTTTTACGAATGAAAAAAACCCATACGGTAAAAACCCATACGGTAAAAACCCTACCGAGTGATTTTAAGGTCATTAATCCCGAGAATCCACTATTATCAAAACAAGCTGTTACAAGTAAAGGAATCTCAGTACCTTATACCAACCTACAGTTGAACCCTTACCCTAATACCCAATTAGACTTATTTTGTAGTGACAATCTCTCATTGTATTGCACGGCTTCTAGTATGTGACTAACCAAAAGATGCGCAGATCCTAGTACACAACTTGATCACCAACTTTAGAAGAATGTTGGCTGCAAAGTTCTTCTATTCATCAACTAATGAAAATCACGAAGTTGCTTGATTACAAAACCCTACAGTGTACAAACACAGCAGCTTCTTCACGAACTAGAGCAAACTAGGTTTCTAGTCACACTTGAGGAATTATGCTCTTGTGCAATTGTGTTCTTAGCTGTGCAACCTGATACGGCCCTTAAAATAGTTTTTATATATTTTTAAGGTTGTGAAAAAAGAAAGACCAAACACATACTCACGGATTGGATGAAAAACAATCCTGAAAAATTGAGTTTCATAAACCTTGATAGATAGCCATCTGTCAAGTCATGGGCTTCAACATCTTTTAAACCTCGATAGATACTAGCTGTCGAATTTTAAAATCCAGCACTTTCTCACTTGATTCTTGGATAGACTTGCATGGCTTTAACACATGAACATGAAACCTTGTTTCTTGAAATATTAGACACATCCTTGATCTATCCAAATACAAGTAAAATGCGTTTTGTCAAAGGATTAGTCAATACATAAAATGTTGACATATGTTCCTAACATCCAATCACATATGTCCTAACAATCTCCCCCTTTGGCAATCTATAACAAAACCACAAAAAATAAATAAACATATGAGAGAAGTCATAAATCACTCAACTCATACTCATTTGTTGAATACAATAAAATCTATCCTAACACAAACTCTTGAAAAAATTTGCAAGAAGAGAGTTTATGGCAAGGAAGACATTAACAACTTGTATTTTTAAAACACTTAAACAAAACACATCAAGACATCTTTGTGTGAAACAGAAATAAAAGATTGCATACAATAAATAAGAAACATATGTGTAAAGAGAGAAAAGAAACAACACATGTAAAAATAGGTGAAAGAACTGTAATAACAACCTCAAATGTATATATATCAACAAGTACAAGGTTTGCTATCACAATATGATCACAAGATCTAAGGTACATGAACAATGTATCTAAAAAGAAAAGAAAAGTAAAGAAAAGAAAAAGATACATTAAAATCCTCACTACATCCCTCAAAAATATGAACACTCAAGAATACTCCCCCTATCTCCTAAACTATCCTTCCCCCTATGAGTATGACTACTCTCATATAAAAACTGCTCACCCTTTTTGTTACGAGTGGCAAAGGGCAAGTACATCAAGTAAACATCTCATCATCACTAGGCTAGGTAGCATCCACATCCTCATCACTATCGAAGCCATTGTCACTCTCATCCTCGGACGCCGGTGGAGATGAAGAGGAAGCAACTGTGAAACCACCCATGACAGCCTATGTTTGAGCGATACGACCTACACGAGTGTTTACCTAACATAACTCATCATTAAGTGTGTCAAGGTGAGCATCCATGTGCACAAGCTGTGCCATGATGGCTTCAAGAGTCACTCCACCCATTGAAGATGAAGGAGCGGAGGTGGGTGGAGCAGTAGAAACTAGAGGAGCAGCCGTCTCGGTCTAAGTCCGCCTTGAGCGAAGCTGTGTAAAACTCCGCTTAACAGTAGTAGCATCAATGACACACATGAAAGAGAAGTGGGGAGACTCAAGATAGGAGACAGAGAAATGGTGAAGGAGCCGCTTGATAGCTGAAAGGAAGATGAGCTTATCACGGGTCGTCGTATCCTTATAGACATCTATAAGGGAGAGTATGAAGTGAGAGGGGAAATCAATGGTAAGAACCTCAATGAGGGATAACAAAAATCGAGCACAAGGCTCTATGGTAGTGTTATGGTGAGAGAGAGGGTGTAGAACAAAAGCCATAACCATGTTAAGGAACCTCAGATCTTTAGTAAAGGTCGAGCAATGAGTGAACTAACGATCACCCCAAAAAGAAGCTGTCTCACAAAAATGAGACGAGAGTTCGTCTTTGGACATTGTCCTCAGACGCTCACAACCAAGATAGTCAGGATGCTCTACCCTAGGAACTTGTAGTACCTTGGATACAATACCTGGAGTTACTAGTATGCGTATACCCTGAATGGGAGTGACAAACTGGGGTATAGAAGTGTCAAATCCGTGCATGTTGGTGTAGAACTCCTTAATGATCATGAAAGGACACGTGATAGGAATACCACAAAGTGACTCCTAACCCCTATTGTGAATGACAGTGGGTAGATCAGTGTCAGAAAAATCGGACAGAATGACTTGGCGTTTCGAATTAATGCCTCATCATGAAAAGTTCTCAAAGAAGTCTGATTTGGCCTTCTCATCACAGAACCATACATGAAAAGGAGTGGGGTCAGAAGGAGAAGAAGATGAAGATGCCCTGGAACGAAGAGGGTTCCAAGATGGAAGAGGTTTATGCTTAGGTGCCATGATGAAACTAACGTAAGAGAGAGATAATAAGAGAGGGAGAGAGAGAGAGAGACAATTAGAAAAGTACCAAGCAACACATATATCAAAATATATATAATTGAAGGTACGTATGCATGAGAATGCATGAACATATGACATGCTAATATAAATTCATCATGGGCTCAGCCCAATCCAAACCTACCAGCACACAACATAACAACAATGAAACACACATCTAAAATGTATGAAACATTGTTATAATGCATTTGTGATGCAATGCGTGAAGTATAAAGATCATTTTGACAAAAATCCATTCCAAAATTTTATCAAAAACCTCAACAATTTTGAAAAATTCCAAAAGATTTCAATAACCCCAAAAGTTATGTCAAAAGATATGAAATGCATGATTAATGAGATAGAAAGCATCATACCAGAGAAGAAAGAAGATCTTGAGACCAAAAAAATGAGTGGGGAAGAGGTTTAAAGTGAGTGAGAGAGGTTTTGGGAGGTGAAGAGTCTGAAAGTGTCGAGAAAGATTGAGGAATGAGTGCAGAAATCGCGATGGCTCTTTATATAGAATCTTTATAAAGCTCGATCGATTGAAAACTATCGAGCGTTAAAGAGACACTTTTCAGCTGTTGAACCAGCTATCGAAGATCAAAAGAGAGGTTTCTCAACAAAGAAGATTGATGGATCGAGGTAGCTATCGAGAAGCTATCGTGGAGACAGAAAGTTTCTCGATTGAGCAAGCTTAGAGGGTGCTCCTAAGATATATTTATCATTGTCTATGTTCTCACTAGCTATCACATTTTTAACATCATTATTCTCATAATCAATATTGTTAGCAGGAGAAACAAAAACAGTAGTGCTAGAAGAAGCAATATTAGGAGAAGAAAAATCATACCCTAAATCGGAACGATCAGAGACAGATTTTTGCATGCTGAGCATCTCATCAAGATTTGCACTAAAGGTCCTCTCCAACTAAGCTCTCACTTGGAACAATTCCGCCTCAAGCTTCTTGATCTTCTCAGCCAAGAAATTATTCTCGAACCTCAATGCTCCAATAGTCTGATTTGCTTCATCAAACTTTGTGGAGAGTTGTTCTCGTTCAAACTCCACATCACTGAGCTTCTTGGTGACCAACCTATATAGCTTCTCATGTTTCTTTGGGACCTTGTACAACTTTGCTTAGGTTGTGTGAATGTCATCTTACTTATCAATCTTCTAAAATTTTGACCCCACCAAGTTTTCTTTTTCATCCACATCTTCTACAATCCCTTCAGTAGGATTGATAGTGGCGGTGAAGGCATTTAGGATTCTGTTATCCTCATTTTTGGAATAATCCTCAGGTTCGGTGTCACTCAAGGTAATAGCAAGTGCCTTGCTTTTCCCAATAGACTTGAGGTAAGTGGGAAACTCTTATTTCATATGATCGAATCCTTGACACCTGAAACACTTGGGCCCTGAAGGAACAATGTACTGACCACCATCCCTAACATCCTTCTTCCCTTTGTCTTGGCTCTTAGACAGTGAAGAACTTGATTGCCTATAGTCCTTGTTGAAGCCCTTTGCATTGGCAATCTTCATAAAGTTCTTGAATTGCCGAGTAATGTAGGATTTCATTTTGGAATCTTCATCGTCGAAAGATTCATCCGTGTCACTGCTCTTGGCCTTTAGTGTCATGCTCTTGCTCTTACTCTTGCTTGACTTCCTGAGCCTAGACAATCCTAACTCATAGTTTTGTAGATTTCCAACTAGCTCTGTCAATGAAATTTTGTCAATATCTTTTGACTCCTCAATCACGGTGATCTTAGCATGGAATCTCTTGGGCAGAGATTTGAGCACCTTTCTCACAAACTTGGGTTCAGGAATGATTTCCCCAAGATTAAATGCTAAGTTCACTATATCTTTAAGCCTGGCATAGAGCTTATCAAATAACTCATCCTCCTCCATCTTAATTTCTTCAAAGCTAGTAGTGAGCCTCTGAAGCTTCGAATTCTTGACAGCCTTGATTTCTTCATAGGTTTTCTAGAGAATGGTCCACACCTCCTTTGCAGTTTCAGTAGAGGAGATCTTCTTGAACTCCTCATTTGTGACCGCACTGAATAAAGCATTCCATGCCCTACTATTGAAGTTTGCAGCCTTCATCTTGGCATCATCCTAGTCGGCCGGCGCTTCCTTCGACTTTCTCCAACCTATCTCTACAGCTTGTCACACATTCTCATCTAAGGACTGCAAGAAAGTTCTCATGCGTACTTTCTAGTATTCATAGTTAGTTCCATCAAATAACGGAGGTACAATAAGTGACTGTCTTCCATCTATGACAAATAGGGGTCAATGGATCTCACAGCAAAGATTAAACTCTAATCAGAGTGTGTCTGCTCAGATACCACTTGATAGACCAAAAATGTATTGACCCCATGTGATGAATTAACCAATTAATTAGCCAAATGAATTAATTAGGTTCAATTACATGCAATGAGCGTGATAGCACAAAAAAATCACCAAAAATATACAGTAGAAATTAAATGACATGATAATTTGTTTACGAATGGGGAAAATTTACACGACAAAAACCCCACTAGGTGATTTTAAGGTCACCACTCTAGAGAATGTACTATTATTAAAATAAACGGTTACAAGTAAAGGAATTCCAGTACCTTATACCAACCTATAGTTGAACCTTTACCCCAATGCCCAATTGGACTTGTTCTGTAGTGACAATCTCTCCTTGTATTGCATGGCTCCCAGTACGGGACTAACCAAAAAATGCTTGGATCTCAGTACGCGACTTGATCCCCACCTTTAGAAGAATGTTGGCTGCAAAGTTCTTCTGTTCATCAACTGATGAAGATTACAAAGTTGCTTGGTCACAAAACCCTACGGTGTACAAACACAGTAGCTTCTTCACGAACTAGGGCAAACTAGGTTTCTAGTCACACTTGAGGAATTATGCTCTTGTGCAATTGTGCTCTTGGTTGTGTAACTTGATAAGGCCCTTAAAATAATCCTTATATATGTTTAGGGTTGTAAAAAAAGAAAACCCAAACATATACTCATCGATTGGATGAAAAACAGTCCTGAAAAACTGAGTTTCATAAGCTTCAATAGATAACCATCTGTCGAGCTAGCTGTCAAGCCATGGACTTTAGCATCTTTTAACCTCGGTAGATACTAGCTATCAAGTTTTAAAATCCATCACTTTCTCACTTGATTCTTGGATAGGCTTGCATGAATTTTACACTTGAACTTGAAAATTTTTTCTTGAAGTATTAGACACATCCTAGATCTATCCAAATACAAGTAAAGTGCGTTTTGTCAAAGAATTAGCCAATACATAAAATGTTGACATATGTTCCTAACATCCAATCACATATGTCCTAACATATAGATTGATCACATGCTATAGAAAATATATTTTAAAATTGAATTTGTCAATGGAACGTTAGACTTATAGTTTTACGCCCTTTTATAGGCGCATAGGTGGAATTAGAATTTCGGGTAGCTAAATGGGTCATATTCCAACAACAATAACTCACTTTATATTTGTCGAAAAAGTTCAAAATTTGTATTCAAATTCAATCTCAAGATGTGTACTTTCTAAAAGATTGACACCGCGTTTACGAATTCCTTTTCATTCAAAATATATTGCCAAAACGGTGAACAAAGGGTACATTTCAACACGTTTCTTAAGCGATTAAGTTTTATGAATAACTAGCTACTAACAAATATTTTACTGAAGATTTGATTTTGTATGGATTTACCAGCGCTATAGAAAAAATATTTTAAAGCCAAATTTGTCAACAGAACGTTAGACTTCTAGTTTTATGCCCTTCTATCAGCGCATAGGTGAAATCCAAATTTCGGGTAGCTCGATGGGCCATATTCAAACGACAATAACTCACTTGATTTGTGTCGAAAAAATTAAAATTTTTGTTCAAATTCAAGCTTAGGATGTCTACTTTTTGAAAGCTTCGGACCACATCCGTGAATTCCTTTCATTCAAAACTTATTGACAAAACGGTGAACAAAGGTCACTTTTCATTACATTTTCTAAGTGATTCAGTCTTGTGAATAACTAGCTATTAACATATATTTTACCGAAGATTTGATTTTGTATTGATTGGCCACGCGCTATAGAAAAGATATTTTGAAATGAATTTGTTAACAAAGCATTAGACTTCTAGTTTTACGCCCTTCTATCGGTGCATAGGTGAAATTCGGAATTTCAGGTAGCTTGATGGGCTATATTCAAATGATAATAATTCACTTGATTTGTGTTGGAAAAATTCAAAATTTGTGTTTAAATTCCAACTCAGAATGTCTACTTTCTAAAAGATTCAGACCATGTTTAAATTTCAAATTTTTTAATCTTAATCAGGCATTGACATACAATTGAAAACTTCGTAATAACAACAAAAGCTATGGTTCCAAATAATGTAGAATTCCATATATTACACACGAATGATTCAAACTTATAATTCATAAGTACAAAGTACATAAAAGAAAATTCCAATTGAACTAATCAAGTAGTACCGACCCATCGATGATACAAAGTAAAACATAAATCACAAGATTGATTCAAAGTAAAAGGTGCAATATGGCATCTTTTTTTTTTTAATTAAAAATTCTCTACATGGAATCAACAACCATAACTCACTAGACAAGAGAGAGGGAGAGAAAAAAAAAACTAAAAAGGAGCAATAATTGCTAGATAATTTTTAAAAAAAAAATAAAAAACCCCTATATGGACATAAACAACCTTAGCTCACTCGACAAGATAGAGAGAGAAAATAAAAAGACTAAAAAGGACCAACATTATTCTAGCAAGACTTTTTTTTTTTTTTTTTTTAGGGATTTAAAAAGGATAGTATTACAATTTTTTTTCTATTAAATTTGTGGGAACCATGGCAATATGGCCCCAAAAGCCAAAAGTCATTCCACAACTTTTAGTTAGCTTCATTTATTTTCACATGTATGTGAGATTTGTAATAATATATGATAGGCGATGAATGTATTGACCCCTTGTGATATATTAATTGATTAATTAGCTAAGTTAATTAATTAATCCAATTAACATGTAAAACGCGTGATAGTACAAACAAATCACCAAATAACTAAATACAATGGAAAATAAATTTAATACGGGTGATTTGTTTACGAATGGAGAAAACTACCGAGTCAAAACTCCATCGGGTGAATTTAAGGTCACCACTCCCGAGAATTCACTATTATCATAACAAGCGGTAACAAGTAAAGGAATCCTAGTACCTTATACCAATTTACAGTTGAACCCTTACCCGAATACATAATTGGACTTGTTCTGTAGTGTTAATCTCTCATTTTCAATGCATGACTCCTAGTACGTGACTAACCAATCGATGCGCGGATCCCAGTACGCGACTTGATCACTAAGTTGAGAAGGATGTTGGCTGCAAAGTTCTTCAGTTCATCATACGATGAAGATCATGAAGTTGCTTAGTCACAAAAGCTTACGGTATACAAACATAACAGCTTCTTCAAGATGAACTAGGGCAAACTAGGTTTCCGGTCACAATTTGCATGAATAACACTTTGCCTTACACTTGTGCAATTATGCTCCTTGTGACGGCCCTTAAAATAATCCTTTTATATGTTTAAGGTTGTGAAAAAAAAAAGCCCAAACAAATACTCACAGATTGAATGAAAATCAGAACTGAAAATCTGTTTTTCATAAACCTTGACAGATACTCTATCTGTCGAGCAGCTGTTGAGCTTCCTGTTTAGACAGCTTTTAAACCTCGATGACACTAGCTATTGAGCTAGCTATCAAGATTTAATGAATAACACTTCTTCACTTGATTCTTAGACAGACTTGCATGGTTTTAACACTTAAACTTGAAACCTTGTTTCTTGAAACATTAAACACATCATAAATCTACCCAAATACAAGTAAAGTGTGTTTTGTCAAAGAATTAGTCAATTATATAAAATATTGATATATGTTTCTAACATGAATCACATACGTCCGGACATTATACAGTATATTTTTAATGTATATTGAATCCATAATCTCATCTTCTACCTAACGCTTATAAGGGAAGAAGGTACCTGTTGAACTAGAGCTAATTTGCTCGATGTTGATGGATATTATATACATGCATTGCATACGGATATTATATACATGCATTGCATACACGATAACTTAAAATGGGCATTTTCAGCTGCTTCCAAAAATTAGGTGCTATATGCTTTTTTGAGGAATCTCTCTACATTTATTCTGCATTATTATTTCGAGCAAGTAATTGAATCATGATGTAAAAATAGTCACTCTAATAAGAAAATGAAAAGTTTGTAGTATTCAAACTTTTTGGGAGGGTACGACAACACAACATATAAGATATAAGATATATTAAGATGCTTGGTTTGTAGATGGGGACTTGCATTTTCCTCCTGCCCATAGAATCGTAGAAAGATGGTTTAAGCACCTAGATTTCATTCTCTATTATTATGTATGCGCCCGAATTAAGAGGGAAGGCGTCTAAGGACTTACGGCTCAGACTTTAACAAGTACCCTCTACCAAAATTGAATGCCTTTTCATTAACTGCATTTGCCTGACAATTTCAGGAATCCAATTCGAGGTGCTATTGATGGTTCACGGTTCGAATCAGACACGGCACCTTCAGTTTCTTAGTGAAAAAAAAAACCAAATAAACAAAATGCTTTGACCCCATGAATAAGCACTCCAACTGAACACATGCATGGCACTTGATTATTGGAACAACTTTCTTTCTCTCTGGAAATAGTCTATTTCTTAGGTGAAAGTATATTTCAAACGAGCATCATTATCATATTCGTATGAGATTTTTGACCATCATTATTGTAAATTTGGTTTTTATCGATTAAATGTATACATCCTCTTTGACCATCATTATTGTAAATTTGGGAATTCCAACCTTGAACATTTTTGTTAGAATAACTGGAAGTACTAGTTTTAAGCTTAGGGTCATTGGCAATAACTTGTACACTAAAACGAGTCCACTAAAACATATTAAACTTTGATTTTTTTTTTTTTCTAGAATATGAATTTAGTCTATGTTCATAGCTTTAGGGACAATCCATCTTTTAACCTCTATTAGCTTAATTTGGGGTGTATTACGAGAGAAGTTGTCTTCATTAAAGGAGTCAAGCTTATCTAAGCAACAGAAACAGAGGCAGCTCAAACAAGAATTTGATTGATTGTCCACAAATCCAATTTGGGTGCTGCAGAAACTCAGTGGTACCCCATTTGCATTTTATCATTACAAAGCCATCGTGACAAAGATAAACATGTTTCCCTGTCTCAACCACTGCTAATAATGGAAAAAATCAATACTTTAACTTAATAATTGAAGCTTAGGGCACAATGTTCAATTTGTCCTTTCTAGTGGAGTGAGTTTTTTCCTTTTTTAAAACTTAAAATAATTGAAGCTCAAGCAACAATGTTCAATTTGTCCTTTCTAGTTGATTAACCCCCACCCCCCTTCCCACCCCCCCCAAAAAAAATGTGGAGTGGGAGGTTGACCCTTAACTAATGCAGTTTAATATTGCAAAACCCAGATATGTTATTGATTTTATTGGTCACATTCATCTCCAAAAAAAGAAAAAAGATTTTATTTGTCACAATAAAATAAGTGAGCCAAGTTGAAAAATATCTTTGGCATCAAGAAAACCAGGGTGTTCAATTTTGTTCTTTTCAACCTAATAATTCTACTTTCCTCCAATAGCACCTCAAAGTCATTGGCCATGCAGACTAAAATTGGCTATTTAAATTTATAAAAAAAAATTGAAGTTATTCCTTTTCTAATTCATTTATGCAACTTCAAGTCATTAAAAGAATCGATCATTCATTAAGAAAAATAAAAGTAAAATTAACAAGGAAAAAAAAAATCTCAGCTCCGAGTACCCATATTCAAAAAATTTTGAAGGACATGCAAAAATTCAACATAAATGGTTTTTATACATATATATATATATATATATATATATATATATATATATGAAAAGAAAAGTAGAGAGAGAATACATGGTGGGTGTTCTATGAACGTTTTTCATTTCTGGGATACGAAAAGTAGAAGGTTTTTTCTTCCATAAAGGTTAATAAAGTTAAGATTTTTCCCTTGAAAATTGTGGTCCTTCTAGCTAGAAAAAGAACAGTAAAACATACTAATATCCATCACTTGGAATAACTAGAAAAACCAAGAAGAGAAGCCCCCGCTTGAAATATATCCCCTGTACAAGACAAGTCGAAACTTTATTATTCCAACCATAGGATAGGCCTCCCTTAATTACTTCTTTTCTTTTCCAATTAGTACAATGAGAAAGTTGATGCACCGCTCACTTGTGAAGTGCTTGCTGATTTTGAATACTTCTTATTAGAAGAAGATGGTGATGTTGATGGTGATGATGATGATAAATTAGTTGACCTTCTTCTTAGCATCTGCCTCATCCCATCGGCTACTCGAACTGCAGGGTTTGATTTGAATTTACCACAAAATGACATGTGAGCCTTCACAGCTTCTTCCATATCAAATGACTTTTTGCCTCGGCTAACTTCATCACTTACTGCTTCTGAGCACAACCCACATAGCCATTTGTTATCAAACTTGGCCTTGACTTCATTTATATAGTCTTGTGTACAATCTTCTTTGAGTCCACAACACTCACACTTGACTGATTCAATCTCCATTTTTCTTTGTTTTTAGAGTTGGGAAAGATAGGAAGTGTTTTGGTTTATTGTGTGTGAATGGATTTGAGAAAAGTGATTGGTAAAGAAGTTCTAATTATGGCTGCTTTTTCTTGTTGGATTTGATTGTAATGATGGTATAGAAAGTGGGGTTTTTTTTTTTTTTTTTTTTTTTTTTTTTTTTTCACTTTCTTTTTGGTTGTGGCTTCTCACTTGGCATGATGGTTTTGTTGCTTCAAGAACTAGGAAGTATTTGGGGGCCGGTGGTTTGAGAGCTTTTATGGTTGGGAATTTGGGTGAGAGAGAGAGATGATTGAATCTGCCATAATTTCCTCCATGTTCTAAGGGACATGGGGCAGTGGAAATTGAGACAAGGGTGGTTTGATGGGCCCTTCAAAGCCTTTAAAACTTAATTCATTCCACCTCTCTCTCTCTCTCTCAACCAAAATAAAAACAATAGCAATAAGAGAACAAAAATTCTTAACTAGGGAGTCAGTGAATTGGGTTATTTTGTCTTGTTTGTTTTTGTACTGCGCATGTTGTTTCTTTTCTTTATGGTAGTTTTTTTTTCCCCTTCTTTTTAGTTGATTGGCAGTTACTTTCGGTTAACACAGTTGAATTGACTAGTTTTTTGGCTTCACTTCACTTGGCTATATAAACTGGCTCAAACTTTGGCTGAGCTTGGGTTAAGGCTTTTTTGTTACGTTATATCTTGGTTACATGAATCTGTTGACTAATTGACTTCCATAGTATGCATCAAGCTTATATAATTAAAGGGTCACCATCACAGTCATGCTTTATTGACCAAGTGGCCTTGAGTGGTTCAACAGGCAATGATTTTTTTTTTTTTGGGTTCCTAATAAGCGAAAGAAATGAATAGATGAAAACTGATAAGTATAAATCTTAAGCTCAACTACAAAATAATATTCTAATCGTTGATTAATATGGTTTAAGAATTTATAAGTTTACATTTTTATTGGCTCTTTAATAACGTAAGATTTGCACACAGGAGTCGGAGGTTTCTTTTTATGCTAAGCAGCTAAAAGAGATCAATGGATTAAGCATATAAGTGCATTCGTATCAGTAGGTGTAAAGATGTGTATATTTACACACTTGCTACAGTAAATGTGTAAATACACACGGTTACTGTAGCTGTGTATAACAATATTTTATTATTATTTTTCTCTCTCACCATTCATTATCTCTCTTTCACCATTCACCAACCTAGCAAAAGATAACTAGAACAAACATAGCATCCCAATGGACACCGCAATCCAACAAAAGAAGAATAAAAGAAGAGGAGGAGAAACACCCAACCACCAACCCAGCACCACCCAATCACCACCACTGCAACCCATTTCAAAATCCACCACACAATTGATCCAAAATCAACAGAAAATCAAACCAAACAATCAGATTACAAAACTCAAAATCAAGCCAAACCCACCGAATCGGCCACCGTTACTGCCACTGGATTTGCCTTGATGTTGCCACCGTAGATCTACCCAGATCTGCTTGCTTCTGTTGTTGGATTTTCGGTAATGTGTGAGTTTTGGATTTGATATATGAGAGAGGAAGAGAGTTTAGAGAGTACCAGACCTTTAGGTTTAAGACTTGAGAGAGGAAGAGAATTGAGGGAGTCCTAGAGGTAGAGAAGAATTGAGAGAGAGAGAGAGAGAGAGCGGTTAAGACTTTTTGATAATCACACGATTGAGACTTGAGATGAGGTTAAGACGAAAAAGATATTAAAAAGATAGATATTAATAAAATAATAATAAAAACATTATTTAAATAAAAAATTGTAAAATAGATGAACTTATGTGTGCTTTGAAAAAGTGGTAGTGTAAAATAGAAAAAGTAAGTTCTTAGTGTAAAATAGATGGAAAAATTTGGCCGAACTGATGCAGTTGCTCGAATATAAATGTAAGCCCTAAACTCATCTCTTAAATCCAAAGAAAGAATTCACTGAACAATGAATGATCAAAATAGATTTAGATTACCACCGTAACTACACTTTTAGGCGGTTGGTACCTCCCTACTAAGTGTTTGGGGGGTTTTAAGGACAATGTCATAGGTTGAAGCTATTGAGGCTACAATGTTAGTAAATAGTATTTCTAATCATCTCAAAAAAAAAAAAATTTAAATTAAATGACTTTGATGGGTAATTGTTATAGTGCAAAGATGATGTATATCCTTTGATGTTTCTATGTTAGTACAAAAAAGTTTTTAAAAATATTTGTGAATATAAATATGGGTACTATAATTTGTACAAAATTTATGCACACAAAATCCTAAAGCATAGTGTAATTGGTTAAGGAACATGTTCACAAAATGGAAGTCATTAATTATTATTAGACTCAAAAATCAATTATAAAAATAAATTTTTTTTTCTTTATAAACGGAAGTCAAAACTCACAAGACGTAAGTCATTAATTTTTTTTTTTCTTGACAATTCACACCATGTATAAAGATGTGAGATTCATCTTATTCATGTATTAATCTAAGAAGTATGAAACCATGTATTCAATAGTTAATTAAGGAGGTGATATTCACAAATATATATATATATATATATATATATATATATGTATGTATGTATATTTTTAATATTTCGGATATCTGCAATAATTCTAGATGAATTAGTCTTGCATACAATTTCGTGCATAAGCCTCCAATATTGACTTGTGGATTCTCTTTCTCTCTCTCTCTCTCAAGAAAGAAAGAAAGAAAGACATAACCTCAATATTTGATCTCCTCACTCTATATTAGGACTTTTGTGCAAGAGTTGTACTGTTTCTCTAGCCAAAGGTAAAACAATCTCAAATTCTCAACAAAAAAAAAAAAAAAAAAAGAAAAGAAAAGAAAAAAGAACTATCTAAATAAATTAACTAGCAAAACCTCAAAATTTCATATTTATTGTTAGGTCCAATAGGTTTATTGTCGGTAAACCATGACAAATTGTAAGTTTTGTTGAGTCTTAAAAAGAACCCAAGATTAGTTCAAGGAATATGTAGTTTTTGGAATATTGAAACATTTTTCAATCAATTAAAAATTGCACACCGTGATTCTTAAAAGTCCTAACAAGTCGTTTGTTTCAACCCTAATTTGTGCCCTACTAAGAACTCATTTAGGATAACCAAAACAAATTAGGGTTGAGACAAATTAATTTCAAACCCTCTTTTTTCTCCATTTCACCATCATACTACTATACTCGACTTCAAGAAGTAGATCTAAAGACGGTATTATTGAAGATTGGCGATGAAGGCTAAAAATTAATAAAGTTAAAGGTTATTGTCATTACATTTGTAGTTTTAACTACTTTTAAACTCCTGCAATTGTCAAGGATATGGAGAAAAATGAACAATATTAATTAATTCCCGTAATATAGAGATGTGAGAACCCACGTTTTCTACGCTCATTTGAAAATCTAGTTCACTTTAGTCTCTTCCCCCTACTTTATATTGGGTCGTATGAAAATAATACATAGATATAGCTTGTGATCTTAGAAAGTTGAGTATGGGACAAACAAGAAAATTGACAACTTGACCACTAAATTTGATTATTACGTAGTACTCTTTGCAATAATGCAAACAAACTTTTTGGCATATCAAACATGTTTTTCAACACAGAAGTTGGTGTTCATGTGATTCTAGTCTACGAAGTTGTTTACCAGAGCAAATGAGAAAAAGACATGGACATAAAATAAAGTTCGATATATGATGGGTGTTGCTTTGTCCAATCCTGCCCTCCCAAACTTGTCTTTACATGCAAAGTTTATGAGCTCGATCTAAGTGCTTATTTGGAATTGTAAATAGAAACTATAATATATTAAACTGTAAAGATTTTGTAATAAAAGGTTTATCTAAAAACCTCTTTAACATATTTAGAGCATGTGATACATTATAAAGGAGTAGAATTTTAGGATAAAAGAAACTCAATTGAAAACTCTTTAGAGTTGGGAGCATTTTGCAATTCGTTTGGTGACAGAAACTGAGCATTTTTTCTTCTTCAATATTCAGAGCATTTTATAATGTTCCTTCATGATAACTTGCAGATTCATTATCCCAAAAAAAAAAAAAAAAAAAAAAAACCCATTTTATCTTCTTTGATTTCCATAATTCATTTTTTGTTATTTTTGCTAATTTATTTTCTTCATGACGTTATATTGACAGTGTGTGAGCATCACTGAAAGGGAAGCATCATTTTCATTAATTTCACGTATTTTGGTTTTGGTTTTGATTTTGTGGTTGGTTAAACCCAGCTCTGCACTCATGCTATAATACAACTACAAGGTCCTTTCTCGCTTTTATTGATAATCAATTCAAGGACCTTTCTTTCACCTGCACTGTAGTATTTTTGTCAGGTTGACTCAAGTATCGGAAGCATTAGCTAGCTAGGCACGAACTCAGACAAATGATGGATTACAATCGGTCAGTTTCATTGGCATGAATTGACAATTCGAACGGTGTTTACAAGAAGAACCATCGATCTGGTTGGAAAAAGAAAATGTTTTACAATTATTTTGATGTGATTGATATATCATGATAAACGTTTATATTAAAATATATATATATATATAAATGAATAAATTAAAAAAAAAAAAAGAAGAAGATATATCATAATAAACGTGGTATTAAAGATAAATTTAAAGTGTATTTGGATATTGTTTATTTTGTTGAAAACTCAAAACATTGTAATATAATAATTTTTAAATGTGTGAATAGTATTGTAGGACCCAGTTTTAAGTTTTTTTTAATAATAAAGTATTTGCGGGTCCCGTAAACAGTGCACGAGATTTATTAGAAAAGCATAATTTTGCTTTATCTTCCTGCATAGGATCCATAGTGCATGTGAAACGCTCTTCTCAGAAGAAAAAAAAAAAAAAAACGTGAAACACAGACGCAGAAATTTCAACACTATCTAAACGAAGACTTAGTACTTGTTTGGATACTGTGTTTTAAATCAACGTCTGCGACTGGCGTTTGTAGTCCGTGGGACCCATTGCTACATTAGCTAAAATGTCACTCCCAAGACTGAAGAACGCGTCTGTTAGTGGATCCAATGCACTGTTCGTGGGACCCACAAACCTCTTTTTCAGTAAAATTTTCATTAAAACTAAGTCTCATGGCACTATTCACACATTTAAAAATTATTTTGATACAATATTTTCAGTTTTCTGTTTTCAGTAATAAGCGGTACCAAAACAAACCTTTATTCAAATATATGTGTGCATATCAATAAACACTTATATTTTCCCCTTAACTAAATGAAAAATAAAATTTATAGAAAAAATATTGTAGACGACTAAATTCTTAGTTCGAAATAAATCAAACAAGTAAAATAGTTTCACAAATGTGAATTTGTATTGATGAATATGTGGTACAATTCTCTGTAATTACAAAAGAGTGATCCTATGATTCGATTTCCTTGAAGGATTTGTTGATTAGAATTGTGGTAATGTAATTTTGATTCGAACACCGAATGTACTTCAATTTAGTTGAAGAATGGATCGAAGATCTTTAAAATGGAATTACAATGAATCTCTAGCTATGAGCTTGTTAGAAATTCTTTGTTTTTTGTGTTCTTTGCATTCTTCGTGTTCTTGACGTTCTTCGTTTTTGAAGATTTGTTGTGGAAGTTCTTCGGTGCTTTAGAAGCTTGATTCTATAGAGCTTCGTTGATTTATGGTGTGTTGAGGTTCCTGGAGGCTTTTGAGCTTGATTCTAGTGAACTTTGAGATTTAAGAATATGATTTGGATAACTCCTCTTCAATTGTTCTTCGTATTTGAAGGTTTGTGGTGGAAGTTCTTCGTATTTGAAGGTTTGTGGTAGAAGTTCTTCGGGGTTTTAGAGGCTTGAATTCATAGAGTTTTACCAATTTGTGGTTTGTTGAGGTTTCTGGAGGTTTTTGAGCTTGATTCCAATGACCTTTGAGATCTAGACAAGTAGTTTGGATGACTTTGCTTCGAATGTTGTCTGTATTTGAGGTTGAAGTTCTTGAAATTCCTAGAGGCTTCGGGGTTTGATTTCAACAGAGCTTCTGGATTTCTGAACTCAAGATCTCTTTTTCTTCTGTCTGTGTCCTTCTGTCCTCCTGTCCTCCTAAATGTCTTAGGAAGGCTTCTATTTATAGGAGTTTAGGGGTGGGTGAGCGACACGTGGCGGAGTTTGATTGGTGACACATGTCACAGCCTGATTGGTTCGCTTATGTCATCGCTTACACGTGCTGGATTGCTTGTGTCATCGCTTACACGTGCAAGGCTGCTTGTGTCATTGCTTACGCATGCTAATGCAGTTTCATACCTTTATTTCAATAACACTTGACAAATTTCTATTGATTTCTGAATAGTGATGGCAAAACCTAGTAGTAGTACGTGTCGCTTTGTAATTGGTTGTATTTTGTGAACTTGATAGTATGATGTGTTAGGTTGTAATAGGTCGGAAATTTTCCCTCTCTACAAATATATCCTAACATTACTTACTACAAATAGAAGGTAATTAAGAAGGATTTTTGTCATTGAAGCTTGCCTAGCAAATAGGAATATAGGATACGAGAAAATTGCATTGAACTATGAGGTTTTCATTATTATTAGTTTATTACACTTAAACTTTATCCAATGTAAAACTATATTTATATTCATCTTTAAGAGCAATGGTTTAAAAACTATTTTTAGAAACCTTTTTATGGGAGTAAAACAAAACATTTAATTTTTTTGATGATTTTTTATATTTTTCATAAAAATAATGTCAAAACTTTTTTAATTTGATTTATTAACAATTGACTTAGAACACTCATTAACACAACTCTTTTAATAATTTGCATGTGAAATGTTAACCAATACTTTTAGGTTTAGAAACTATTTTTAAAAACATTTTATGTGAAGATAATAAAGTAATTAATTTTGTGAATAACTTTTTTTTATTTTTTATAAAAATAGTGTTAAAATTTTTATAATCTAATTTATTAATAATTACTTTAAAGATACCTGTAATAGTTAACATGACCCAATTTGTATTTTAGATGAGATGGATGTTTATTTCAAAATGGAAGGTAAATGTAATAACAGACAGTATCAAAGAAAGCTGGTGCAATTTTCCAAATAATATATATATTATATTTAATTACGCACTGAAGGCAAGCTGCTGACTATCGACTATCGAGTCGACGTTACTCTCGGGCTAAAAATTCACTTTCGGCAGTTTGTCGCTTTGTACATTACCATCAAAATTTTCTTCAACCAAAATCCTAATAAAAAACTGTATTATAGAACATTAATTACACGACCAGCTACTAGACTTTTTGCTCTCTAAAAGAAAACTCACGAAGAAACGAAATTCATAAGTCTCAATTTTTTGTCCAACGCGAAGAAATTTAAGCATGTCTGAAAATTATGTTTAAACCCCTAATCGGCTTATGAATTATCAGTTTTAATGAATTGATTCATAACTAATCCAAATAGTTAATTTGTCAAGATTTAAATCACAATGTTTATATTGATAAACACATTCAAAAGAATAGTGCACATCAACCACAAACAAACTCATAAAGACCACATATGTTGATAGAATGAAAACCCTAAACCGTATAGAAAGTTGTTGTGTCATGTACAATTCCATGAATTTTCATACATGTAGCCAACCTATGTATATATCCAAACCGTCCAAGCTCCTGTTAGCAACTAAATACTCTTATCTTGTGCCTCCTATTTTTTTTTAGAAAAATGTGCCTTCTAAGTTATCTGTTGTGTAAGACAATATGTGGCTTTCAAGCCAATCTCTTGACTACTTCAAGACTCCTTAAAAATTTGATGTAGTCTCTGTGATTTCAACAACATCGTCCAACGCACATATGGTGATTTTGAAAGTGCTGGCTGTCATCTTCCTCTCTAGTGATTAGGGTTATTTTTTGGCTTATAGAGGTGTAAGATTTAAGGTTGAGAATGTCACCAAAAAAAAAAATCTGTCTTGTGAAAGCAGGTTGGTGCTTTCCACAATAAGATTTACTCAAGCCTCTGATGAAAGTTTCTGTCCAAATCCCAGCTTTGCACAACTAATATAATCAAGACTCTTGCTCAAGCAAGGTCTTCACACTTGCACTATGAACATAATCATCAAATTTCAACGCTTATCACACCCATATACGTAATTCAAGATACATTGTCCAAAATTACAAGTAAATTTATTATGAAATTAGCCAGTAATTAACCCCATCATAGCATTAAAGAGTATACTGACAAAATCTTCTCAAGGCTAGGGTGCATGTAGAAATATTCTTGTGTGATGGCTATGGAATCAATCTACCAATCTGAGCATTATTAAGCGAGTTCAATTGTTTTAATTTATTATAAGTATACACAATTGGAACAAGTCTCTAACATACTTTTTAAATAACAAACTAACCCAATAAACATAATTACCTTCTCAAGAGTCAAATATTAATCATAGTTTGACCTAATCTATTTTTACTGATTATTTATAATTTATTTTTACTTACACTAGAAAATGCCATTTAACTTAAATAATTAGTAATTTATCATGGTATTGAAGTATATGGTCAAATAGTTTAACATTTATCTGTACTTTACCTTCATTAATTTAAGTAGTTAAAAATTTTGTGTATTAGGTTGGGTCCTACTTATTAAGGGAAAATTTGAGCCTACATATAGATGAGAGTGTTAGAATTATGGTGAAATAAGTAAATTTATAATTTTCTAGCTGTTTAAACTTTTGAGAATATAGGTAATTTATCAAACAATGTTAATATCATTATTTAATAATTAATTAAAATACAAAATGAGATATTAAATAACTTTGAAAGGTATTTACACAAATTTTATGAGGTTAATAGAAAATAACAAAGTAAAAGCAAGCATAATTAAATATTGTATTCTTTATCTTTCAAGAAAAAACCATTTTTGCCCCTCTCTAAACCCAATGATTTCATCAACTTAGCCCTTCAACCACCCATGACCCTTCTCTTCTAAACCCTATACCCAAAGATCAATATAAAAAAAATAAAAAAATAAAAAATAAAAGAGTAAAAACCATTTTGTTTTCAAAAAAGTAGAAACCATTTTAATAATACTGCATAAATTGTCCACTTTTCTAAGGCTTAAAAAAAAAAAAAAAAACATTTTGGACCACACCCAATATATAATAATACCGGAAGGTTGGGTTCAAATTTTAAAACCATTATTTACACTACAGAAGTGTGTTAATAAAACAAACACACATGCAAGAGTGCACCCAAACATACATCTCATCACAAATTCACAATTTAATCATGAGAGAGAGAGAGAGAGAGAGAGAGAGAAGGCTATATGATACTGTATGTGCTGCCCACATATCTTCATGAAATATGAATGTGAAATACTAAATGTTATCCACGTCCATGTTACTATAATTTTTTTGAGAATAAACGGCAGACATGTTACTATAATTAATATTGTTGGCATGTAATATAATATTAGTACTGATATATGTAAAATCAGTACCTAATTTTTATATAATTTATATCTATTTTTGAATTTTTGTCAGCTATCTGAAATCACAGATTAAATATCATACAACAAAGATACTTAGAAAGAACTATGAAAGAGGGAAAATATTGTAAATTGAATTGAAGGATGACTGACATGGTTGTACTTTAAACGCAACAAGCTAGAGCTACAAACAAAACTACCAATTGCACCCAATTAAGGAGTAAATGGCTTTTTACAAACATATCTTCGCAAAGGTACAGGTACAGCTCTCTGCATAGGCATATTCTGTTTACATAAATTTTTTTTTTTAAAAAAAAAAACCTCATTGGTTTATTAAGCCGACAATAAAAGGCAACTAACATTAAGCGAATGTCATAGATTTTAATTCCATTGTCTATTGATTTTTTTTTTTAATCCCTACCATAAAAATGTTTTATCCATTAAATGTTCTGCTATTTTCTGTATTATGCTCCAATTTTACATTCCAAAAATGTTAAAATTATCATCCCTTCTCCCTCTTTTCTCACATTCTGCTCTTATCCAAGCCATAGGCTAATTCCATTTAGGGTTTTGATTGTTTTACCTCTAACAAAATTTAAATTCTTTTACATTATCAGTAAAGTGTGGACATTCTTGAAATATATAGATGCTTAACTTTGAAAAATGTGGATATTGTGTAAACTAGTGTGAATAAGGGAGTATGAAATAATAAGATAATAATTTTCTTAATTCTAAACTGGTTTGGAGCAATCCTCTTCAATTCACTACATAACAATTTATAATGTCATACACATGTATTATTTTAAAATGTTATATAACTAAATAGATCATATGACAAACAGTACATATGTATAAGTTTATAAATTGTCACACGGTGAGTTTGAGGAAATTTCCTTTAAATTAGTTTGAAGGTAAAATTTTTCCAAAAATGTCTATCGGCTCCCTCACCCTTCAAAACCACTCACACCACTTTGGTGAATTGGACACAAGCTTGCTTCAATAATTTTCCTAGGCAATATTTAACACCTAACTTGATTGTTGGTTGATTAGACTCGACTTAAATTATTGACCAAACTCTTCTCAATTTGATACATAATAATAACATTTTGACTATATATGCTCTACATGATCATTAGCATCTTGATAATACAATTAGGGCCTATAAAGAGCTACTTAATTCATCGTACTTATCGGATTAACAAGTACATTAAATTCAGACAAGTTTTCATGTTAATTTGGGCTAAACAATCTGATTAAGTCACAAAGATCATGCTCTCTTTGAACTTAAAACAAACACATTATAGGTGGACCATATTATAGAAAAGATACAAACCCTACTTTCTGTCAGCTTACGGCATCAACAATTACCTAGACTTTGTCTTCTCCCATGTGATTATTTAGTAGTCAAGCTTATATATGCATTGTCCTCCATAGATAAAGGACTATGCTAAAGTATTATAGTCCAGAGACAAGTCATGGCCAAGCATGTGGGGTTCCTCAGCTTGAAGAGTTTGATCACCACGTAAGAAAGTCCCGTCGTTGTCATGGTTTCCCGACATGTGAGTGCTTGCCCGGTAGATGTACGGCAATTCCAGTGGCCACGATATGGTGCTCTCCCTATTGCTGTCTGAAAGATGACAAGCTGGTCCAAACACTAATATCTTATAATTATTGTGTTAAATACTCCTGCTACCATTTAATGTCATTGGATATGTTTATGGATTTGACCTACTTTGCCAAACTATTATAGCATCAGCTAGTGTATGACTTCATTCTAACTATTTAGGTTAGTTTTTCTTTTGCTAAGATTCGTGTACCTTCCTCATGACATAACATGCTCTCTTTTATTAGGAGAATTGAGGTTGAATTAATCATCATTTCTTATTGTTATAACTATCGAAATATTTTTCAAACAAATGTTTGTTTTTCTTTCAAGTGATTTTTATAGATACTATAAATTTACTACTTAAACTATACAAATTTTTGTATCAATTTTAAATACAAAATATAATTTAAAATTTCCTTTATTTTATTATTCATCTAAACAAACCACATTCATTGTCATCGCTAGTACGATATAAACTAAGAATTTTCCTTAATATTTTCTATTTTTGAACATTGATTTTTTATTTAGTAAAAAAGTCAATTTTCCTTTGGCTACTGTATAGTGCAAGTTACAAATGTCAAGTAAGATTTAAAATTATGGATAAAGCTTTCGTGTAGTGCTCCCATGAACAAAATAATATATTGGACTTGCCATTTCAAGACATAAGTCATGCAAAATGTCTAAGCTACTATACCCAGCATTTGGTGTGCTAAAACACCAAAAGTTCTATTTTAGCACTCCAAGTATCGAAAATGACCTCCATCTGGTCTGCTATTTGTCAAATTTTTTAGCATTTACTACAATCATTTGCTACTAGTAGCTTGTAGCAATTCATTATAGCAATGCAACCCTTTCTCTCTCTCTCTCTCTCGAACGATGATGATGGCTTGAGGATGGTGACAACTTTATTGGTGATAGTGGTGGTTGGATTTTGGTTACACTGGTGGTTGGGTTGTGTTCACAATGGTGGTCATTGGGTTGGTTTTTTTTTTTTTTTTTTTTTAACACGATAAGAGTTATTTTAATGTTTTTATACATAGTTTTTTGGTATGCTCAAATGGCAATTTTTTACTCACCAAATGCTTATACTCTAAGAAAAAAAGATTCTAGAATTAAATAAGACCGATGCGTCTAATCCCATAAAAAGCTTATCACAGTTTCAAGTCTGGCTTCTCAGCTCATTGAGTTGGCTTAGGAATTCATAATATGCATGTATTGGATGTAAACTGAGGAGGAGCAACCAAATTCACCTTGTTTTAACCTTTGACTAGTTCTATCAAAACAAAAACATACAAAAAAAAGTTTGTCTAGTAAATCCTACGGCATTATTAATTGTTTGTCTATATATATAGCACTAGTACTATATATACTATTATTATTGTAATAACAATAATAACTAGCTGCAACCTCTGCAGCATCATTTTTCCTGCAGTATTGCTTTAACCTAAATATCCAGAGTTCAGAGGGTCAATGATTTCTCACATGTTACTTTGTTCGGTTCCCCCATCATAAAATATGAAGTATGTTCAAGTATAGTGGAGTTTGTTCAAAAATTAATGCTCTTCACATGGCATCCCACATGCACTCACTCTCTTTGCGCATGCAGTACTTTTCTTATCCAAACTTGGATTCTTCTCTCCCACTCAACCAATCTCATCTCCCAATCAATCATTTGACACTTCCATACCACCTCAACTTTTAATATATAGCCGAATTCATATATATATATATATATATATATATATATATATATTTTTTTTTTTTTTTTTCTCTTCTTCTCGTGTACACTTATAATATACAAGTACATTTCAATAATAGCCTGTGCCATTTGGTAGATTACAACTTTACATTACTCTCACTTCTAACCAATCATTGTTATTATCTACTATGTGTGTTTTGAACTTTTGATGATAGAAATCTTAAAAGAAATCTTATAAATTTCAAATTCTATTGTATCAATTCAAAAAAATAAGAACAATATTAATTGATGAAACTAATAGATGAAACCAAGAAGGCAATTAAACAAAAAAGGATTTTATTTTTACCGGCACATATGGCAAAAGAGTAACTGCAAAAACGAACCTTTGAAGCTAGGATACCCTATAAAGTTTAATGCCCACCTAGAATCAGTAGTAGTTCTAATCACAAATAAATTAATTTATAAATTTGAAAGCAATGTGTGTATATATATAATTATATATGTTGAATTTATTGGTTTCTGCGAAGTATTGCTAGATTTTGTTATGTGGGGTGCGTCAATTATTATATTTAGCTACTTTTGAACTTTTTTTTATTAAATTAGCTTCAATCATATATATGAGTCTCAACATCATAGTCAGCCCCAAATCCTTTCCCACATCACATGAAAGCTTTTAGGATGTCGCCCATGGTATCTACACTATAAATAAATAAATAAAATTACATACAACGTGTGAATCTGCGTATAAATACATAAATATATGAAAAGATCGTTCATGGAACCTGGCTTGAGCTAGCCCACTTGATTTTGGTCACAACTATAGTATTCCATGTATAGTAATGTTATCTACAATAAACTCTTTTTTTTTTTTTTTTTTTTGAATCAATCTACAATAAACTTTTGAAATATAAGCAATCAAGTCGGAAACTTTTTGTTTCTCAAATTAAAAAAAAGTCGGAAACTTTTTTTTTTTTTTGGAGACAAATTAAGTTTGAAACTAATTAAAAAGAAACATTCTATCTGATTTTATGATCTGTTATTATTATATAAAATAATACAATGAATTCTCGCATTTAACATGACAATCAAAACAAATGTCCTAAGAGCATTTGTTTAAAAAATATTTATAAGTATTTATCACTAAATTACAAGGCTACTCATTGATTGAGACATAGCTTTATATGTTTTATCTACATATTTTTATTTCTATGCACCTTAATAATTGGTATTCTATCCACATTTGCATTAATAATTGTGCAAGATGAGCATATATAACTCAAAATATCGAAATTTTAAATTCATTATTAATTTATATATAATTTTTAAAATTATACATTTCCATAATTTATTTTTGAATAAAATAAACTAATAAAAACAAACCATCTAAAATGCAAGATGGATGACAGGATATTTGTCTTTCTTTTAATAGTGATAGGATCTTTGTCTTAATATGACCGCATTGCATAAGGTTATGGTTGCACCATTAATTGGAGCATGAATTATTCATAAAAAATAAATAAGTAAAATTGGAGCATGAATTCTTCCTTAGACCAAGGAAAGCAATAAATCTACCAACATATTTAATTTCATAATTTTTTAAACTATGCGATTATGAACAGAAACCTTTTATTCACTGTTGTTTATATGAATCCATAACATTTTATTGATAACTCACAATTAAATAAATAAAAAAAAAAAAACTACCACATAGGCAAACCAAAAACAATCTATCAATATATTTAATTTCACAACTTTTTGGACCGTGCGATTATGAACTGAAATCTTTTGTTTACTATTGTTTATATGAACTCATTACATTTTATTAACCACTTACAATTATCTAAATTAACAAATTATAAAATTAAGTATGAAAATGAGCGTGTCTCGTATTATTATTGGTGAAATAAATTTTAAAAAAATGCCACGTAGGCAAACCAAAAACAATCAACTGCATGCGTGGTGAGGTTGCCTAGCTAGCAGCTAAAAATGTAAGAAGTGGGATTGTCTTTATGGAAAAATAGTTTTTTTTCCATTCTCGAAAGAAATTATATATAACACAGAAGACATCACATGACACAACACAACACAACATTGGACAATATGGCTTTGTAGGACCCACCCACGTGGACTGCACAATCAGCTTGTCCAATGACTATTATCAGTCTTCCTTGCTTTCTCATGTGTTGGCTAGGCTGCTAGCCGGCTAGGATTTTTATTTTTATTTTATTTTTTAAAGATAGATCAAGACATATACTAATTGAATAATAACAAATGATCTGAACAAGGTTGAATCCTGATCCTAAAATTGGATTACCAACAATGATCTGAACAAGGAAGTAAAATAATATTCGAATCCTAATCCTAAACTGAACAAGGTTAAATCTTCCTCTTGTCTAGCATTGTGGTTAAAAAGTTTAGGTAAGATATTTACCAAAATGATCTAACCACCGCTTTTAGTTTACTATAATCTTTGTATCATTAAACGGATTGAAATGGGGTCGGTATTTTACCTAATGCAATTAATCCACTTTTGAAAAAAAATTACTTTTTAAAAAAAAAATTATTTAATTTAATGGTTGAGATTAAAACTTGCTTTTTTCAACTTTCAATCTCAACCATTAGTTATAATTGCGTCAATGCAACCTAATCTCAATCCTCCTTAAACAACACTATTCCCTTCCAATTCTTCCATTCTAAAAAGCAATGATCACCATTTGCGTCCAATTCTATCCAATGCCCCTATCATGATATTTTGCTCTATTCTCACAATGTGGAATCATATGAAAAGTCATTCACTCAGACTATGAGTCTTCCATATCCTATATCAGGATGGATCCCAATTTCCAAGTTGCCAAAGTCATGCTATAGACTAAAACTTGACAATAATTTTTGAATGAGCAAGGTTTCGGATAAGAGTTGGTTTATTTGGAAAAGGGAACTAATCATCAAAAAGATATTAAGTGAATGAGGGGAGTTTGTATTATTAACAAACAAAGATCTAGGAGAGGAACTTTAAACTAGAGATGGCAAAACATCTCTTTTATACGTGGATTTTATCCGCTCGAAAAAAGGGATAGGATGAGATGAACAAAGTTTAGGTACACGTCAAATTTTATGTTAATCAAATAGTATTTACTATTCGATCTTTAAACTTATTTTTTATGTATAATTTTAGATTATAAAAACTTAAAATTTATACATTTAAGTGATGATATGATTGATATTTGATCTTTTGAAAATTTTACGAATATTGAGGATTTAAAAAGAAAATGTTATTTAATTGTGGATTTTCACAATTCACATCTAATAAAAAGATAATTAGATAAATGAAAAGTTTGAAGTTTGTATTTAATTTAATTTTTTTTTTTAAAATAGTGTGAACCAACTAAAACCATCTCCATCTAACTCAAAAGATTAAAGATGGGCACAAAACCAACCCGGTTACAGGGACAGACCCATTGGGCCAGGTTATGCGCTACTATGTTATACCCCCAATGTATATACATTTCAATATTCTATTTTTCTAGCCTCAAAACAATGTCTTCATACTAACCTGTAGAGCCTCACAATTACCATGGAGATTAAGGGTCAATTTAGTTGTGTTGCATAAACAATAAAAACATATTTTTACAACATTTTTTCACCCACATCTATTTTTATAACACTTTTCCATCCATACGTATTTCTACCATACTTAAACAATATTATTAAAATAATATTAATAAACGGAACCTAAATCTTCAACACCAGGAAACAGGCCTGAGAAGCATTATTTATAGGACATTAGCATTTAACAATATGGCACCTGCCTCGTGTGTGGGTGAGGATTTTCGCATGGGGTAACTGTGGGGAGTTCATGGCTGAAATGAAAACGAAAGCCACCAACTTTTGGTGTTAACACTTGTCCCGATATTGGAGGCCAAAAATCGAAAACGTTTGTTTACGTACACTGTTTCTTTAATGAATTGTGACAGCCACATCTGACCACCCCAGAAAAAATTTAATTAATTTGAGCCATGGGGGTTGAGCCATTGACATCCGCATTAAACAAAAGGGCGAATATTGGACCTGAAGGACCAAGACATTCGGAGGGTACTTGGTACACAATTTTAAATAATAATTTTAATTTTTAAACAATATTTTATATATTTTTTTATTCATATGTATTTTTAAAAAAATTTTAAACTTGAAAATTGTTATTTAAACACATATACCAAATGAGCCTTAAGAGTGAATTTGATTTTTAGCTTTTATGTACAGCTTTTTAACACTTCATTTTTTTCGGTCTTTTTTTACTTTTTCAAATTTTTTCAAAATACAAGTATATTTTAACATATTTTCGGCAAAAAATTTTCAACAAAAAGCTAGATAAGCTATTTTCAAATGTTTCTCCAAGAAAAAAAAACTGTTCCCAGACAGACCCATTTAAATTCCTAAATGATGCAACATACTCTCTCTCTCTCTCTCGGAAAAAGGTAGTCCTAACATAGACAGTAATCACAGGAATAGAAACAATCCTACATCACAAAATAAGAAACCTTGATTGCATTCAACAACATAATGAACTCGCTACAAGATTAGTCCTCACCTCAACTCAGAGTAGTGAAACCTTGATTGCATTCAACAACATAATGAACTTGCTACAAGATTAGTCCTCACCTCAACTCAGAGTAGTGAACAGAGGAACGAAAACAGGAAAATTAATCGATCAGTGATAGTCAAACAACATATCTCAGATAGCAAGCAAGTTAGCTAAACTAATTAGAGAGTGCGATGATGCAGAAGAGCACCTAACCTCGATATGCAAATACAAGCTCAGCTAGCACATGAGACGTGCCCACAGCTAAGCTACACAAGAACATCAAGCAAAAGATATGCTTATATTTGCCAAAATAATTCCCTAGAACTCTTGAATTTAGGAAAAAAAAAATAGAGGAACCCTATCTAACTATGTTATTGAAGAGCTCAAGCAGGCACCACATAAATGCTCCCTGATCAACTCTAACTTGTCTTACAGGTATTCGCAATCCAGATCAACATCTCTCAAGGTCTGCACCAAAAAAAGAAAAAAAAAAAGAATGTCTCTCAAGGTCATGGCAACAGCAGCGATCAACTTGAAATTATCATTTCAAACACAATAAAATGTGGAAATATCATTTCAAACTCAAAAAAGGGGGACATACATCGTAATATTTACAAACTCTCATTTATAAGCTATAGAAGAGCAAAAGGCTAAAAATTTTGCTAAGGGCTTGAAGTATATTATTGGAGGGTGATGCGCCTAGCCTAGGATAAGGAGGATGCAAGCATTCAGAAATCAATTACACTTCATTTCAATATCTTCACTTTCCTTGTTAGAATCAGGAATATCCCTTGGAAGGAGGCCAAGGAGAGGCAAAGGCAACAATGAGCTGAGATTGCAAAGTATTATCAATGTGGCTAAGTTGTCAAAACTGTCTTTTGTAATCCCAAAGACCTGGGTCAGACCAGCACCTATTAGCCCCCCAACAACGCTTCCTCCATTTGAGATAGACATTAGTGTTGCAAAAAGTGTGGCTTCCATTCCCTCGGGACATAATCTTGCTGCTAACACAAGAACGGGCATGAAAGAAGCCTGCAATAAATTTACAATTAGTTTCATACTAGAATCAGCCGGATCAATGTGCAAAACAAGGGACAAAACTTTTTTTTTTTTTTTTTTTTTGCGCTAAATGATTCGAAGGGAAAAAAGAAAGGAAAAAAAAAAAAAAAGAGGCATGGACAAGATCCATTAGAAGTAATAAAATGGTTGAGCAGAAAACAATGGTACTGAAAAAGAACATATGTCATCTCATGCATGTGGCTACATTAGATTCATCATATCAAACATAGAACCTATGTTATAGTCTATTCCTTAAAGGAACCATGTATGTCTTTTGATAGAACTTTCTAACTTCCCTGGGATTCTATTTATTTAAGGTAAAATTACTGACAACTTTGAACTTTTATGATTTTATCTAGTTATACCAACCCCCCTGAACTCTTTTTTTTAGCCAATGTAAGTCTTCAAATATCAAGAAGTAGTAACTAGCTCCTACCAAGCTAGCATTGGTTCCCAAGGCCTAATGAGATCCATGATGCCCTAAGTTCAAAACTACTAATTAGCCTCTTAAGACCACCCCCCAAAGAATTTCTTGTTGAAATTATCTAGTGTGTGTGGGACGGGACAAAAAAAAAAAAAGAAAAAAGAAGAAGAAGAAGACAAAACTAGCTCATTTACGTCAACACTCCATCCAAATTGATAATAATGATTTACCATGTGCTAGTCTCACAAGGCATGTGAGAAAATATAAAGAAAAAAATGGAGGGGAAAAAAGAGTTGTCAACAAGAAAAAGGAAGTAATCAAGTGCGTATTCAAAGCCACACTCTCTCAAAACCTAGTTGCCCCATTAGAGGATCGAAGATGGATTCAAACAAGTAATTCCCACCTAGCAAGATCCTCATGAACAGTGAGATTTCAGATCCGGGTACAACTGATTTCATACCTGTTACCCATGAATTTAATGTTCTTGAAACACAGCACAGAGAAACTTGGCATTAATGCCAGGAACAACAATAAAAGGCCTTAGAGCTAGTCATTGCTTAGAAATATAGCTATAAGCTTGTTTTGGGTGCCCAGAGAAAGTGGGACTTGTATGGATGAGAACTTTGAATGAGAGACTTGTATGGACAAGAACTAATTGAATGAGAGCATGAGTTGCTGCAGAGATGGAAGGCCGAAAAGAAGGGCTGGTATGGAGCCATTAAGTCAGTTGTGACTCAAATTGATTACTTGCGACTCAAATTGATTACTTGCAAACAAACCCATAATTCGGAACCTCTCAGGGATTGTTGTTCCTTCTAAGCTGTTGTCTCTTATTGCAATTTGAGCCAAGGAAGGCAGGAAAGTCAACAAGATTCTAGTGCAGCTAAATAAAATATCAAGAGTTGTTAGTGCATTTTACTCTGTATTTAATTATTAATCTATATATTTAGATCCAAAACTATCTCCAACAAGATTTAAACCAAACAACCCAAATATGCATTAAACATTTCGTCAAGGAAACTAAAAGACCTTACTAGTAAGCAGTGACCGGAGCCAGGCAAGTCTCCAGCCATTATGCTATGGAAACTACTGCCTTCCAAATTAAGGATAGTCAAATGCATACTTTAGGACAGTCACAGCAAGAGTTATCACAAAAAATGGTTTTCACCAAATGTGCAGAGAAGTAAAACGACACAAATAGAAACATGTACATCACCTGACCAAGAACTGTTAAAATCAAAGAATCCCCGATAGCAAACCACTCATCACTTATACCAAACTTCCGATTCAAACCAGTTACAAGAAAAACCTGACCAAAAACCAACAATAGAAAAACAACAATTAAAAAAAGGACAAAAAAAATCATTGGGCATACTTGAACAAAAATGTACATCATCTCAAATAACCTTAGAAGTAAACCTGAGTCATCCCAAGAGCTGAACCAAAAATGGTTGTTACAAGAAAAATCTTATGTAGTGGAACATTCTTTAGGAATCCATTATAAAGTCCAACACCGAGCAGTGATGCCACTGAAGTAACAAGCTTCACACGGCCTAAAAATTCTGGGGTGAAACCAAGCTTATTTGTGCTGTGACAAATTTAAAATGTCAATAGATGAATAAGATTATTGCAGATTCAATGTAAATGCTAAAGCTGAAAGGTTAAAAATAGTAATGAAAGACATTCACAAATTGGACATACGTAAAGTAGAACATGGCAGAGTCTGACTGCGGCGTTGCCTGCCACAGAAATATAAACAAAGTAGGAAGAAGTACACTGCGCTGCCTGACAGCATCCCACAACTGAATTATGCTCTGCTTTGAACCTTCAATAAAGCTAAGACTGGCCAAAGGAAGATTTGTTCCCCTTGTTGGACCACGCACAGGCTGTTCTCTTACAAGAACAGCAACTGCAGAAGTAATCAATGGTAGCAAAGCCGTGATTCCAAAAACAAACCTGAGAAATTAAAATTGTAACCAAAATGATTGCTTTCGATCATTATCAGTCATAGGAAATTATCTACATACACAATCGACCTTAGGTACCTTACACCATAAGCATCCACCAGGGAGCCACTAAAATAGGCACTCACAATTCCACCAAAAGCTGAGGATCCCCAACATAAAGACTGGAGTGATCCTGACATGCTTTGTGACTCACCACGAGCCCTTTCTACAACCATGGAATCTACAACCTACAATGTACTTCAGTTTTTGACATAATTTGTAAAGTATGCCACAAAAATGAATACTGAGACACCCAAAATCAAGCAAAAAAATTTCCTTTTCTATCTTTGACATTAGATGGAAGTCAAACATCCAATAGAGATGGACCTCCTAAGGGAAACCAATTAGAATACTTTGTCACATGTTATTTAGACATCAATGCAAGCCTTCATTTACATGGTAAAAGTCCTGGGCTTGCTGCTTTCCTGTGACCTATTCTGTAATGGTAAGATCTTCGGCAAAATGCTCCCAAGACTAGCAATAGGGATAGGGTTTTGGAAATTATGGATTGGTAGGATTGTGGTAATAATTTATCCAGAAATACAGGAATTTTTGTCTTTTTGGTTGTTAGAGTGGTCATAGCTTGTAGGCAGTTACTTTCCAACTTTATAAGTTATTACAGATGATCTCAGTCCAGGCCTTGCCTTTGTTCTCTGAGGATTTGGGGTAGCATATCATTAATAGCAAGTGCAGGTGCTAGGTTCACACGTAGAGGGAAATGTTTTAAGGCACTGTAGATGCAATGACATCTCCATCTAAGAAATTTCTATATGTGAAGCCTTGGCTTCCAACAATGAAAAACTGAAAAATATGTGAACCCTACATTATGGTAGCAGATATTTGTAAAGCTCGATATGCAATTCATAAGAATATATAGCTTGCATAACACACAATCATTCATTAACAATAACTAACGACGCAGCATTTTATAAGGGATACTTACAACATCAGAGAAGGCAACAGAAAGTGATCCTAGAAGTATGCAGAAAGCAGCATCATACTTGCTGTCAACAAAGCTGGCCATCAAACTCCATGAGAGTGCACCAAGAAGTCCTGATAAAATGAGGTATGACCTTCTTCGGTAACCGAAAAGTGGAACAGAATCGCTGCAGTAACCAAGCAATTCCTCAAATGAAATACAGACAAAAATACATACACTTCCTAGATAACCGGAAAGAAAATTGGGGAGAGATATAAGATAGACGGTCGCACCTAATAAACCCATATAGAGGTTTGATAAGCCATGGTAATGCAGAAAAACCAGATATGACAGCTGTCTAGTCAACCACATATACTTTGTCAGTGCTCTCAATAAAAAATAAAAATAAATTAACTAGTTAGCTTAAAGAAAAGATAAAGTTTCCTCGCATACATTTCTAACCTTTAAAAGAATGCTGTATAAACAGAAGTTTTTTTTTTTTTTTTTTTAAAAGAAAAAAGAAGAAGCAGAAAGCCTCTGAGAACATTGGTCATAATATTACATCATTGGAAAGGGTCATGAGTTACTCTTTGCAGTCACACCATTAAAGGAAGGAACAATGCGTAAGTTAGATATCTAATCTAAAATTCCTAAGATGATCAACAGAACTAATCAAAATCACATACCTCTGCAGGATCTAGATGCAAATCGTCCTTTAAGTAAAAATTGACAGCAAGCCTTGCAAGGCCTAATACACCTTGCACAAAATAAACCATAGCAACTGCAACATTATCTGGGGACAAATCCACCCCAAAGCATTTTATAGCACCCATTCGATATTTGTTCTTGCGGGCAGTTTTACTAGAAGAGGATGTCTCTCCTTCCACATCTGTTGCTAACATATCCCCTTTTCCTGCACCTGCATAAAGCATGCATATAAAGAATTAGACAAACACAGGATAGGGGCCATGAACCAGGACACATCACCCAAATATATTTTTTTAAGAATTAGAAAGTAAGAATGAAGGAGCAAGAAATAAGGGCAGAGGAGGAAGCATTGAAGCCAAAACTATATCCTCAGATAACACCTTGGTGTGTTTCTTGATATGGGGAAAAAGACTAAAATGCCACTCCTGGTCAAGATTAGTTTCTGAAAGCTAGAAAATAATCAATAAGGTTCAACCAAGGAGCCCCTCAACCTCAATCAACTCAAGTATTTAATTCAAAAAATATACCACCCAGTCTCCAAGTTAAGTTCCAATAAGCTTAAAGATGCCCAAAAGTATTCAATCAAAGAATTCCCCAGCACAATGAGCACTCCAAATTAACACATGTAACACCTATTTTCAGCTTAAATTTCTCAAAGCTTGAAAATTAATAATGGTACATGAGCATTAGCCATCCTAGCTAGCAAACTTTTCTGCCCTCCAAAAATAGAAGTGTTAATAATGTCTATAGGGTTCAAAAGATGGGAGAGAATTGCCTCCCACTGTTTAGCCTGTATACCCAACAGACCTCCAACATAAGAAAAAGACCAAATCAACAAAATAATATAGGTGTTGAATAAAAGAGTCACTGGCCCCAGTCAACCTCATTTAAGTTACAAAGCTAAAATTATAATTTCTAAAAATTACTTTTTCTTTTTAATAAACACTTGTTTCTCATTGGTCTTCAACCCAATACCTCACCTATACCTGCAAAAAAAAATGCTATTGGAGTCAGAGCTCACTGGATAAGACTTCAACTTGCTTGGAAACCTAATTCCCCATTGTGCTTCAGCAACTCTGTGGTAGAGTGGTCAGTTGTTAACTGTCCAGTCGTAGGTTTGAATCCTACTTGGGGAGATTTGATTCATTCTGAATTCTTTTATTTGGGAGGGTTCCATATATCTCCTTATTTAGGAATTTAGTAGAAAGGAATGAATTGGCAAGGAGGGAATGCCAATTCCATTCCATTCATTTACATGCATTTTGTCTAACAAATCCATTATCACTATTACTTAAGGAATTAATAAGAAATTACATTGTTATCCTCAATTCTTTCAGCCTATTTAGGAGGGCAATGGGCGGAAAGAAATGGGATGGAAAGAATCTTTTAAGAATATTCCTTCAATTCCCTTGTTTTGGAGTTTAAGTAGGAGGAAACCAGAAGAACATTCCTTTGTTTGGAATTTTAAATAAAAGGGAATGGATGGCTAGGAAGAAACACTCATTCCTTCCATTTCCTAAATAGCCCATTTTTTCGTTGTCCCAAGATTGAAGGAATTTGGAGAGAATGAAATGGAGTTTAATGAAATTTTCTAAAATGTCCATAATTCCCGTTTATATTTCACAATTTTTTTGTAATACCCCTCCCTTACTATTTGCCTCACTCTACCTAATGATACATCTTCTTTTTTTCCCTACCTCTTAATTTTTGTAATCGGATCTTGTTGTCTTACACAAAATGAGCTATAATTTTCAGTCATCATCATGATCAGTTTGCCTTTTGTGTAGTCCCAAATTTTTGGAGTTGGCCATAGATCCTTAACCTTTTTTCTTAGCTAAGGTGGGTGTCTAGAGCTCATAGAGCACCTAACTAATCCCTTCAGTATGTCACGTGTGTTGTCCCTTGTCCCAAACACACCAGGTAATTATAGGAAGGAATCCTTTGGGAGTGATCCCAAGATGCTGAATAGAATTTTTGAACCTAAAAACTCATAAATCTCATGAGGCATTGGGAACCACTAGACCAGCCCTTCGGGGTTAGAAATCTTTTTTGCCACTCTATTTTATTCTATTTGAAGTTGCATTCTCTCTAACTTCCTTAACTGACAAGTCATTTTTTACTACTTATACTGAAGTTAATTTTTGGTTTTCCTCTAGCTTTTTCTTTCCCCAAACCTAAATCCACTCACCCATTTTTACTAGTACCTTAATAGTTCTCTTCTAAATATGACCAAACAATCTCAAGTGACTATCCCTCCTTTTTCCTACTAATCATATAAAAATAATAAAAATATTGAAACAAATGACAACATCTTACATTGTTTTTTTTATTATTAAAGGAGAGATATAATAGGTATGTTTTTATAAAATTATTCCTTTTCATTCTCTCTCGCAATATTCCCAAAGAAAGTTACTTACATTCCATTTCTTCCAAAACATCCAAACAAGACAATTTAATTCCATACCTTTTCCACCAAGAGCCTGTAACTCAACTGACAATGGACACATCATTCAAATCCCATTCCCCCAACTATCGAATTATCAACAAAAAAAAAAAAAAAAAGATTCCATTTCTTTTCCTTCCTTGATAATGCACTCATTCCATTCCTTTATTCCATTCCTTTTATGAAGTTTCAAACAAAGCCTAAAACAAAAACAAATATAATTACTAATCAACATACTCATAGTTATATATTTATGTCTTTTCCTTTCCTTCAAACACACTAGAAAGCATACACACACTCCATCCTATTCCTTCGTGAACTTCCAAGCACAGTGTTAGTGTCACTGTAACATCAATTTCGTTATCAATTCAAAATCTTCATGCATTCACAACCTAAACCAATCAGCTCCAATTGCATCATCATCATCATCATCAAAATTAAACATTAAAAAAAAAAAAAAATTCCTCTTTTCTATGCCTACGCGGCTACACTCCCAACCACAATTTCCAAGACCCCATAATTTTCTCAGCAACCAAACACAACCCAAATCGGTAAAAATAAAAAAAAACGTACGTACCGGTTCTGGAATCCAAAAGTGGACCCTGGTCTTCATTGTCCCACCGGTGAGACGGCGCCGGCGGCATTGGAACGGCGACCGACATGTCCCTCTCCGGCAGCTTCCGTCTCCTCCGTCGAGTCCGAGAGAGCAGAGGTGGTGGTGAGATTGAGGAAAAGGAAATGAAGGACAAAATTGGGTTTTGGAATTGAAAGGGTACGATTGAGACTATTGACGAAGAAGAAAAAGTCGACGGTTTTGCCATTTCTTTTATAAAGGAGGAGCAAAAATACTAAAATAGTAACTGAATTTTATTTTTTTATTTTTTTTATTCGGCCAAAAAAAAGATATTTATAATTTATATGTTTGGTAATGTGTTTTTAGTTTGTTTAATTTGGTTTTTAGATTTGATTTCTTTTCATTCAATTTTTGTTTTTATAAAGTTTATCTATCAATCTTTCTCTCCTTTCATTTCGTTTGTGAGGATAAAGTTACTCAAATTACCATTTTAAGCTAGTTTTCATTGGAAAACTTGTGGGTGATAGGTCCAAGAATACATATGTATGTATTTATTGGGTCAGAGACCCAATTTGAGGAAGTTAAATAGTCCGAGAATAGGAAAATATCTTTTCAAGAATCCGTGTTGGTAAGTAAAGAGGTAAAAGTTTGATCAAGATCATCCAAGAATGTAGTCCGAGGAGAAATACTTTCTCAGTTGAGCAAAGCCGAGGTCGGAAGGTGCAGTCTGCCACCCAAATACAACGTTCTAAGAGATCTTGTAGATAAGGAAAACCTCGTGAGAATACAGGACAAAGAAAGACTATGAAATATCTAAGATAAAATTACTATCACCGCATTGAATGCACTATAGCTAACTTTCTGGCCGTATTAATGAGGAAGTGATGTCTGAGCATCACTGTTCAGCCTTACAACTACTTCCAAAGGTTTCAGGAAGGTACTGATGGAACAAGTATCCAAACTAACAATCTAATCCATATGTGGAAGCTAGGGAAAGGAGAAAGGATGCTATAAAAAGGAGAGGAGACACTCAGGATAGGGGGATCGGGAAGAAGGAAAGAAAAACACTTTAGACTGAAAAACAATATTTATAATCTGTTATTAAGTGAGGGATACATATAAAGAAGAGTTAACCTACTCGGATTGAGTTCGATGATGATTTACCTTACATAAACTTGTTTCTATTGTGATCTTGGCCCATTATAATTGATATACAAACTCGTTAGAATCTAGATTTCAAACCCACTCTTTACAAATTCATTATATTAGACTATTTGGGCTTATTCCCTCCCTATGTTGGGCTTAGGTACGAATTGTGTCCTTACCACCTTTTATGAATTTTTTTTTTTTTTTGCTTTTTTTCTATATTTGGTAATATAAAAAAATTCAAAAAATTTTATTTTTGGTCAATGGAAAATCATATTTTGAAAATATATAATTTATTTTTTAGAAATTGTTTTTGGCTAAAATATTTTGGAAAACAATTTTATCTCGCGACATGCTAAATAAAGGAAGTTATGAGTCAATACAAATACTATTGAATACAATTCTATATCATTTTGAGGCGAGTACTAAATTTAAATGGGATAATTTTTCAAAAAGTATCTTATTTTCTAAATAACATTAATACCAAAACAAATCGTAGGGTATTTTTATTTTAATTTTGGTTTAGAAACAATTTTATCAAATTTTTTATTGTCAAACACCTCATTTGAGTAATAATTATTCAAAACTCAAAAATTAATATTTACATTTTTTTTGGCAAAAGGGAATATAATTAAACAAAACTACAGATTACAAAGTCTAGCGTGTAGGAAATACGCAAAGCATGAGGGAGTTTGAGTACAAAGTAAAGCTATCACTACAAGAGACCCTTCCTTTGCCAAAAAGTCCCTTGGTTCCTTTCCTGGAAGATTCAGTGGATGTGGACAGGGACAAAGCCACTGTTGGACTAATTTTTTTTTAAAAAAATATTATATATATAGTAATTTTAGTAATTTTATTCCATAAAATTACATTTTGCTCCCTTAAACAATATCATTGTTGCTTAAAAAAAATGCTATATTTACAAATTTTTTTATAATATTTTTACAAACTATTTTAGTAGCAAATTATTATTAATTTGCATATAAACCTATTACTTTTATTATTTTTTTAATTACCAACAACGGCTTGCAATTTATAAAAATGTGAGTTCTTACCAACTTTTAGCATCAAACAAAAACGTTGCTATTATCTATTCAAATCAACTGCGTATCAAACTTTGGTAGTGATCAAAGTATGCGACCGTGGCACAATGTGAGAGGTGAGTCGAAGAACATAGAAATGTGGAATGGCATGCATCGTCCCTTCAAAAATCAACGAGTGAAAACCTCGACCCATTTGGGCCGTAAACTCACAGCGGGTGGAAAGTTCTGATGAGCCTAAAGTCGTGCCACGTCCATTACGTACGTACCGACACCCATATGTGGACAACTGAACCCGTGTCAATATATCTATGACCTTTCAAGAACACAGGATGCCTATTGTAACACAAAAACAAAACTCTACCATAATATGCGAGACGTGGATCCTAAATATCCACTGCTCGGCTTGCTGATCCTCCGACACTCTCTCTATATACATCACTCTCTGGGACCAAACATAAGTGCCACAACCACTTACTACTTCATTTTCTATTACGTGCCTAGTTCCTACTTGATCACTCATAGCCTATCAGTGAGTTCCATATATAAAAGCTCTTTGATAATGGCAGCCACATCTGCAATGCAATCCATCTTGGCAAGCCCTTTGACCCGTGTAGTTTCAAACAGGTCTACTAGGGTAAACCAGTTTCTAACTATTCCCACTAGTTATGTGTCACCTGTGCCAAGATATACTAGCAGCATGCGAGTGCGTTGCATGGCAAAGGTTATGAAATGCTACCTCATCGTGAAAAAAAAGAAAAAAAAAAGAAAAAGAAAATGATTTCCCACCTCTCCTTCTGGGTTTCTTTCTTTCTTCTTCTTCTGGTTTCGGTCTACTACCTGACTACCTCTTCTTTGTTTTTTGTTTTTTGAACAACAAAAGCAATTCTTTATTTTGTGGTGTTTGTGAGCCCCGCGTAATACTCATTTCCTTGCAAGCTCTTTTGTTTTGTCCACTTGAATTTAATTTAAAAAAAAAAAATTCTTTGTTTTGTTTTTGTTAACCTCACGTGACTCATAATAAAAAGGAAACTTTCAGCGTTTTAATTCCACAGTCACTAAAATTAGAAAAACTATACGACTATAAATTTTTTTTTACTACTTTTTGTCATAGTTATGACGTGAGAAAGTGTGATTTATGAAAAAAATATTATGGGCTAATATTTGACTGATGGTTAATCACTCATAATTTGTCATGTCAAAATTGTGACAAAAAAATTGTGAAATAATTATGATCCTACAACTAATCTTAAAATTAACATTTAGTTTTGTCTTTTTTTTTTTTTCCTTTCATATTATTACCCTCATTATATTCTATATGTAATTGTACCGATAGTTGTTGTTGTTGAACTGATATTTGAGATTAAAGATAACCTATTAGTTGAAATATTTACTTATAACTTTAAAACCTTTAATAATTTATTATATAGGTTTTTTTATCAATAATATATATATATATATATATATATATATATATATATATATTTATAAAATAGTGGTAAGCCCGAAACAGTACGCAACAGTACGAAAAAAAGGCCGGTACTAAAATATTCCATTTGAATGGACAAACTGAGATGGGTCCGAAACGATACCTTTGAAATATATGCATCATGATATTTTTATTCTTATTTTTGTGGAAAATTCAGAATCTGATAGAAATAATTTAACATTCATATTATTATGATATGCTAATTGATTTATAAGTAAAGTTCATGACCGTACGATTCTTTGTCTTTGCACTTTGCAGAAAGAGCAACCAGAGTTTGTGACAATTTCAACACCCAAGGTAACTACCCTTAACCGAGAGATACTTCACCTCTTTTTTCTCTCCTTTTTTTTTTCTTTTTTTTTTTCCCGCTCATTAACCCTAGATATACAATAATAATATTTCTTGAAGATCCATTTTTTTACCAATTTGTTTAAGCACACAAAGTTATTCATTAATTTTTTTCACAACTTACTCAGCAAATTATAATTAGAGCAAAATTATTTTCACATAAATTTATTATTAATCCAAATTTAATTATGCACAACTTAAAATATGTCACTTTGACTTTGTGAAATTTTTGTCTTTTAATTTTATTCATTTTTTTTTTTTTAACTTTTTGAGTAATACTAGAGATACAATTATAACCAGTAATATGGCTTATTGATGAAAGCAATATAATTTTTACTTGTTTTTACTAAATAATCATACTTTTATTAAGCTCCAAGCAAAGTAAGTCATGTCAACCTTTATAGAAAATATTGTTAATAGTTATTGTTTCTACTAAATAATCATACTTTTATTAAGCTCCAAGCAAAGTAAGTCATGTCAACCTTTATAGAAAATGTTGTTAATAGTTATTGTTTCTACCAAATAATCATACTTTTATTAAGCTCCAAGCAAAGTAAGTCATGTCAACCTTTATGGAAAAATGTTGTTACTAGTTATGTGTATAACATTAGTTAAGAGTATTTTTTGACTTGTGCTTCATCATGATTGACAGGTTAGCACAAACTTCTTAGACTTGTTCGCATTCAGTGGGGCTGCACCAGAGAGGATCAATGGCAGACTAGCAATGATAGGCTTTGTTTCTGCAATGGTAGTGGAGTTATCCAGTGGCGAGAATGTGTTTGCCCAGATATCAAATGGTGGAATCCCATGGTTCTTAGGAACTAGCATTGTGCTTACACTTGCATCTCTGATTCCTTTGTTTAAGGGAATCAGCGTGGAGTCCAACTCAGAGGGGGTGATGACCTCAGATGCTGAGATGTGGAATGGGAGGTTTGCCATGTTGGGTTTGGTTGCTCTAGCCTTCACCGAGTATGTTAAGGGTGGAACCCTTATTTAGGTCTTGATGTACTGACTCAGGTCAACTTGTGTAAATGAATATTGAATTTCCATGTAATTTCGAAAGCAAATTATGTAATCTATTTTTCAGTAAAAAAGATTTCAATTTTATAAAGGAATAAAAACTTATATACAAACGGGTTTATCAAAATTAGCGGTCCTCTCTAAATATGTTTATCTACTCTCGTTGCTGCCATAACACATAGAAAGATTGGAAAATTTTAAGCTCTAAGGTTCACATTAATATTTCAATTTATATTCCTCGTGGCTTGTAGAGTGGATCTAGAATAGAACAAAGTGAATAAATTGTGTATTTTATTAGATGATAATTAGTTAATTACAAGCCTTTCATAGTAGATATTTTATATTTATAACTACCTCGAAGCGAAACTATGACCTCATCAAATGAATTATATTGATTTTTAGTGGTGCAAGTACGACCCACGTACGTATACAATAGGACTTAATGCAGACATAATATTTGCAAACTTGCATGCATGATACAAATTACAATTTCAAGCTAATTCTTGATGGAAATTTTTTTGTGAAAATAATTTTTTGTGTTTTTTTTTTATATTTATAAGGAACATAAAAATAATAATTCAAAAGAAAATTATCTTTGATTAATGAAAAATATTATTAAAAATATGATTTATTTTTTAGAGACAATTTTCAACTAATTTTTTTGAAAAAAAACTTTATTACACACCAATACTAAATAAAGAAAGTTAAAAAACAATATGGAAACTATTAAAAATAACTCTATCTCATTTTGAGGCCACTACCAAATATAACAAAATGAGATAGTTTTTAAAATAAAATAAAAAAAACTCATTTTTTAGATAACATTAATGTCAAAACAAACATAGCATAATTTCATTTTAATTTTGGTTAGAAACAAATTTTTCAAATTTTTTATTGTCACATGACTTCATTTGAGTAATAATTATTCAAAACTCAAAAATAAATACTTACTACTCTTATGACTAATTGATATTATATATATGTCAAAGCTATTGCTATGTTAGATCACTTATGTAATTGCTTACTCAAATTTGAGTGTTATCTATCTATTTAGGTGGTTCAATGTTTATATATTACAAATTTACATAGTCATCAATTCTAAGTCTATTACAATCAAAATGGCCAAAATTTTTGTTTCATGCAATAAATTAAAACAGCTAATCCTTTTTTAAATCTCGACTCAAATTTCAATTTATTTTGACTGAGACCGATTCTTAAACCTTTTTTTTGTTCCTTCTATTTATACCTTTATTTTCTATTTTAATATTGGGAAAACAATATTTTATCTCACGGCATACTAAATAAAAGAAGTTAAGAGTCAATATAAGTACTATTGAATACAATTATATCTCATTTTAAGGCCACTATTAAATCTAAATGAGATAATTTTCCAAAAAGTATCTCATTTTCTAAATAACATTAATACCAAAACAAATCGTAGCATAATTTTATTTTAATTTTGGTTTAGAAACAATTTTATCAAATTTTTTATTGGCAAACACCTTATTTGAGTAATAATTATTCAAAACTCAAAAATTAATATTTACATTTTTTGGCAAAAGGGAATATAATTAAACAAAACTACAAATTACAAAGTCTAGCGTGTATGAAATACCCAAAGCATTCGAAAATAATAGGTACAAAATAGAGAAAGGGAGGTGTGAGTACGTGCAAAATAAAGCTATCACTACTAAAGAAGTCTGCTCGGTTCCTTTCCTAGAAGATGCAGTGGATGTGGATAGGGACAAAGCCACTGTTGGACTAATTTTTTTTTTAAAATTATTTATATATATGTGTGTACTAATTTTAGCAATTTTGTTTTATAAAATTACATTTTGCTCCCCTTAAACAATATTATCGATTTTTTTTTTAAAAAATAATGCTATATATACTCACAAACTTTTTTACAACATTTTTACAAATTGTTTAGATAATAAATTCTTATTGGTTCGCATATGAGCCCATCACTTTCATCATTTTTTTACTTACTAATAACCACTTATTACATGAACAATTTATAAAAAAAAAATTTGTAACTCTAGCATTTTCCTTATTTTAGTGACTATAAAAAAATTAATAGATCTAAAATTTAAAACAAAATATACAAGTCAAAAAAAAAAAATTAGGAATCAAAGTTTGAAACCACCGCCAATAGCAAAGCCACTTCCCCTAAGTCAAAGTTTTGACTCCATCCTCGGATGTGGGTTTTCTCAAGAAACTGGAAAAGGGACCTGCAATCATATAGCAAAGCACTACAAGGGTGAGATGAATTTGTTAAGGCACCATGCTAAGGATTGTGACCATAACTTTTGCATCTTGTTCAACGATGAGTTTCCTGATATTTATTCTTTGCTAAAACCAAACCTTCATGAATACCCCAAAGTTCAGCAATCATGGCTAGTCTTTTAAAATTAAAGGGTTAAGATATGACTCTCATCTGTTGTTGTAAAGGTTTCGATAGCTTATGTGGAGAAAAATGAAATTTTATGCAAATTTTTTAGATGAAAACAATAATTTAACTTAAGTTCTGTTAACTTAAGTATCCCATAACATTCAAACTACTACTCTCTCATGCACAAAATGTATAACATATTTCCTGATAAATTAAAAAAATAATTATAACATATCTCGTTATCATCAAAATTGGCTAGGACAGTTAAAATCGAGCCTAACTAGGAAAGACGACACTATGGTAAAAGAAAATGCATATTCATTAACATTTTGAACTATGTGTCCGTTTGGAACATCTTATTTAGTTGAAATTGATTTTTTTTTTTTTTGAAACTATAAAAAAAAGGTTAAAAAATACTCTGAATAGTATATTAAGATTCATGAATAGTATTAAAATACAGTAAAATCTATAAATAATAACAAAAATAAACTGAAAGTAGAGATAAGTTGAAAAATTCAGCTCATCCCAAACATACAACGAAAAGGAAAAATGTGAGTTCTTACCAACTTTTCCTATCAAACAAAAACGTTGCTATTGTCTAACCAAATCAATTGCGCATCAAACTTTGGTAGCGATCAAAGTTAAAAACCGTGGCACAATGTGAGAGGTGAGTCGAAGAACATAGAAATGTGGAATGCCATGCATCGTCCCTTCAAAAATCAACGAGTGAAAACCTCGAACCATTTGGGCCGCAAACTCACAGCGGGTGGAAAGTTCTGATGAGCCTAAAGTCGTGCCACGTCCATTACGTACGTACCGACACCCATGTGTCGACAACTGAGCCCGTGTCAATATATCTATGACCTTTCAAGAACACAGGATGCCTATCGTAACAAAAAAACAAACTTGAGGGGCTGTAGATAGACACTACCATAATATGCAAGACGTGGATCCTAAATATCCACTGCTCTGCTTGCTGATCCTCCGACATTCTCTCTATATATATCACTCTGAGACCAAACAGAAATCCCACAACCACTTACTACTTCATTTTCTACTACTTAGTACCTACTTGATCACTTTAGTGAGTTCCATATACAAAAGCTCTTTTGTAATAATGGCAGCCTCATCTGCAATGCAATCCATCTTGGGAAGCCCTATGACCCGTGTAGTTTCAAACAGGTCTAGTAGGGTAAACCAGTTTCTAACTATTCCCACTAGTTATGTGTCACCTGTGCCAAGAAATACTAGCAGCATGCGAGTGCGTTGCATGGAAAAGGTAATATAATGCTACCTCATCGTGAAAAAAAAAAAAAAAAAAAAAAAAAATCCTACCTTTCTACCTCTGGTTTCGGTCTACTACCTGACTACCTCTTCTTTGTTTTTTGTTTTTTGAACAACAAAAGCATTTCTTTGTTTTGTGGTGTTTGTGAGCCCCACGTAATACTCATTACTTCCAAGCTCTTTTGTTTTGTCCACTTGAATTTAATTAAAAAAATATTTTCTTTGTTTTGCTTTTGTTAACCTCACGTGACTCATAATTTTTTAATTTCAGTCGCTAAAATTAGAAAAAGCATATGATTATAAAAAATATTACAATTTTTTATCACAATTGTGACACGAAAAAGTATGATTGGTAAAGAAATATTATGAGTTGTGAAATAATTATGGTTCTAGAACTAATCTTAAAATTAACATATTATTACCCTCATTCTATTCTATATATAATTGAACTAACAGTTACTGTTGTTATTGTTGTTGTTGTTATTATTATTATTATTGAACTGATATTTGAGATTAAAGATAACTTATTAGTTGAAATATTTACTTATAACTTTAAAACCTTTAATAATTTATTATATGGATTTTTTATCAATAATATATATATATATATATATATATTTATAAAATAGTGGTAAGTTCGAAACAGTACGACAAAATAAGCTAGTACTGAAATATTTTGTTCCAATGGACATATTGAAATAGGGTCTGAAGCGATATTTATAACATTGATAAAATCTATGCATCATGATATTTTTATTCTTATTTTTGTGAAAAATTTAAAATCTAACAGAAATAATTTAACATTCATATTATTATGATATGTTAATTGATTTATAATTAAAGTTCATAATAGTACGATTCTTTTTCTTTGCACTTTGCAGAAAGAGCAACCAGAGTTTGTGACGTCGACAATTTCAACACCCAAGGTAACTACCCTTAACCCAGAGATACTTCATTTCTTTTTTCTCTCTTTTTTTTTTTTTTTTTTTTTTTTTTTTTTTTTTTTTTCCACTCATTAACCCTAGATATACAATAACAATATTTCTTGAAGATCCATTTTTTTACCAATTAGTTTAAGCACACAAAATTATTCATTAATTTTTTTCACAACTTGCTCAACAAATTATAATTAGAGCAAAGCTATTTTCACATAAATTTATTATTAATCTAAATTTAATTATGCACAACTTAAAATATGTCACTTTGATTTTGTGAAAATTTTGTCTTTTAGGTTTATTCATTTTTATTTTTATTTTTTGAGTAATACTAGAGATACAATTATAACTAGTAATATAGCTTGTTCAGATGAAAGTAATATAATTCTTACTTGTTTCTACTAAATAATCATACTTTTATTAAGCTGCAAGCAAAGTAAGTCATGCCAACCTTTACGGAAAATGTTGTTAATAGTTATGTGTATAACATTAGTTAAGAGTATTTTTTGACTGGTGCTTCACCATGATTGACAGGTCAGCATAAACTTCTTAGAGTTGTTCGCATTCAGTGGGGCTGCACCAGAGAGGATCAATGGCAGACTAGCAATGATAGGCTTTGTTTCTGCAATGGCAGTAGAGTTATCCAGTGGCGAGGATGTGTTTGCCCAGATATCAAATGGTGGAATCCCATGGTTCTTAGGAACTAGTATTGTGCTCACTTGTGCATCTCTGATTCCTATGTTTAAGGGAATTAGCGCGGAGTCCAAGTCGGAGGGGGTGATGACCTCAGATGCTGAGATGTGGAATGGGAGGTTTGCCATGTTGGGTTTGGTTTCTCTTGCCCTCACCGAATATGTCAAGGGTGGAACCCTTATTTAGGTCTCTGATGTACTGACTCAAGCCAACTTGTGTTAATGAATATTTAATTTCCATGTAATTGGAAAGCAAATTATGTAATCTGTTTTTCAATAAATTAGATTTCAAGTTTATAAAGGAATAAACACTTATATGCAAATGAGTTTATCAAAATTAGTAGTCCTCTCTAAATATGTTTGTCTATTCTCGTCGTTGCCATATATAACACGTAGAAAGATTGGAAAATTTTAATTTTAAGCTCTAAGGTTCACATTAATATTTCAATTTATATTCCTCATGGCTTTTAGAGTAAATCTGCAACAGAACAAAGTGAATAAAAGCGAAAATTTATATTTATAACTACCTCGAAGTGAAGCTATGACCTCATAACATGAAATATGTTGATTTCTAGTAGTGCAAGTACGACCCACATAATACAATAGGACTTAATGCCGACATAATATTTGCAAACTTGTATGCATGATACAAATTACAATTTCAAGCTAATTCTCGATGGAATTATTTTGTGAAAATAGTTTTTAGCCATTTTTTTATATATTTATAAGTAGCATAAAAATAATAATTCAAAAGAAAATTATTTTTGATCAACAAAAAATCCTATTAAAAATATGATTTATTTTTTAGAGATTACTTTCAACTAAATTTTTTTTGGAAAACAACTTTATTTCACACCAATACTAAATAAAGGAAGTTAATAAACAATATGAAAACTATTAAAAATAACTCTATCTCATTTTGAGGCCACTCCCAAATATAACAAAATGAGATAGTTTTTCCAACAAAAAAAAAACTCAATTTTTAGATAACATTAATGGCAAAACAAACATAGCATAATTTTATTTTATTTTTAATTAGAAACAAATTTCTCAAACTTTTTATTGTCACTTGACTTCATTTGAGTAATAATTATTCAAAACTCAAAAGTAAATACTTACTACTCTCATGACTAATTGATATTATATATATGTCAAAGCTATTACTATATACGTTAGTTCACTTATGTAATTACTTACTCATATTTGAGTGTTATCTATCTAGGTGGTTCATTGTTTATGTATTACAAATTTACATGGTTGTCAATTTTGAGTCTCTTACCGTCAAAATGGCTAAAATATTTGTTTCATGCAATAAATTGAAACAGCTAATCCTTTTGTTAAATCTTGACTCAAATTTCAATTTATTTTGACCGAGAACCATTCTCATTTTTCCCTTCTATTTATACCTTTATTAGTTTCTATTTCTATCTTTTATTCTCTTATCTCTTTTTCTCTCATGTAAAATGAATTTTATTTTATTCATGTACAAATTAATCGAAAATAAAAATACTTTGAATTCAAGGAATGGCTGGTGGATGAAAAGTTGGACCCGTATTGGTTAGGGGAGTCCTAGCTGCTGAGCTTCAAAGGCGCTTAGCCCACAGCCCGACCATACCCTTTGGGCCAAGTGAATGAGTCTTCACTTATAATGGCTATATAGACCCAAAACAAGCTAATTTGGGCGGCCAAAATGGCCCAATACCACAATTTTCAGAAATTTTTAGCAAAAAACTACTATTTCGGAACTAAATAGGGGAATACCACTTTTATGGTACTCGAGTTTGCCAAACTCGAGTACCATTTGGAACTCGAGTTTAAGACACTCGAGTTCCTAGAAGTTTTGCCACTGTGGCACTGCTGAGGTGGAAATTTGACGAATAAAAAAAATAATGTAATACTCGAGCTTGGTATACTCGAGTACCATGCAACACAATACTCGAGTATAACATGCTCGAGTACCTTTTATAAATACAATGTTGTTTATTTTATTTCTACAGTACTCGAGCTCACCAAGCTCGAGTACCTTGTAACTTTTTTTTTTTTTTTTTTTTTGGGATTGTCGACAAATAAACATAAACATAAAATGTTGTTTATTTCATTTCTACAGTACTCGAGCGCACCAAGCTCGAGTACCTTGTAACTTTTTTCTTTTTTTTTGGATTATCGACAAATAAACATAAACATAAAATGTTGTTTATTTTATTTCGACAGTACTCGAGCTCACCAAGCTCGAGTACCTTGTAACTTTATTTTATTTTGTTTTGGGATGATCGACAAATAAACATAAACATAAAATGCTATTATTTTATTTCTACAGTACTCCAGCTCACTAAGCTCGAATACCTTGTAACTTTTCTTTTCTTTTCTTTTTTTTTGGGACTATCGACAAATAAATATAAACATAAAAATAAGTAGCTTTTTTATGTATTTATTTATTTAAATAGAAGCATTGTAAAATACAGAGATTTTAATTTCGAAATATGAATTTAATTTCTACATTAAGTAAAACTGTTCACTGTTTTCTCATAAAAATTGTTCACTCTCTTTTTTGCGTAAATTATTTTTTGTTCACTATTTAAAAAATTGTTCGCTATTTTCTCATAAAACACCTAGTAAAATCATGTTTTCTAAATTTAAACGCCAAATTTGAATGCTTTTTCATGTTTGAATTTCACAATAATTGAATCTATTTATCTGCATTGATAAAATCTACTTCTACATTAATAAAATTTTCTCTCTGCACATCATGTTTACTGTATATTCAAATATGCTTACTGCATTAATAAAATTTGTTTTTTGCATTAAGTAAAACTGTTCACTGTTTTCTCATAAAAATTGTTCACTGTTTTCTGCATAAACTATTTCTAGCATTCTGCGTAAAATTATTTTCTGTTCAGCATTATTTAAAAAATTGTTCACTCACTTTTCTGCGTAAATTATTTTTTATTCACTATTTAAAAAAAATTTCGTTGTTTTCTCATAAAACACCTAGTGAAATCGTGTTTTCTAAATTTAAACGCCAAATTTGAATGCTTTTTCATGTTTGAATTTCACAATAATCGAATCTATTTTTTTGCATTGATAAAATCTACTTCTACATTAATAAAATTTTCTCTCTGCACATCATGTTTACTGTATATTCGAATTTGCTTACTGCATTCATAAAATTTGTTTTTTGCATTAAGTAAAACTGTTCACTGTTTTCTCATAAAAATTGTTCACTATTTTCTGCATAAAATTATTTTCTGTTCAACATTATTTAAAAAATTGTTCACTCACTTTTCTGCGTAAATTATTTTTTGTTCACTATTTAAAAAATTGTTTGCTGTTTTCTCATAAAACACCTAGTGAAATCGTGTTTTCTAAATTTAAACGCCAAATCTGAATGCTATTTCATGTTTGAATTTCACAATAATTGAATCTATTTTTCTGCATTGATAAAATCTACTTCTACATTAATAAAATTTTCTCTCTGCACATCATGTTTACTGTATATTCGAATCTGCTTACTGCATTCATAAAATTTGTTTTTTGCATTAAGTAAAACTGTTCACTGTTTTCTCATAAAAATTGTTCACTATTTTCTGCATAAAATTATTTTCTGTTCAACATTATTTAAAAAATTGTTCACTCACTTTTCTGCGTAAATTATTTTTTGTTCACTATTTAAAAAATTGTTTGCTGTTTTCTCATAAAACACCTAGTGAAATCGTGTTTTCTAAATTTAAACGCCAAATCTGAATGCTATTTCATGTTTGAATTTCACAATAATTGAATCTATTTTTCTGCATTGATAAAATCTACTTCTACATTAATAAAATTTTCTCTCTGCACATCATGTTTACTGTATATTCGAATCTGCTTACTGCATTCATAAAATTTGTTTTTTGCATTAAGTAAAACTGTTCACTGTTTTCTCATAAAATTTGTTTACTATTTTCTGCATAAACTATTTCTAGCATTCTGCATAAAATTATTTTCTGTTCAACATTATTTAAAAAATTGTTCACTCATTTTTCTGCGTAAATTATTTTTTGTTCACTATTTAAAAAATTGTTTGCTGTTTTTTCATAAAACACCTAGTGAAATCGTGTTTTCTAAATTTAAACGCCAAATTTGAATGTTTTTTCATGTTTGAATTTCACAATAATCGAATCTATTTTTCTGCATTGATAAAATCTACTTCTACATTAAAAAAATTTCCTTCTGCACATCATGTTTACTGTATATTCGAATCTGCTTACTGCATTCATAAAATCTTTTTTTTTTTTTTTTTTTTTTTTTTTTTTTTTTTTTGCATTAAGTAAAACTGTTCACTGTTTTATCATAAAAATTGTTCATTGTTTTCTGCATAAACTATTTTAGCATTGGCGCGGTTATTGTACTTAAGTGGTTTTTATGTTTTTTTTAAAAAAAAAATATGTAACCATATGAATAATGGACAAACTCCATGAAAGAAAAATGAGTGATTCGTATAAATCACCTAATGGTAAGTGCCTCAAATAATTCAAATTTGTGAAAAAGTTTGAATTAGTTGAATGTAGAAATTCGGGAAAAATCAATGGAAAATCAATGAACGTACCAAATCGTGAATGTGTACATAAGATGTACAGATAATCTAGACTTGTTGAGAAATTTGACTTAATTGAAAGTACAAAATAATGAAAATTCAATGGAAAAGTATGTACGTTAGATGTACAGATCGTATGAATTTGTTTGAAAATTTGAATTCGTTGAATGTACAAAACCGTGAAAGCTCAAGGAAAAATAGTGTACATTAGATGTACAGATAATACGAATTTGTTGAAAAATTCGAATTCGTTGAATGTGTAAAATCGTGAAAATTCAAATGAAAATTAAAGAACATACCAAATTAAGTAAACTTAATGGAAAATTAATTACATTAGATGTATAGATCATCCAAATTTGTTTCCAAATTTGAAGTTGTCAAACGTACAAAATTGTGAAAAATCAATTTAAAACTGTTTACTAATGTACTGATCATCTTGATTTGATGAAAATTTCAAAATTGTTGAATGAACAAAGTCATGTAAACTCAATGAAAAATCAAAGAACGTACCAAATCATTGAACAACACATGTAGCACTGCAAACATCAGTGTAGCAATGGTGGACAGCTCACCCCCAAAATTGATGCAAAAACTTTCTAGGGATGCTCTACATCCTTGAAAACGGTGCATTACAAAGGGTTGCATATTTGTGTATTCATGTAAGTGTGGATGGGTACTTCTGGTCAGGGCTCGATAGTACCGAGCTGTTGAACAGCACATGTAGAACTATCTACTATCTTTGGTCATTTTCAAGGATGCTACTCGAAATGCTCTTCCCATAATCTGTGACTACTGGTTAGAAGTAATAGCACATGGGTATTTCTGGTCAAGGCTCAATAAGTAATGTACAATAAATCTAATTTGGGTGATAAGTGTTATGTGTGTAACATTTCAAATTACACAAACAGAATATTGGAAACATCAACATATCTAACTGGAGGCATTTCACTTCCTAAGGTGTCTCCTACATTACAAAGCAAAGGACATTGTCCAACCAAAGCACAAGAATCATATGTAGCAACAAAGAACAACAAGGAAAAAATAAGCAAGTGATTTCATATAAACTTAGCCAAAACTAATGAACAGTTAATCTTTAGATTTGCAAAAGTTGAATGTACATAATCATCAGTTGTCAGACATTAACAACAACATTTTGTATTGCACATAACGTGTAGACATTAACAACAACGTTTAATGTTCGTAGGTAGAAATTTTTGGAAATCATCATTGCTTGAATATGAGAAGTCTGAAATATCTCTTTCACCATCTAGCACAGTAACTTCATTAATAAACTTGATGGCTCGCTCTTGCACCTTCCCCTTTAGATGCTTCCTAGCTTTTTGGATTGCATGAAAACGGTCTAATCGCCTTTGCATTTGATTGTTCTCTTGTTCAAGATGAGCAAGTATGTTGGCAAGTTCATCTCTAGGTAACTTAGCTGAGCGTGCCTTAGGAACTCGTATTCCATGCCATCGACAATACACCTCCAACTCACACCTCTTCTCGTATAGGATTGACCATGGTGGTTTTGCTACGGTGAACTCTATTGCGGTGGTATATGTACTTAGTTTTGTAGGTTTGTCGACCATGATGTGCCCGACACTTCCAAGACTCTCGTACGTGTATATTGGCATATTAAGGAAATCTCTCTTCTTTCCAACCCATTTCCCTCCATAGTGGTCTGTGTATGTTTGTAGTTGTTGATTTGCTAGAATTTGTGATAATTCATTTATTGAAGTAGATCTAAACTTGTTTCGCATTGTACGATTTGATGTTGAGGTGTTGCGACTCATAGCTTAGTCAATCTATGAAATTATTGGGGGTAGAAATAAGATCATTATTGTGGTGCATTTATAACCTCATTTCATATTCCAAGCATTATAATTTCAGTTATTAGGGCTTGTCATGTCAATACAGGCTGGAAAAACACTACATGAACAGGATTTTAAATGTTCCCAATGTCACAATGAGATTTGAAAATGTGGGCGATAGTTGCAGTGTTCTTAAACAGAGAATCATATTTAATTGACACAGTACTATGTCCCTGGCACTAGGGTAAGATTATTCATATATTTAAGTATTCTCATGAATGTGGATGATATGGCTGAACAACGTGTGAAATCATGTCGAGCTGTTGAGCAGCATGTGTGAAACAGTGGCAGCTGTTGGCACATGTGGTTCGTATGACTACAGTTGGTACTACAACAGCGGGCTAGTGACGTGTTTTCAAAAAACTACTCATGCCACAGTTGGTGCTACATCATGTTTTCTGCATAAATTATTCACTGTTCATTAGGTGTTTTATGATCCACATGCTCTAATACCAATGACTACACAGGAGAGAGCATAACAGTAATATGGAAGCAGAAACAATGATAAAATAGATAATAAACAAGTAAATAGCAAAATAGATATATTCAAAATAATGTTAAAATGAAATATGGAATATGAAAACAAAAACTAGTAAAATCTTACTTGAATAAAAACTTTAGTCTTTGATAACCTTGAAAACAAACTACTGTCTTTGATACAAGCTTGAAAATAAAACTATCTGAAGAGAAAGGTTACAAGATTGGGAGAGAGTTCAAAAGTCTTTCTGAAGGAGAGGGAAGGCTATTACAAAAGGCTTTCTAAAACTTGGAACTTAAAAGCTTAGAATCTTAGAAACTTAGAAACTTGTCTTCTGTCTTCGTAGTGCGTCTCTTTTATAGGTGAAATGAACCAGCATAAAATATCATAGGACATTTCACTTTTGTTATGTTTTTAGTTGATACCACTTCTATTTCTTGCAAAGTGACATTGTCTAGAAGTTCTTGTTCCACATGTAATAGACAGTTTATTTAATTCAGTGTTAATTGTAGCTATGTATCTTATTAGACTTTGTTTCATAAAATTGCTAAAGAAACATGACTTTTTCTATACCTCTTGTTTCAAATTTATTTGACTTTCCTCTACTAATGGTTACGTTCTAATGTCAACTCGTACTTTTGATTGGAAGATTATTGCATATATTAAGCCTATGTGAGCAGACTCTGATTGGACAAGATATTGTGTATTGTTCCCCATTCAGCAATCAGCTAGAAAATCTTTTGGTTTCTAAAGCATGGAAGCAATAGGCAGTAGAAATCTAAAAGAGACATTTAGCACTTGTATTGCAATAAATTTTGTAGAAATACAATGTAGCTTAGTATGAAAATAATACACATGAAAAATACTTAAAAAAAATTATGAGAATGGCATTATAACGTAATTAAAAATGTGCAATTCCTAGTGTTTGTACAATGCAGTTGTTCAATACTAATGATTAGGTACCCAAGCCATGAGTATGAAAGAAGTTGCAGTACAATCTGCAAGCCAGCCAGCTTTAAAAGACTACAATGGGAGGTGTATGCATCCCTATAAAAGTAGATTTGTACTTTCTCAACAAGTCTAGACTATTTGTACATCTTATGTACACCTTCACGATTTGGTACATTCATTGATTTTCCATCGATTTTTCCCGAATTTCTACATTCAACTAATTCGAACTTTTTTACCAATTCAAATTATTTGAGGCACTTACCATTAGGTGATTTATATGAATCACTCATTTTTCATTCATGGAGTTTGTCCATTATTCATATGGTTACATATTTAAAAAAAACACAAAAACCATTAAAGAGAAATAACCGCGCCAAAGCTAAAAACAGTTTATGCAGAAACAGTGAACAATTTTTATGAGAAAATAGTGAACAGTTTTACTTAATGCAAAAAAAAAAAAAAAAAAAGATTTTATGAATGCAGTAAGCAGATTTGATATACAGTAAACTTGATGTGCAGAGAGAAAATTATATTAATGTAGAAACATATTTATAAATGTAGAAAAATAGATTCGATTATTGTGAAATTCAAACATAAAAAAGCATTCAGATTGGCGTTAAAATTAGAAAACACGATTTCACTAGGTGTTTTATGAGAAAACAGCGACAATTTTTAAATAGTGAACAAAAAATAATTTACGCAGAAAGATAGTGAGCAATTTTTAAATAATTCTAAACAGAAATAATTTTAAGCAAAATGCTAGAAATAGTTTATGCAGAAAACAGTGAAATTTTTTTATAAGAAAACAATGAACATTTTACTTAAGGCAAAAAACAGATTTTATGAATGCAGTAACCAACTTCGAATATACAGTAAACATGATGTGCAGAGTGCAAATTTTATTAATGTGGAAATAGATTTTATCAATGCAGAAAAATAGATTTGATTATTGTGAAATTCAAACATGAAAAAGCATTCAGATTTGGTGTTTAAATTTAGAAAACATGATTTCACTAGGTGTTTTATGAGAAAACAACGAACAATTTTTTAAATAGTGAACAAAAAATAATTTTTGCAAAAAAGTGAGTGAACAATTTTTTAAATAATGCTAAACAGAAAATAATTTTAGGCAGAATGCTAGAAATAGTTTATGCAGAAAACAGTGAATAATTTTTATGAGAAAACAGTGAACAATTTTACTTAATGCAAAAAAAAAATTTTATGAATGCAGTAAGCAGATTCAAATATACAGTAAACATGATGTGCAGAGAGAAAATTTTATTAATGTAGAAGTAGATTTTATCAATGCAGAAAAATAGATTCAATTATTGTGAAATTCAAACATGAAAAAACATTCAGATTTGGCGTTTAAATTTAGAAAACACGATTTTACTAGGTGTTTTATGAGAAAACAGCGAACAATTTTTTAAATAGTGAACAGAAAATAATTTACGCAAAAAAGAGAGTGAACAATTTTTATGAGAAAACAGTGAACAGTTTTACTTAATGTAGAAATTAAATTCATATTTTGAAATTAAAATCTCTGTATTTTACAATGCTTCTATTTAAATAAATAAATACATAAAAAAGCTACTTATTTTTATGTTTATGTTTATTTGTCGATAATCCCAAAAAACAGAAAAGAAAAGAAAAGTTACAAGGTACTCGAGCTTAGTGAGCTGGAGTACTGTAGAAATAAAATAAACATAATTTTATGTTTATGTTTATTTGTCGATAATCCCAAAACAAAATAAAATAAAGTTACAAGGTACTCGAGTTTGGTGAGCTCGAGTACTATAGAAATAAAATAAACAACATTTTATGTTTATGTTTATGTTTATTTGTTGATAATCCAAAAAAAAAAAAAAAAGTTACAAGGTACTCGAGCTTGGTGAGCTCGAGTACTGTAGAAATAAAATAATTGACTTTTTATTTATAAAAGGTACTCGAGCATGTTATACTCGAGTATTGTGTTGCATAATACTCGAGTATACCAAGCTCGAGTACCACATTATTTTTTTATTCACCAAATTTCCACCTCAGCAGTGCCACGGTGGCAAAACTTCTAGGAACTTGAGTGTCTTAAGATCGAGTTCCAAATAGTACTCGAGTTTGGCAAACTCGAGTACCATAAAAGTGGTATTTTCCTATTTAGTTCCGAAACAGTGTTTTTTTGCTAAAAATTTCTGAAAATTGTGGTATTGGGCCATTTTGGCCAATTTGGGCTCTTGTATACAGTGCAGTACTAACAGAGCTCAGTGTTAAGACATGAAGATTAATAGTCTACAGAAGGAAGATTTCTTCTAATTCTCACAAAACTTCTAGCTGGAACAGCAAGAAGGTAGTGCTAACTCATATATGGATTTTGGAAACAACAGATCACTGCAACAAAAATACTATACTAATGCATTGCATAGTATCATGCACAGACACTGTCTTATTGTATCTAAACAATCCATACATATGGGTTTTAGTTCTATAGGACTCACATGGATTCCGAATAGGTCTCACATTACAGAATCTCAAATTCATATAATCTATATAAATTTATGAGGATATATTTATATGACGATATAGAGAAATTAATTCTAACATGCAACATTAACCTTTTTTTTTTTTTTAATGTCCAACTAAATTACCTTGTATTCACGTAGAATTTCTACCTTCATGTAGTTTTAAAAAAAAGTTATTGCAATTCTTCAATTATTAATGCATGTGTGCTAATTTTAATTTCAAATCTAATACCCCGAGTCGCTGACAGAAACACCCTTTGCCTTGGTCTATTTTCTTGCTCCGAGAGAGACCCTCGTATAATAAAAAAAATATCAAAGTCTCAAAAAAACCAGGAAAATCTAAAAATTACAACTATGCTACAGTACTATTTAGCTAACTTTTATTTTTGTTTATAGTATTTTTAGCAAGACGTTCCCAAACAGATAAGTCTATTACAATCAAAATGACCAAAATATTTTAAAGTCAGCTTATTTTACTATTCAGCTTATTTTTATTATTATTCAACTTATTTTTGCTACTATTCATCCCAAACAGATAAGTCTATTACAGTCAAAATGACCAAAATATTTTAAAGTCAACTTATTTTACAATTTAGCTTATTTTTACTACTATTCAGCTTATTTTTATTACTATTCAGCTTATTTTTGCTACTATTCATAAGTTACACTACACTTTTTAATACTATTCAAGAATTTCACTGTACTATTTTAGCATTTACATTTATCTACAATACTTTCAGCAAAAAAAAAAAAAAAAAACTTAGAGTCTGTTTGACATCTACTTATTTTGTTAAAACTGAAAATTTTTTGCTGAAAGTATTATATATAAAGGTAAAAGTTAGGTGAAATAGTATAGTAGGACCCATGAATAATACCAAAAAGTGCAGTAGGGCCCGAGAATAGTAGCAAAAATAAGCTAAATAGTAACAAAAATAAGCTGAATAGTAAAATAAACTGGCTTTTTTATCTAGAGCCAAACTCACACTTAGGTTGCATTTGGGATAGATTATTTTTGCCAGCTTATTTTACTATTCAGCTTATATTTGTTACTATTCATGGGTCCTACTGTACTTTTTGGTATTATTCATGGGTCCCACTGTACTATTTTAACTAATTTTTACTTTTATCTAGAGTACTTTTATATACAGTACTTTCAGCAAAAAGTTTTTAGTTTCAGCAAAATAAGGGATCTCAAATGGACCCTTATTAGTGTCCTTTTGGCAAATATTATTTATGCCAACTTATGTTACTATTCAGCTTATTTTTGCAACTATTCATGAGTCTCACTGCACTTTTTGGTACTAATTATGGATCTCACTGTATTATTTCAGCTAACTTTTACCTTTATTTATAGTACTTTCAACAAAAAAATTTCAGTTTCAGAAATATAAGCGAATCCCAAACCACCCTTAGTTCAGCTAAATAAGCTGCTACAAAGAGAGTCATTCCCAAATATGCTACAGCCTCAAGCCTAGACACCAACACCATTTCTCAACAACAAAAAATCCCCTATCTCTTGCACTCTCTTTTACCATTAATACTCTGATGTGCCGGTGCCACTTATCGCTGACGGGACTTCCAGCAAGGGCGACTTGATAGGGTTTTTGCCGGATCGTGAGAATTTAGGGTTCTTTGAATGGCTCTGGTGAAGACGCGGAGCGAACAACAAGGCCAAGAAGAGGTAGTTAAGTGTGGGCGATCTTGTCCTTGCTAAGGTCAAGGGCTTCCCCGCTTGGCCTGCCAAGGTTTCCCTCTTCTCTCTTTACTACTTCTACTACCGCTATTGCTACTACTACTACTAGGTTTTTTTTTTATTATTATTATTATTAATCAGTATATGTGTTTCATTGTTTTTGTCAGTAGCTTTTATTGATTATGTGTTTATAGATTAGCAAACCTAAAGAATTTAAGCATCAGCCTAATCCCAAGAAATACTTAGTCGAATTCTTAGGTACAAAAGAAATGTAAGTATTTCTTACACATTGTGATGTAATTTCATTAACCTTTTTTTTTTTTTAATGTATGTTTCTTCTTGAAATATTATCTTGGAAAGGCTAAATATTTGTTGTCGTGAACTTGAAAACATTATCAAAGGCTAAATATTAAAAAAAACAAGTTGACTATTGATAATTCTAAGGAGACTAATGGACGGGGGTGAGCTATTTTTTTTTCTTGATAAGTAATATGATTTATTGATATAAAAAAAGGGACAACAAGAAGAATTCAAGAAAAAATATTAGGCAAAGTCTCCTTTCACTTGTTCTGTGAGAAGCAACGTAGAGAGAGTATGAGAGAAAAAAGAAATCCAAAAGAAAGAGAAAGAATTGATATAATAGTAGTTGGTATAATTTTTTAATCAAAAAAATCTAATTGTTAATGTACAGTAGCCCATCAAACTTGATGAGCTATTGTTCATGAGCAAAAAATAAATTGTGATTTAGAGAATCCATTGGAGACCATTTTTTTTTTCATTCTCTATTATAGAGATTATTTTGCATTTACTTGAGCTATTGGAGATGCTTGCTTTTTTTCCCCTACTATTTATGGAAACCACGTGAGCCCCTTACTTAATTTATTTAGTTTTTAACCTTTATCTACAGTATTTTCAATAAAAAGTTAGATAAGTTGTTTCCAAATAGATACAAAATGAGGCCTTTAATTGGTGTCACATTTTGAACCCTACGACTTGTCAATACATATATGCGTATTATCTATTGGTCAACTTATCTCATTCATTACTAGGCACAAATGAGAAAAGCACTTGTTTAGAAACCTTAACAGGCCATGATGTACTCTAAATAGGCCATGACGTACTCTTCGTCTAACTCATCAAACCAGTTTAAATATAAAACCAATAATTCCATACACACTAGAAGCAGCAAAATTCATAGCATCAAAGTACTGTAATAATTTCAGTTTTCTTCACCATATATTGCATTACTTATGATATTTTTACGAAATATTTGATTAAGTTGTTTTTGTTCATCATATTGTAGTTGGATGTGTTTGTTTGATTTTAGTGAGGCTGCTTTAGTGTAATATATATGTCAAAATATAGTTGATTGTAAAGATCAAAAATAGAAGAAAAAGAAAGATGCAAGCAGCTCAAGTTAACAAAGTTGAAGAGCATTTGAAGTACTTGGCTCAGGCAAAGAGGCAGAGCATCAAAACAGAGCATTGGAAGATTAGCAGTGGAGCTTGCTATACGACAGTGGTAGCTAGTACGACTTGTAGTTTATAATGAGATCAATTAGGAGTTGTGTACGTATATGAACACATGTAATGAGTTGATTGGTTTTAGGTGTTGGATCTGTATAATGTGGAGTTAGTTAGAAGTTAGTTATTCTATTCTTGTATCAGTCTTGGTATATATATATACCTCATGTACATTTAGCTTCTAATTAATGCAATTGAATGAAATTTTTCCTTCAATCTTGCTTTTCTCTCTAGCTTGTTCTCATTTTCTCTATCTGTTTTACTTTCTTAGCTCTCTATTTTCTTATATGGTATCAAAGATTTGTGCTTTTGTCAATGGCGAACCAAGATCAGACTTCACAGTCTTCTTCTCAATCCACTGCTCATCATGAGCTTTCTCCAATGGAGGATTCGAAAAGTCCATTTTTCTTACATCATGGAGAGTCACTAGGTGCAATTCTCGTTACTAAGCCCTTGACAGAAGACAATTACCCTACTTGGGCTAGGGCAATGCATATGGCATTGGATGCAAAGAGAAAGTTAGGTTTTGTGGATGGTTCCATAACAACTTCCTTGGCAATTATTCTTTTGGAAAAGATTACCTGGTCAAAGAACAATTTCATGATTTCTTCATGGATCTTGAATTCAGTCTCTCCTCACTTCATTGCAAGTGCAATTTACAAAAACTCTGCATTGGAGGTTTGGAATTCACTCAGGAATCGTTTCTCACAAGCAAATGGTCAATGGATTTCACAGCTTTAAAAGCAGATTTCAACAATTATGCAAGGAGATGCAACAATGACCACTTTTTTCACTGATCTTTAAGCTTCATGGGATCAATTGCTTAATTTTAGGCCTTTACCATGTTATTCTTGGGGTAAATGTGTCTGTGGTGTGAAAGAAAAGATTACAACTTTTCATCATCAAGATTCCTTGATGCAATTTCTTAATGGCTGGAATGAGTCCTATTCTCAAGTCAGAACACAAATTCTAATGATGGAGCCAAGTCCCTCAATTGATAAGTCTTTTTCTTTGGTGATACAAGAGGAAAGGCAGAGGGCTTTAGGTTTCAATGGAGGTGTAGAGAGGGAAAATTCCCGACCTATCACAAGCTGACACATCATACTATCAAGTCCACAAAATACAACCAATACAAGGCGCCACGTACTGCTGCTAGGTTTTGCCATCACTATTCGGATTCCAATA